>JAKWJA010002498.1:11212052-11549552 GCA_027704765.1 Solanum habrochaites | reverse complement strand
TAACTGAAACCCTGTTTTCTATTGCATTCTAAATTTTTCCAAGTGTCCAACGACGGAAGTATACTACGGTCCATCGTTTCATCGACGGACCGTTCTGTAATTCTGTCATTTCTAACTGTAAGCATTGTGGACCTGTAAGTTTAGAATTTTGCTAAGTGTCCACCGACGGACCCTATAAATGGACCATCGATAATGCCCGTTATCTTGTTCTGCAATTCTGCACTTCACTGTGCCTTTTGTTCCAAATTTGGTTTTTGCTTCTATTATGTGTATAGGATGATTACAATGAATTTAATAACTCTCTCTTGCAGGTACCAATGGCCCCTAAGCCAGATTTAGACTATTCATAGGAAGATCTGTGGCACCTTCATGCCGGATGGTGATTGGCTCGTCGGAAGATGAGCATGATCCCGAGTACGTGCCACCAGGCACCCAGACACCGACACGTGCTACTAGGACCACTCGGGGCACGCCAAAGAAGGTGGTGTCCGGCATAGTCACTGCCTCCAGTTTGATGAGGAGCGCACACTGACTGGCACACCCTCTAGGTCTGTCTCGGGTTCTGAAGGATCGTCTGTCTTCCAAGAGGCTTTCGATGCTGAGTCGGCCCAATCTATAGGGTCGAATGAGGCTACCGCCTTCGGTTCTGGTTCAGAGGGTGCCACTGTTCCAGATGCACCTGTCCACCCTGCCTCGTCTGATGAGGCCAAGAGTTCAGAGGTTTCTCCGTCACCCCCACGTGAAGATCCTTCACTGGTTGTTGATCAGCCGAACCGATGATACGTAGAGGGGCAGCACCAAATATATAAGGACGCCAAGATGCTCAATGATAAAGGCGTCATGACTCGGACTCTGACAGTTGAACGACGGGTTCTTACAAAGAGTCTACACACGGTCCCTGCCATACATGATTTCTTCACCAGCCACCACCTCAAGTGGATGGCTAGGAGCGTGGGATACTACACTGAGAAGTTGGTGCGAGAGTTCTACGCTTCTTACGTAGCAACTCTCAGGGCTTCTTTGGATAGGCGGTCTAATCCCGCCAAACAGGCACCACTTACCTATGTTCAAGTATGTGGCCGCTGGGTCGCCCACCATTTGCATTTTCTTATACGGTGTTGATACTGATGCCACCAGGGTTCCCCTCACCCCCGAGTTTGACTATAGGTGGGATATGATTAAGCAGGTCTATTTCCAGCGAGACGAGAATCTAAGAGAGACCACCAAGTGGTGGATTGCGCAGCACATATCCGTAGACCGTAAGGACACAGACTAGGTGTTGGACCCCAGAGGCTTTATCAAGAAGGACAACCTCACGTTTTCAGCCAAATTCATCTGCCTTTTGGTCCGCCACGCCTATCCCCCACATCTGCAGACCACATACTTACATGGGATAAAGCGGTCTTGGTTGCTGCTATGGTCGCGGGGAACGAGGTTAATTTTTAGGATTTAAGGCCTCGACCACTTACCCCTTTTCCTGTATGATTTTTGAGTTGTGCAGGGCTGCTAGAGTGGCCATTTGTCACATTGATGTTCTTCGGACTCCTACTGGGACAGTGGACATCGATCTCATCAAGGATGAAGCCAATGACGCGGCACCAAATAGGGGGCCCCGAGTAGAGGTACAGCCATTGGGTGAGAACCTCATAGATACGGTAGAGAAAACCCAAGGGGCTAATCATGCTTTTTCAGAGCCTACAAACACCACCCCGATTTAGTCTGCCCCGGGCACTAGTGGAGCAGCGAGTTCCTCCAGATCTACATTATCAGCAGCACTGGTCCCTACTGCTAGGGTCCAAAAGCTAGAGGCCCAGATGACCACATTGCTGCATCATATCCAGCCTTGGATGCAGAAGTCAATTGTCGAGGCTGAGGATCGGATTGAGAAGAAGATTGCCCAACAGACTAAGCGACAGATTCTGGTGGTCCGTCAGTGCGTCGATGCATTTGAGTTGAGAGTCCTCGCCCGTCCAGCCCACACTATTGATTTGACGACTCTCCAGGCTGTTGTGGCGAGTCTAAGGGCTGATGTGGATGCCATTTTGGATGTGCGGGTGCCCGAGTTTGAGGCCAAGCCTGCGAAGCCTGCTGAGGATATGGTGCTTGTTGCATTGTTCACTACCTCTACTTCACTACCGCCCCCACCACATAAGCGTGCCAAGAGGCACCGTCCAGAGAGAGTGCGGGCTTCGGATAGAAGAAGACCGCCGCACTGATTGAGCGCGAGAAATCTTCTTTGGTAGGATGAGGAGCCCGACAAAGAGGGCGGCGTGAGTTAGCTGTTGGGTGCGTCTAGCTCCCTGCTTGATGATGTTGCAGAGAATACGCACTGAGGGTGCTGACATTAGCTACGAACACTACTGATGGACTGATTCTGGAATTTGACCTACTCTGCTTTTTGATCGTCGGCGCTATGCGCCCATGTTTGGGGGTGTCTTCACCTACACCTTTCTTATATTTATTATGCATTAGGGCACAGTGCAGGCTTCTTGTTTGGGGTGAGCTTAATGTAAAGTGAGTGCTATGGTGAAAAAAGTTCTGAGTAGCCTCAACTAACGATCCTCTCTTGGGGTTTTCTTGCCTTTGTTTTTTGGCGGCCCTAAGAGATTGTTATTTAACTGTTGAACCGCATGTTAGTAACTGTACCAAGTATGAATGTGAAATCTCTTAAACATGTGGCTAAATACAATGTAATCCCGTTCTAAAGATAATGCTTTTATGATTAGGCATAGTTCATGTTATGTATTGGCTCTGCATGAGCATAGAGATACATCAGTGCATGACCCTCAATTAACACTCGCTAGGTGTCGGGCGATAATCTTGTAGGGGTAATGAGGTTTAAGGAAGAGAGTGTGAGGAATGTTGTTATTCCACTGTTGGGACCGTACTAAACTGTCAAGTTAGTCCTGCAAAAAGAAAGTTTAAACTTCTATTAGGATAGATCATAGGCCCTTGTTTCAATTCCTCACACCCATCTTTAGCCTAAATAAAAGACAAACCAAATGAATTGATCCTTTTTTATCCAAATATTTTGAGCTTTGCAGCAATGGCCCTTTCTTTTCCTAACCTACCACTCATCTTTTCTGGGTATAATTTTTGTTTTGCCCTGGTTTCCCTTCTGACATGTGCACCTCACTTCGGCTAAAGCATAATTTGAGGGTGGCTATGCAGAAACCAATCTCGTCTTGGCTCTTCTGCCCAACCTGGGTATTGTTTGTACCTCGACTCATGCAAAGCCATGAGTTGGGGGGTGGCTATTATGAGTAATGATTTTCCAAAAGTGGGGTTGAGAAGATTAATGTGAAAAAAACACAGACACGAAATAGTTAAGAAGAGAAGGGACTCCATCAACGTTGAATAAAGTGAACGAATTTGAAATAAAATAAAAAAAATAATACTATATAAAATAAAATAAGAGTCATTTTTCACAAAAGGAGAAAGACAGGAGAAACTAATGCAAAGAATACAAGAAAGGAGATAGGGCATAATAGACAATCGAAAGAGGTAAGAAGCTTAGTCGTAATGTCAAGGCAACAAGTCACTAAAATGCATCCTAGGTACCATACCTGACCCTGAGCCTACGTTCAAAGCCAAGAACGTCCCTATCCATGATCCTAAGATCTATAATGGTGCACTTAAAGTATGAAAAAAGGGCAACCTATGACACAAGTGATCAATTTAATGTGAAATTCGCCTGAGATGAGTGTTGAATAAGATCCTCATACGCAACTTGAAACCACCGGTACAAAATGGAGGGATAAATCTTTTAAGTGAGAACACTAGTTGCAATATTGGAGAGTTGGTGCCTTTGTGAGAGACAAAAGAGTAGAGTTGTCGGCGTGGTGAGTCTGTGTCATGGTCTGATCCACATGAGTGAGTCTTCAAGTGATATCATGCATGAAAGCAATGAAAATAATCGGGATTGATAGCCATATGATTGCGAAAGCTTAAATGAGGATACTTTTGTACAAAGGTGTTATAGTGAGTCATAGTGCGTCGCTTGAGGACAAACAACAAATTTAAGTTGAGGTTGTTGATGTACCGTGGTTTCACGATACATTTAATGATTTTTCCTTAAGTTTACTGTGTGTCTATTTCCTTTTTGTATTAATTTTAATGGTTTTTATCTGTGTTTTGCAGGAAAGTTTTCCAAAACAGAAATGCAGAAGATTGTGCAGAAGAGGTGACCCATGAAGCCATCGATGACCCGTCGTTCCATCGACGGTCCGTAAGTGGTGATCGTCGACTGGAGGTCCAAGCATCTGGAAGCAACTCGGGGAATTATTATCTAGTGTGGGGCTATGGAAGGATCAACTGTTTGTCGACTGACTGATGGACCGTCCTGGCAAATCGTCAATCAGATCAGAGATTAGTCTCAGTACCCGAAGTTGAAGAAAAACTCTAAGTGTGAAACGACAGAGGCATCGACAGACCGTAAGTGTATCGACGGATTGTGCTGTTGGTATGTCGATTGGATCAGAGAAGATGCAAGGATGAAGGTTGAAGAAGATGCTAAGTATGGACCGACGGAGGCAGTCGACGGTCTGTCGTTCCATCGACGGACCGTTAGTGGTGTCGTCGATTGAAGATGTGTTTCTGGATAGACTTTCCTTATTTAGAACTCCTTTTAATTTAGGACTTTATTAATATAAATAGGGTTAAAAACCTCGTTTTTGGGGTTGGAGTTTTTGTTATTTTTCATACTTGTTATTGGAAGCTGACTTTGATTTTGGGAC
This sequence comes from Solanum habrochaites, assembly GCA_027704765.1. Classification (NCBI taxonomy): domain Eukaryota; kingdom Viridiplantae; phylum Streptophyta; class Magnoliopsida; order Solanales; family Solanaceae; genus Solanum; species Solanum habrochaites. Next base: position 11,544,816 of record JAKWJA010002498.1, on the reverse strand, counting down.
TTCTTCAGTTTCGGGAATCAATTCTCAGATATTTTCGTTATTCAAGTGCTATTTCTGGATTTTCTTCAAACTTGTCAAAGTAAGTACTTGAATTCCTTGTTAACGCAACATAGAATTGTGTAAGTTCCTAAAGCATGGTAACTAAATACACCACTATGTTGTGGGAACCATGGGTGATTAACAGGTAAAACTACTAATAACTTCAGAAAGGGTTTTTGCATGTATTGATAATTCTTTGGCTAGACGTCTTTTTATAACGAGTGCACGCGTTAGAACGTATACTTACCCTATTTTTACTTTGCCGAACCAGGAGGTAGTTGATATGAAACGAATGATCAACATAGTTCTATACACTATCTAATAGGCTAGTTTCAATTGGTGGCTAAGAGTAACTAGTCTACATTCGATAGTGCTTATATAGTAAAGGTAAGGTTAGTACTTTAAATACACGTAGCCGCGGACAAGGTATAGGAGTGAAATTTATCTATTTTGCGGCCAAGGAATTAGATATACATAACTTACCCACTTTGGCATGGCAAGACACTAGGAAGAATTGTTAATAGCTAGGATTTCCGTTTTATGGAACCTATGGGGAACACTTATACCCTAGGTACTCTCATCACTTGATAAACACCACAGTTTGAATCTTGCTACTTTGTTTAACTTAGAATAATTGAACCCTTTGGTTTCAACCCCCCCCCCCCCTTAATTAACTAGTTTCCGAAGAGGTGACTGAATAGACGTATCATAGACTAATTGCAGTCTAAACATTTTTCTCGTGGGATCGACCCACCTAATAATTGGTTCTTTAACTTGATCGAACCGCGTATTACTAACTCTTTAGGGAAAGTATTATTTGTCGCTTACACGAGATCAGAGCGGAGGTAGAATACACTTCTCAACTAATTGTAACGTGATATGATTGATTTTGATGTGTTTATGGGCATGGATTGGTTATCCCCTTGCTGTGCTAGTGTTTATTTTCATGCAGAGATAGTCAAATTCGAAATACCCGATGAACCTACTTTTGTATTAAAAGGGGATCAAGTCCCTGAGGTTGGAAAAATTATATCCCTTGTGAAGGCTCAGAGATTACTACAGAAAGGTTGTATGGGTCTTTTATGGTAAGGGATACAACAGAAAGAGCACTTAGCTTGGAGAAGATACCAACGATGAATGAATTTTCTAATGTATTTCTTGAGGATTTGCCAGGATTACCTCATGTACGAGAGATAGACTTCGATATTGATTTGGCTCCTGATACATTGTCAATATCCATATCGCCATATCGTATGAAACTAGCAGAACTGAAGGAGCTAAAATAAAAGATGCAGAACTTACTCAATAATAGTTTTATCCGACCAAGTATATCTCCATGGGGAGCACCAATATTATTCGTAAAGAAGAAAGATGGGTCCCTGAGAATATGCATAGACTACAGGCAGTTGGACAAGGTAAAAATATGATATAAATATCCTTTACCTCGTATAGAGGACATATTTGATCAATTACTAGGAGTTGTCCATTTTTCAAAGATTGATCTTTGATCTTGTTATCATCAACTTAGAATCAGGGAGGAAGATTTATCCGGACAACATTTAGTACTCGATACGGGCACTATGAGTTCCTTGTGATGCCTTTTGGATTAACTAATGCTCCGGTTGCATTCATTGATTTAATGAATAAGGTGTTCAGGTCGTATCTAGACAGGTTTGTGATAGTTTTATTGATGATATCTTGGTATACTCTCGTAGTTAGGAAGAACATGAGAATCATCTAAAGACGGTGTTACAAACTATACGAGAACATAAGTTTTATGCCAAGTTCTCAATGTGTGAATTTTAGCTAGACTCAATAACATTTTTGGGGTATGTGGTGTCCAAAGACAGGATCAAGGTGGATTCCAAAAAGACAAGAGTTGTGCAGAAATGGCCCAGACCTACTTCACCTACAAAAATTCGAAGCTTTTAGGGTTTGGAAAATTACTACAAGCTTTTTGTGCAGGATTTCTCTAAAATAGCATCTCCATTAACGACTCCTCTAGCAAATTTAATCGACAATAAACATATTTCAAATGAACCTTTTTTGGATCTTAAATCATATGTAAAATAAATGAAAAAAACTATCAAATTAATAAACTTTGCCTAATAAAAAACTCTATTATAAAAAAAAGTTCATATAATATTTTTGAGGTTGCTCTATCTATCTATCTATCTATACTACGTAAGAAATATGAACTGCCAAAATTGAATATTGAATTACTATAATACCCTCAATCAAAATACTTGATTTATTATTGTTATTAATTTAATTATATTAAAAGTAGATACCTTTTCACATTAAAGGGTTGTGATTTTTTCTAAGAGTTGTGACTTTTTCAAAGGGCACTTACTTTCTTGACTGGTTGTGACATTTTCGATAAGCTATGACTTTTTCGAAGTGTTGTAATTTTTCAAAGGGTTGTAACTTTTCTAATAAGCTATGACTTTTTCAAAAGGTTGTAACTTTTCTGATAAGACATAATTCGCATCTATTCTAATAAGCAATGACTTTTAGGAAAAATTCATAAGTATTTACTCCAACCTACGTCCAAAATCTCAAAAGACACAGGGTTTAACTAGACTAGGTCCCATCACGCCTCCTCCCCTCCCTTCCCCTCCCTTCTCCCCCCCCCCCCCCCGAACTTATTTTATGAACAATTTTCTACTCATTTTCGGCTTACGTGGCACTATCATGCATTTTCCCAAATGTTACGGTAATCCTTATTCGTGTTATGCACATACGAAATTTCAAATATGAGTATTTAAAATAAAAATTGTACTTACATGATGTCCATCACTTATTTTCATAACCTCAAGAGGAAAAATTATTGGTCACATTTGTATGAATATTTTTTTAAAAAAAAATGTCACTTAGATTTGTTTACAAAATTGAGTGAAGTGAAATTAATACTACTAAGAAAATGTCACTTTCTCCCCAAATTTAAACTCTGAATGAATGGATTAGAAATGTTTCAGTGATATCTGGTTATTTTGATTTCAAAATACAACAAACTATATGACAATATGTATTAAACATTTCAAAGCATTTGTCATATTTCTTTCAAATATAATTATTTACTAAAAATATTAATTTAGTAATATTAATTCTATTTGACAACGTTGTATACTGTTTATATGATACACACGTGCAATGCACGTGCCATGAAATTAGTATTATCTTAAAAGCATGAAATTCTAACTTGAATATTAAATTACTATAATATTCCTAACTAATTAGGTTGTGAATTTGTTTAATGAGTTGTGACTTTTTCGATAAGTTGTGACTTTTTTTTAAGGATTGTGATTTTTCGATGAGTTGTGACCTTCCCAATAAGTTGTGACTTTTTCAAAGAGTTGTCACTTCTAAAAAAGGTCATGACTTTTCAGAAAACACACAAATTTTTTTTGTTCATACTGCCCTTTGATGATTATAAATAGAGAGACTTCCTCTCATTTTAAACCAATTTATTTTAATCTTCTACTCTTCCTCTTCTTGCATTTTTTTTTTTGTTATTTATTGTCGTTGAGTGAGTTCGAAGTTAAGACAAATATGAGATACCACTATTCTGATGAAATAAGTCGTTCTATCCTAATAGGGTACATTACAATATCTCGGTACTTGAGAAAATAATTTTGGGGGATGAGATAATAATTTTTTTGATTATATTACATTAGGATGTACTGTTCTCCAATATAATGAAGTTACATGATTAGTTTGAATCATTTGTTTTTGTTAACAATTCTCTTGTGATATAGATATATGCTTCTGACTATCTTTTCCAAATTAGAGAATTGTCAGCGATTTGTTTTGATGCCTCAAGACCAAGAATGACTTTATTTGTCATATTACTTTGTGTGATAGACCTCTCTCCTGAATTGCTCAAAAAATTATTTACCAATAAGGTATTTTCCTTTGTTTTACTTATTTACTAGGATCTCTTAATATTTCAGTATTTGAGATGAAGAAAAGGTCATGATGACTTGTAAATAACACACTTGAAGTTTGTATAGTATTATTTTTATAATTTATTAATAATTATTTATGATATAAATATATTTTCATTAATGCAAATATATTTTGTATTTGGGTTACAGTAGTGTCTTTGAGATAAGTATATTATGTTCAAATTTGTATTATCAAGTCACAAGATCTTCTAATTAAATATATTTATTTAAAATGTTTGAGTTTTTTTTATGTTCATATGACATCCAAACAATTTAACGTGAAGAATACATGCAAAGAACACCTAGTTGGATGACAAGAAAAATACAAAGCAAGTATTGTCTAGAAGATAATATTAGTGAGATAAGACTAATTACATGATTGAAACTTATCAAATTGATAAATATATACATTATTGCAATTAACTAATAAAATTTTTCATTGACCATCTTCATATGATTATGTATTTAAAATATACATTTGGTAAACTTATTATTTAAATTTTCGCTTAAATAAACAATATACTATTTAATAAAACATGTATTTTGAAATTAATAATCACATGCGTTCTACTTGATAAGGTTGAAAAGGGCAATTTGATTCTTGTGGGTTGTGTTAGTTTCTACAAATTCCAACAAAAGAATGAAAAAATTGTTAACTTTTAAATATTTAGATAATAGTATTTTTTTTTTTTGCTAAAAATGATATACTAATTTAGTTGGAATATAGGATTAATACTCTAGTTATTATTTTATTAATTAAAAGCATGTATATGTATAAGAAACAAAACAAAATTCCTTGGGAAATCCTATGAAAAAATTGTTAACTTTTAAATATTTAGATAATAGTATTTTTTTTTTGCTAAAAATGATATACTAATTTAGTTGGAATATAGGATTAATACTCTAGTTATTATTTTATTAATTAAAAGCATGTATATGTATAAGAAACAAAACAAAATTCCTTGGGAAATCCTCTTTGGTCAAGCTGGTCTCTTTCCATCTCTGTGAAAGAATTTGTTATGCATGGACACTTTCGTATTAGGGCTATAGAAATTCATCACTGCTACAGGGAAAAGATGTGATTTGTCGGCAAATTTTCAGTTAATTTTTTGGTAATTTGAGTAGAGTAGATTAGATTTTGGATATTTTCCTATGAAGAATCGGCGAACCAAAGTCGTTCTCCGGCACTTGCCGCCGACACTTTCTCAGTCTATGCTTCTGGAGCATGTTGATTCTCGCTTTGCTGGTCGATACAATTGGTTCACTTTTCGCCCAGCCAAGACCAGGTTAGGGTTTCCATTAATAGCAAATAGCAGGCTGCATTATTTTCTGTGATAGTTCTGCAAATATTTTAAGGTTTCCACTGCTCTCCTCATTCTCAATTGTTGACAACATTTATGTCCAAATTTCTTGTGCAGCCTGAAGCATCAAAGCTATTCAAAAGCCTATATTGACTTTCGGAATATGGAAGATGTCACTGAGTTTGCTGAGTTCTTTGATGGACACATGTTTGTCAATGAGAAAGGTAAAGCTCAAGCACAGTTACACCAGATTAATTGGGCATTTGAAAATCTTTGGTTGTCACCACACTATTATATGTTGCTTTATCTCTTATCTGCTTCCTACTGGATTTATCTTGCTCACTGATCTGATATGATTGGCATATTATTATGCTCATCTTTGCGGAATGTCTATACTAGGCACTCAGTTCAAAACAATTGTCGAGTATGCTCCTTCTCAGCGTGTCCCAAAGCACTGGCTCAAGAAGGATGCCCGTGAAGGGACCATATTGAAAGGTATTAAAATGATGAGCTGATTGCATGATGTGACATACATGCTATGTCCATCTTGCCTGCTGCTACATTAATTTTGTTGATGCACTTGTAGATCCTGCATATATGGAGTTCCTTGAATTTCTTGCAAAGCCTGTTGAGAATCTGCCGAGCGCTGAGATACAATTGGAGAGAAAGGAAGCTGAACGAGCTGGTTAGTCAGAACATGATTAGAACATTTCCCCACATTTTCCTACTGTCCTTGAGCATCAAATGGAGATCTGATCTATCAAAATGAGAGTTGGAGAGAAAAACATGAAGGTGGAGTGCGTCATGTTCTCAAGAAACTGAAGTTCTACTTATTTCTATATTTCAGGCTCAGCAAAGGATGTTCCTATAGTTACTCCATTAATGGATTATGTACGTCAGAAAAGAGCTGTGACGAGTGGAGCTCGGGTGGGGAAACTTTCCTGTTTCAAAATTCAGAATCTTGGGATTCTCAAATTTTACCATTAAAGAACTTGTTTCTGCATGTTCTTGTAATATGCAGCTTTCTATTTATATTTGTCTGTGGTTTATATGTTGGATGCTTCTGCCATTGAATGTGTTAAAAAGAGAAATGGGAAAGTATTAGGTCTTGCACATCAATTTTGTGTTACCTTCAGTGACTTACTTGGGTAGGGGAGCAACAGAGGAAAAGTTTCATAGTTTGGTCTAAATTGGATTGTTATAATGGAACTTACTGTTTTCCTTTTATCTTATTGTTTCAGGTTGAAATGTGTCCTCAAATAATTGAATAATCTGTAAATATTCCTCTTTGAGCTACCTGTTGGTAAAATAAGTTTGTTGATTGTGTAGATTTTACCTGGATGAGCTTCTAATTTTGCTTAGTACAAAATAAAATGTCCCTGTTAATCTGGATTTTTCAGCAATGAATTCTTTTATACAAGGGATTGAAGTTTTGAGTGTTAATTATTTACAATTGCAGATGGTAATTGATAATATACAAGGAAAAAAGTAGTGGGAAGAACCAAATATAGTCGAATAACATCTTGTGGTAAAGATTGTGTTATGTTCTTCAAAAGCTGATTTACAGACTATATTCAGTCTTTCTCTTCTGAAGTTCCTTTGTTGGTCTTCCTTTGTTTACCTTTGTTTCTATTTAGAAGATTCCATAGCATTCTCTACTACTTCTCTTTTGATCTTGTATCTTTTGTCTTGTTAAATGAATTATGGTATATTTCTTTTGAGCATTTTCCCTTAAGTGTAATGAACGACACCAAGTTTATTGGCCTTGGTTTTTGACAGAAGTCTATCTCTAATGGAAAATCAAGTAAAAGTGTTGGTGGTACAAGCTCAAGAAGTCCTAGCTCAACTGCATCTAGACGAGGATCTGAAAAGAGAACTTCTACAACCATGGTACATGCTTTTCATCCCAAAGTTTGTTGCCATGAACTACTGTGATTAGTCCATGCCTTTTTACACCACAACCCTCTATATAACTTTTTATACATGATAAATTTTGCGGTTCAAGTTCAGAGAATATTAAGGCTTTCTGTGAGTGTAATATTCTTTACTCTTGAACTGCTTTCAACTGTCTTTCATTGTAATGCCTGATCTGGATTGATCTATATGCCTGCTTGTAGATGAAGATGATGTCAAGCCTTCACCGCTCTTACTTTACTTTTATACTTTGCAGCTTTGCCTTATAATTGAGCTTTTCGATACTTGTTACCATTTTCTCTATAAATGCAAGGAAGCATAACATATTTAGTTTGGTCATAAAACTCACACATACGCGCACATCTAGATGCATATTTTTGTTCTTTTATTTTTTCATGTAGGATTTAAACAATAAAGCTGTTGCTTGTTGGGAATTTTTCTATTTATTTTCATGTAGTTAGTATCTCATGTCTTGTATTACTTACACAACTCCTTATTTCACAGTATGTTCAACGGGACAGTTCTAAGGTTGGCAACAGTAAGGACAAATCATATATTCTAGCGTCAAAATGTGGTAATCAGCAACTCTCTGACAAGTCTGGTGCTTCTGCTCCTGGATCTTGGATTGATGTAGTGGAAGGAGAAATTGGTATGTCTTATGTTTCTTACAGGTTTTCTACATACTGCAGTTGATGTCCATCTCCTTTTTCTTATGCGTAATGGGTTTTTGAGTGTGTGTGTATGTGTGAGTTTGAGGAAAGTTTAACCGTCAAAATTTTAAAGATCTTTTAGGGGCGTTCAATTGGGATCTAGTATGTTTAATCTTTAATACTCAAGACATTTGGATCTTATGATTTGAATGTCTGCGTACGTTAATGCATTTGGGAGGGATAACAAGTGAAAGTGACAAATTGACTCGTGATGTTTTTGGGATGTTAGATTAAAGAGTGTGTAAAAAGCGCGCTCAAGCGAGCACCTATTGCGCTCTTCTTTCTTCTTTCTTCTGAGGCGATTCGATTCGAAAAGGCGCTCGCTTCAGATAAAGAAGCGAGAAGTGACACTAAGGCAACAGCGCAATATAGAGCGCTTTCATATAAAAAGCGACAATTAGGGTTTTTTTTTAAAAAAAAATTAGTTTTTTTTTAATCTGAAATATACAATATAACTTAATTTTTCTTTCACGACTCCTCTTTCGCTTCTTCTCTCTTCACGACCGCGCCTGAGACTGTCTCTCTCTTCACACCTCGACCACGACTGCAGGTAAGTTTTAACCAATGTTTATTAGTTCATCTCTATGAGTTCCTTTTCATCTGAAATATACAATCTTCGCCTTTGCTTCATCTCTATGAGTTTCTTTTCTCTTCACGATGCGACTGCTGTAGTTTTTTCTTCTTCTTCTTCTCTTCTTCTCTTCATCTCTGCTGCGATCTGCTCTGTTTCTGTTCACAATTACTGACTGCCTCCTCTTTTTTTCAATTCTTTTGCTTCTTTTTTTTTTCGTTTTTATTTTGTGATCAGTGTGTATGCTAGCAGCTGTTTTTTTTATTTTTTGACATTTCTGATGATGAAGAAGATGATGACCAATTATAACCCTTGGTTATGACACTTGAAGAGTTTGAGGATTTTGTTGAAGAATAGGAGTTTGAGTCTTTCTGATTTAATTATGTTTTTGATTTTTTGCTTTATATGTTGTGACTTATGAGTATTATTGACTATCTATTTTCTTTTTATCTAAGACTATATTACCTCTATTTAGTTATTTAATATTTTTTTATTTTTATACTAAATGTCGCTTTTTTTAAAAAAGCGCGCGCTTCGCTTCTTGCTTATCGCTTTTGTGAAGCAAGCCCTCGTCGCTTTTTTCTGCTTCTCGCCTCCCAAAACACTGGATTAAAGGTAAAGTAATTGTACTGCTGGTACATATACTAAAACCAGTTAGATTTATATCATAACTTTGCTAGTGAAGAATCTGGATGTTGGAAACTTAACAAAAACTTGAGGAGGATCTAGGATGCACTCTGTAAAAGCAGGGTGGGTGGATATGGAGGGAACAATTCTCTGTCTAGACCTTTGTGAGAAATATTGGAGAAGAATGTTATTGAATTGTGTCTCTACATTATTACATTGGAACCCTATTTATAGACACTACATAAGACTCCTTTTCCAACTAAGCCACTACGTTATAATCCTTTTTCATGTAATATTCTATATACTATTCCTATTTCTATTCTAAGTAGGATTATATATACTATTCTTGCTCCTGTTCATAATCTTATACTCCCCTTCAAGTTGGTGCATACAAGTCATATGCTTGTTACAAATGTAATTAATTCGAGGACCGATGAGGGGCTTGATGAAGATATTTGCAAGTTGATCACTCGTCTTTACAGAATTGACAGTCAATCTCATGTGCGTAGTCTCCTCAAGAAATATTGGATCTGATGTAGAATATCAATTAAATACAGAGTGATCAATTCCACTAGTAGTCATGCCAAATTTTTGAATTACTGTGCTGACTTCCCAAACCAAGCTTGAGAAGACTATTTCGGACCTTAAAATGATTGCTCAATCAACATACAAGGCTACTAGACTCCCCCCTACCAATAAAACTAGACAGTTGCTCCATATAGACTTCTTCCTCCAGATCATTGTAGAGAATCATTCTTAATGTCCAATTGATTAAAAATAACAACAAACAACAGTCATAGATAGAACAAGGCGGACATATGTTATTTTAGCCATGGGAGAGTATCAATATCACTCGAAAAATGTTTAGAACTATTCTAATCATATCTGAAAAGTCATTGGTAATACAAACGGTGCTAAGTAGCATAGATATGAGAGAGTAGTCACCGGAAGATGCAAAGGGCTACACAAATTAGATATTATAAAGTAGTAACCGAAGTATGGCTTGGTGCTACAAAAATAAGATATGAGAAAGTAGTCACCAGAAGGATGGCACGGTGCTACATAAACTGATATGAGACGGTAGTCACCGAACAAATAGCGAGATGCCACACCTATCAGATACTCCCTCTGTCCCTTTTTACTTGTCCACTTTTGAATTGGCACACCTATTAAGAAAATAATTAATGACGTAGTGAGTTTACCATTTTACCCCTATTAATTATGAAGTGAATGAAAAGTTCTACATTTTTCAAAGTAATTAGTCATTGAATTATGGGTATAATAGGTAAAAAAATTGCCCTTTCTTGATTTATCAAAATGGACAAGTAATTAGGGACAACTATAAAAGGAAAAGTGGACAAGTAATTAGGGACGAAGGTAGTATGAGACAGTAGTCACCGGAAAGATGGCACAGTGTTACACACAATAGGTATGAAAAAGTAGTCATCGAATGAATGACACCGTGCTACACGAATTAGATATGAGAAGGTAGTTATCAAAAGGATGACATGGTGCTACACAAAGTAGATATGAGAAAGTAGTCATCAAAAAGATGCAAGGTGCTGCACGAATTGAATATGAAAAAATAGTCACTGAAAGATGGCACGGTGCTATACAAATTAGATATGAGAAAGTAGTCACCAAAAAGATGCAGAGTGCTACACGAATCAAATATGAATAAATAGTCACCAAAAAGATGGCACAGACGCATTTGACACAAAATAGTCCTAAAAAGTCTCCGAAAATTGACTCATGGTGACTTGCCAGTTTTCTTCCCTAAATGTAGGGTTCATGCATATATCATTGGTCCTTGTTGCGTCCAAATGCACACGCAAATTTGGTTGTGCAAGTAATAAAGTAGCTCTTTTCAAGAGTCGGATGTTGTAACCACAGAGACTTAAGATTAGATGATATTTAATTTTTCCAATGACTATAATTTAAAGCAAGTGTTCCCAGAATGGTTGATGAATGTTTCTAAAGTAACGATTCAAAATAATTTAGCTAATATGATTCAATTTCAAGTTGGAGTTAAAACAATGACAAGCGAATTTTCGGGCTGCAGTCTACTTTGGATTTTATGCATACTATATTCTTTAATAGACGTCAATTAGTTAAATGTGTGATCATGCTCTCCCGACTTCTAATCGCCTACTGTAATTGACAGTCTAACTACATCTTTGAGTGGGGATATACAGAACAATTACCTAGCTTTACGTTTTCATCCTGTTTATCAACCAAGCAAGGTCTCTACGTATATCCCTATCTTAGATACAAATCAACCCTAATTCTAGAGAAGATCATGCTCCTTATGTCACACGTTCTATCCTCTTATTCCCCTTCTGAGTTCAACTCAGACAATAAGTCTATTTCAACGGTGGCCGTCACAAAATACTAAATTAAGAACAAATGAGCAATTTATGCGATAACCAATTTCAATCCATCTAATTCAATACTATACAATCATCATGTAGCCACAACCGTACAACAAGGGAATTTAGCTTACTCATAATGTGATTCTCAATCTTCAAGAATTCAATAAACATAAGAGAAATCAATAGAAGCCAAGTCGTCGTTCTCCAAAAGCCTGAAAAATTAAAATAAAAATAATAACATCGGAGTCTATTTATTCAATGGGAAAAGTTGACTCCACCTCCGCATATGCTTTTTTCACTTTCTTGAATTCTTCCTTTCCGCAATGCGGAGAGGATACATACTCTTCTTCATCAACAACCTTCGAGAGTGGAATAATAAATTCCATCTCCGCGATGCCGAGAGGCTTCCCACTTTGAACTTCCTTTTATCCTTCGTGCCTTTTGATCGCCAATTCCACTTCACATGCTTCCCACTTTTGTGCTTTTTCTCTTGCTTCCCAACCTACTGTCAATAATCATAACGGTTGATCATAATACAATAACATGAATCAAACACTATCAATACAATGAGAATTTGTCTTCGAACTCGACTAAAGTATGAGTATTATTTTGTTTGTAGGCACATAAATATGCCCTAGATCAGTCCTACTCTTGTTAGCATAATCATTAGCCAAACGGACGACATAAGTGAGTCATAGGTGCTTGCCAGCGTTGAAAGTTATTTGAATCTCTATCAGGATCGTAGATGTATCTCTTTGAGACCCTATTTGTAGACATTACATCAGGCTTCTTTTCCAACTAGTACACTACATTATAATCATTTTTCAAATAGGATTTGATACACTATTCCTATTCCTATTCGAGTAGGATTCTATGTGCTATTCGTGTTTCTATTCATATTCTAACAGCCTCCAAGCTTTTTATTTCTGTCTCAGTGTTTCATTTGTAGGAAAATAAGCTACACTAACTTGTGGCTGACTGGCTAAGACATTTGTTTTTCTTGAATTATATTTTGTGCAGTAGTAAGACCAAGGAACTAAGACAATCATATATCTCTTTTTCTATGTTTTTTGTTGCTCAGTTAAACAAATATGTTGAAAGAAGCAAGCATCAATATGTATAAAGGTTCATGGACCAAAACGTAAATGGACAGGAGAATAATTCTGTGCATTGGTAGACCTATTACTTATGTACCTGGTTAGCCCTCTCTTTTGTGCCATTTGTCAATCTTGTTGAGAGGTACTCCCCAGAAATAATTATATTATAATAAAGATTTGGATCAACTTAATCTTTCCTCCTTGATGTTCAGGCTCCACCCTTATACAAGTCACTAATCTACAATGTTAATACCAAATGACGCTAGAGAAGAGGGAAATACTATGCATAACCTGCCATATCACAAATATTTGTGCTATGGCGATTGGTTATCTTAGTGCTTGGGATTTCTCTTTGTGTGCTCGCTAGCTGATCTTGACCTTGAGTGAGGATATATATTATATGCAAAATGAGTAGACACGTTGCAAGTTATTTGAGTTTGTTGGACTTGGCTTTTGATTGGGTAGCTAAATTCTGTGAGTTCGGTTTGCCGGATAAACAGAGAATGTTCCGATTGGATTGTTGATAACATTTTTTTTGGAACTGGTAACGACTATATGTATGTGTGTGTGTGTGTGTGTGTGTGTGTGTGTGTAGCTAAAGTTGTGCCTTAACAGTGCAAAAAAACTTCACAGAATCCCAGCAAGCCTAGGCTACTACTTCGCAAGGATCCTATCATATCAACGCGTGATTCAGCCTCAGCACAGCTTTCTTTACACCAAAAATAAAACAAAAGTAAACAGTTCATATTGATTTTCTCCACAAAATTGTATTTGTCTTCAAAAGCTCTATAGTTCCTCACCTTCCAAATGGTGCACCATATGCAAGCAGTGACAAGTTTCCACTAACTGCCCCATCATTCTGGTTCCAACAGTTCAGTAAATCAACGCTTGTTACTGGCATTGACCATCTGATTTCTACCATGTTCAAGAATAGTAGCCATAATTGTCAAGTAACAGGACAATGAATGAATAGGTGACTATTATTTTCCCTAGCAGCTCCGCACAAAAAGCATCTAGAACACAGTTGGAATCCCCTTTTTTGAAGTTTATCCTGTATGAGGCAAGTATTTCTCGATACTAGCCAAGAAAGCATACCACCTTAAAAGGAGCCTTCATCTTCCAAATGGATCTCCATGGCCACTGATTAGTCGACTTGTCTGTGCTTAATCAGAATGTTATAAGCAGAGCTTACAGAACAAGTTCCTTTACTGTTGGGCTTTCATTTAACTTATAAGTGAATCTTCAGTATGTTTGAACCCTTGGGATGATTCCAAGGTCTTGAAATATTTGACAACTCTTTCCAGCTCCCAGACTGGCACAGTGGCAAGGCAAAAGTGTTCATTAATACTTCAAGATGATATGATATTCAGACAGGTGTTGTGATCAGATACATTAAGCCTCCAAAAATATAGCCAGCTCTCAATACAGGCTTCTCCACTTTAACCACTAGCACCACCAACGTACCCAGTGCTGTGTTGTCAAAGGCGTGCTAAGCTTCTCTCTCGTCTCTCTTCTTTGGCTAATGATGAAGCAAATTGCTAAAGTCAAAGTAGTCCATGATAGCATCTTTCATGCACATTGTTATTCACAGTATGATATTGTTTACAAGCTTAGATATCATTTGAACGTAGAACTGAAATCCTTAATGCATTTGAATATTTCTTTGCATCTAGAAATTTATTGTCTTAAAACATGGACAGATATTAGCCACTTTCCTGAACCCAAAAAGGGATCTTTGTGCTGCCATCTCTAATGCTGCAGGGCCAATATGGAAGTATTTTAGGGGGAGGGTATTTTTTCTGTTGTATGAAAAAGAGTTGCATATAAATTCTGGGGTCATAAGCAGCTGCTGAATCGATTTTTCATTCAAAAAGGAAATCAATTAATAATCTTCAATGTTCTGATCAAAATAATATTTTTATTCAATTTTATGATGGATCTACAGAAGTGGGTGGCCCAAGTCTAAGTGGAGAAGGCAAAGGATAGCCTGATATAGTTACTAATTGAACCTGCTTGTCAGGTTACTTCTATCTTATATAAGCCAGTGTGGTATCTTGGATGCCAATTCTCTTGGTTGGAGGTTAGAGTGCTAAGTTTGGTTGAACTATCTATATGATTTGTGTAAGAGATATTTTACTTGCACAAGGCACTGTGCTTTCACCATTTAATTGCGAAGATAATCAGAATGTGCTGTCCTTTTTACCCTTTTTGTCATTGTAACTTATTCAAGCATTTTGTTTAAAGTATCTATAATGCTTTCTAATCTATTTCAGGTCGTTCAGTAACTTCTGATAGTGGGAAGAAGAAAATTCTGCTCTTGAAGGTGAAGGAAAAAGAAAGTCCTAATGTAAGTTTACATCTTTAGTGGCAGAAGGAGGAGCCTTTTCTTCTCGACTGTCTTTAATCGTGGCCTTGGAAAGAGAGGGTGTGGGGGTGTAAAGAGATGTAAGCACTGAACGCCATTGACACTCCTTTTATCACTGTCCCAAGTAATATGATGGCATGTGCAGAATGGTAACCATTTTATTGGTGAAGGGAATGGAGACACGCGATATTAGAGCATGTGAAGAAGTTTTTTGACCAATACCATTTATTTTGAATGATTAAAGCCATCTGCTATGTCGATGCTCTATTTGTTACTTCCAACAATTTTCAGACTTGCTATGACCATATGTTCATTGAATTAGTTGTTGCCTCTTTTCTGTATAGATTTGTTTGCTTTTCTTTTGAGGTGCCAAGTCTAAGAGTAGGTCCTGTTCCTGTTGGCTTTGCTTTTCTAAATAAAAGCATTGCTAAAATATGTTCCATGTGGCTCCGTAATATAGTAATCCATTTTTGACAAAAGTATGTGGATTACCCTGACAGGGAAAGGTGCCCTTCACGTAATATTGCTCCCTGGAGGATGATATACTTGTGTAAACTTCTATATTAGTAAACAAAAGACACAGTGATATTCAAGACATTGTTCTGTACTTATATGTGCTTCCTCGACTGAATGAAAAATTCTGGAGGCATGACATTCTAAATTTTTTGGATTTTTGATGTGATTATCAGATTCTGCATGCTGCAGTTCCCTAATTAGAGAGTTTTTGCCACTACATAGTTGTTTAAGGATGTGCTTTTTTCACTGCTACTTTGTGTCACCAGGCATAACACATCGATGTCATCTCAGGTTAATTTATTTAGTTTATATGTCTGCATCTTGGACTTACTCTTGTTTCTCTTAACTGTATAGGTTTCTGGTGGTTCATTAGCTCAACAGAATGTGTCATCTGCTCTCAAGAATTCACCTAGTTTATCTGCTCTGAAACTGAACCAGAACCAAGAGGTAGGTGGCAGAATCATCAGAAGTATTCTTCTAAAGGATGCCCGACAGAATCAGTCAGCATTTCAATCAGATCAAATACAGGATAAGGACATGAGACCTCCTCGGCCACCAGGTATGCAGTTGTTTCAGAAGGATATAAGTGGAGCTAATGAGGATAAGGTTGTTGGAAATGAAAAGCATGTTGTCCACATCGAGAAACAAGAAAGACGTTCTAGGAATAGAGATAGGCCTGATCCTGGTGTTTGGGCTCCTCTTCGCCGCGCTGATAGTTCACAAGCCAGTAATGGATCATTATCATCTGGTAATCCTCAGTCTTCCCATGTGCGGGAGTTTGTTGAAGGTTTGTTCATTCGTATTGCTAATAACTATCTTTCTTGATGTATATTCTCAAAATCTGCCTCTTAGGGATTGTTTGGTATGCTGGACAAACATGGATAGTCCTGGAAAATTTTAACTTGACTAATCTAAAAATTCCAATAATAAAAAAAGTATGATTTGCTGTACTTTTTTAATTTAAAAGAAAAGCATAGATATGAGTTTAGATAGTACTTTCCCATAATGAATAGAAAATAAGAGTTAAAACTACATATTGAACAAAATACAAACGCTACCTATTAATCTATGTACAATAAAATTATATAACACTCATTATTGTAAAGCTAAAGCGTGACATTATCTTTTGATTAATCTAAAGCGTGACATTATCTCCAATCGATCAATATCATCAATCGAAATTAACTTGATAAAATTATTATTTCAATGAGGATAAAAAAGGAAAGAAATAATATATTTAAAGTAGGAACTTTTTTGCAAATAATCAATAAAATGGTCCCATGGACCATAATTTTTTTCAAGAACTTTTTAAAATAAAATATATAAGAACTCATAAAATAATAACAATATAGCAAGTCATTAAGTTCATTACATCAGTAAGACATCAACTTACAAAGTACTGCTAGTTACTAGTGTACTAATATTGAGTATGCAAGAAAAAAAATATAAAAAGAAGAAAAGGAAAATATAAGGAGATATATAGTACTAACATCTGTAATGGAGCAAACAAGTGGCTTCAGGTTGTAATAGAATATGAGAGGCAAAAATTGAAGATAAAGGTCTTCCTTTGAAAATAGAATAATATTTTGAAAAAATAAAAAAATAAAAGAATTTAGGAAGTCATTTGGTACGTACATGGTGTAACTACCACAAATGCTCATCTTCCCCTTGAGAATTGGAGAAAGTATTTACTTCCCCTCATTTACACTCAATTTCATGCTCTGACCAAGTAAATTACTTGGCCAAACAAACTGGTCAAATGGTGTAACTACACCAAATTATATCCAAATCCAATTAAAAAGTGCTCGTCCTGACTGGCCCGTATGCTTATTATTTTTATGCTTCTTCCAAGTCTTCTATGATTTCAAATGAGTGTATGCATCATTGTCTTACCTCGTAATTCTGTTACATGTTAATTGTATGGATGTTTACCTTTGGTTCAGTGTTATCCTCCTGAAATCATACTCTTATTTTTTGCTTCTGTAGGGGTTCAAGGAGAAACGAAAAATGATCTGCCAATTGCACGAGGTAGTGAGTTCAAACCAATTGGAATTGGGCGTCATACTAACTCTTCTACTGATAATGGTTAGTTTTGTTTTGGGCCAAGAGATGATTGTGCTGAGTTCTACATAAAATTGTGCTTAAGTTTGTCTTGCCTGTTAGTTATTGGCTCTTTTATGGTTACTTCTGTTAGAACATTTATACAATCCTATTAGAATAGAAATATGTTTATTCAATCCTATTAGAATAGGAATAGGTATATACAATCCTATTTAGAATAGGAATAAGAATACAAATAGAAATAGAGTTAGTAAATAGTATCCTACTTAGTAAAAGAATGTTCTTTTCCTATATTTCTCACATGGTATCTGAGCCTCTGCGATCTTGGTAAACAATTAAGGAGCTTCCACTGCCGGCGGGCGGCTATTATCCATATATGACACCCGTCCGGCCAACATCATTCCGGTGTCTACTTTTGTGTAGTACTGTTCCATCTTTACAGTGACTACTTTTTCATATTTAATTTGTGTAGCACCATGTCATCTTTCCGGTGACTACTTTCCCATTTAATTAGTGTAGCACCATGTCATCTTTCCGGTGACTACTTTCCCATTTAATTTGTGTAGCAGAGTGCCATCTTTCTGGTGATTACTTTTTCATCATTAATTTGTGTAGCACCATGCCATCATATCGGTGACTATTTTCTCATATCGGATTTGTGTAACACAGTGCCATCATTTCGGTGACTACTTTTTATAGTCATAGTAGATGTGTCACANATATTATAGGGGAGTTTGAACTAGCACTTATCAATGATATGTTCTTGATTACTTGTATTTATGCTAAATGTAAGACCATTTGAGAAGACCCTTGTGGAAGTATTCTAATTTTAATGTCCCTTGGTGTACTATTGGTGACTTCAATGTTATTACTTCTATATAGGAGAAGATAGGGGAATTCCATATAACATTAATAAGAGTTTTGAATTTATTAGTGTTATAGAAGCTTGTGGATTAACTGATCTAGGGTACACTTGGTTTCCTTTCACTTGGTGTAATCAAAGGGATGATAATGCAAGGGTGTGGAAGAGGTTGGATAGAGCTATGGTTAATGATAAATGGCTTGAAAACATGCACCAAACTACTATTGAGCATCTGTCTACTGTGGGATCTTATCATAGTCCTCTTGTGATGCAAATTAGTAAGAAAGATGATAAGCATATCAAATACTTTAAGTTCTTAAATTTTTGGGTAGATAATCCAAATTTTATGGATACTGTCCAAAAAAGTTGGGAGGTTAAGGTAAATGGTAATCCTTTTTGGCAATTACACCAAAAACTGAAGAGGTTGAGTTCTTCTCTTAGTGTTTGGTCAAAGAATGAATATGGAGATGTTTTTGCTAAAGTCAGAGAATTTGAGGATCTTATTAAGAAGGCTGAGGAGAATCTGATGACTCATAAAACAGAATCTTATAGACAAGATTTACAGAGGTTGAATGCTGAGTACATTAGGTATTTGAAATTAGAGCAGTCTATTTTAAAACAGAAGACTCAACTACAATGGTTTAAGGATGGTGACACTAATTCTAAATACTTCCATGCCTTAATTAGGGGAAGGAGAAGAAGATTATTGATCCATAAAATCTGTACTGATAATGATAACTGGATTGAGGGTGATGAACATATTGCTAAGGCTGCTTGTGACTACTATCACAATATTTTTACAGGTCAGACTAGTAAAGTGGATGAAAGGATGTTTCATCATATCCCTAATTTAGTTACTTCTGAGCAACATCAGATGCTTCAAGGTATGCCTACTATGGATGAGTTAAAACAGGTAGTTTTTGCCATGAATCCTAATTCTGCCCCTGGTCCTGATGGTATTGGGGGCAAATTTTTTTCAAGCTTGTTGGAATATCATTAAAATTGATCTTTTAGCTGCAGTTCAATATTTTTTTTGTGGTCGTGATATGCCTAAATTTATGTCTCATGCCTGTTTGGTCTTAATTCCTAAAATTGATCAGCGTAATAGATTCACTAATCTCAGACCTATTAGCTTAAGCAATTTTACTAATAAGATTATTTCTAAACTTTTAAGCATGAGACTGTCCCATATCCTTCCTTCATTAATTTCAGAAAATCAGTCTGGTTTTGTAAAAGGAAGGTGTATTACTGAAAATATTATGCTTGCTCAGGAAATTATTCATGACATTAAGAAACCTCATATAGGTAATAATGTTGTTATTAAACTGGATATGACAAAGGCATATGACAGAGTGTCTTGGTCATATACTTGCCTAGTTTTGAGAAGATTTGGATTTGGAGAGCTTTTCATAGACTTAATATGGAGAATAATGACTAACAATTGGTATTCAATTATCATTAATGGTCATAGACATGGTTTTTTTTCATTCTACAAGAGGACTTAAACAAGGGGATCCTTTATCTCCAGCCCTATTTATTTTACGTGCAGAAGTCCTAACTAGAATGCTAAATAACATCTATGATAACCCTATATATAAAGGTTTTTACATGAAGCCTAAAGGTCCTCAAATTAATCATTGAAATTTTGCTGATGATGTGATTATTTTTACTTCCACTAATAGAGATTCTCTTCAGATAGTGATGAATATTCTGGCAGATTATGAGCAAGTTTCTCAACAGCTTATTAATAAAAAGAAGAGCTATTTTATGGTACCTGATAATACTCCTCAAAATATCATTTCTGATATTCATAGGATTGCTGGTTTTTCCAAGAAAAATAGTCCTATTATATATTTAGGTTGCCCTCTACATATTGGGAGAACTCCCCTTTAGTAGAACAGATTTCTAAGAGGATCTCTGGGTGGCAGACTAAAATGCTTAGTTTTGGAGGAAGATTAACTTTGATAAAGCATGTTTTAAACTCTATTCCTATTCATATTATGGCTGCTATTTCTCCCCCTAGTACTATTTTCAAATATATTGGTTCTATGATCTCAAATTTCTTCTGGGAAAAGATAATGATAACAAGAAATATCATTGGGCCTCTATGAATACTCTGTGTATACCTCAAGCAGAAGGGGGAGTAGGGATTAATAGGCTTACTGATATATGTACTGCTTTACAATACAAACAATGGTGGCTCTTTAGATCCAAAAATTCCATTTGGACAAAATTTCTTCAAGCTAAATGTTGTCCAAGATCTAATCCAGTTGCAAGGAAGTTTGAGAATGGTCAATCATTGATTTGGAAATATATGATGAAGAATAGACATAAAGTGGAAGAACATATTAAGTGGAAAATTAACTCTAGCAGTTGTTCATTCTGGTGGGATGATTTGTTAGGAATTGGAGCTTTGGCTAAGTAGAATAGTAATATCTCTAGTTTCAATAATGACACTGTTAAAGAGTTTCTGATCAATGGTAATTGGAATGAAAGGAAATTGAGACATCAAGTTCATCCTGTAATAATTCCTATGATCTTGAACATCATATTTCAATGCCATAATGAAGACAAGGATATAGTAGTATGGAAACCTACTGAATCTGGTAATTTCACTTGTACATCAGCCTGGGAAATTTGCAGATTTAGAGGTAATGATGATGTTGTTAATAAGCTTATTTGACACAAAAAGGTGCCTTTTAAAATGTCATTTCTTCTTTGGAGAGCTTTAAAACTAAAGTTACCAACTAATGAAAATATGGCAAACTTTGGAGTGGAACCTGTTAAGTGCTACTGTTGTAGGAATCAAGGATGGGATGATGTAGAACATATTTTCATGCAAGGACATTTTGCACAACATATATGATATTACTTTGCTAATACTATGGGAATCAATATTCAACAGACTACTTTGAGTAATAGGTTAATTCATTGGTGTAGCACCAAAGGAAAAAATAAGGCACATAGAGATATTATCAGAATATTACCTATTGTGATTTGCTGGAACCTGTGGAAAAATATATGTTCTGTTAAATATGGAGGAAAGAGTTACAGTAGCTTTAAATTCAAATACTTTATTCATAAGGATGTTCTTCTGTTTCTATATTCTGTTTATCCAAATATTCAATGGCTAGGGAAATGGACTGGTCTGGTAGATTTACTTGAAAAATGCAAACATGATATAAAGGTTAAAATAGTCACCTGGAAACCACCTCCTACTACCAAATATAAATTGAATACAGATGGTAAGGCTTTGAATAATCCAGGGAAGATTAGAGGAGGTGGCATTCTTAGGAATGATTATGGTAATATCATATATGCCTTCTCTATTCCCTTTGGAGAAGGCTCAAACAATCAGGCAGAGGTGCAAGCTGCTACATATGGACTGAATTGGTGTATTCAGCATGGTTTTAGAAATATTATTCTTGAAGTTGATTCAGAGTTATTGACAAAGTGGTTATTACAAAAGGATAAGCCTCCTTGGAGAATACAAAGGTTAGTTAAAGACCTTCAATTACTTACTAATCAATGTACTGTATTTTCTTGTGTACATGTTTACAAGGAAGCTAACAATACAGCAGATATACTAGCCAAACATAGTCATAATCAGGACATCATACAACATTATTACACTTATAATCAGCTTCCACGGGATGCAAAAGGAAGTTATTTTCTGGACAAAATGGGTGTTCAAAACTTCAGACACAGGAAAATGAGGAGGATTAAACAACCTCCTTGACTGGTCCAGTCTATTGACTATATCATATATTTGTATTGTATGGTATATGTTAATGCAGATTAAAGGTAGCAGACAATAAGAAGAAGCAATATCAAGTAGTAGTTTTGTATTACTATAATTACAGCTAGCAAAGAAGGTGAAAGACACAGAAAAGCCAGCAACTGAAGATGATCAGATTTAGCAAAGATGAGGAAAATATATCAAGCTTACAATTGGACAATTATATTAATCATATTCATAGAATATAGTCAATTATTCTAATAGGATTTCTTTATATGTAAAGGGAGAGTCTCCTTATTTATGTTTTCTTAGAAAATTTATGTTAGATTTTCTATAGATTTCATCTCAATGTAAGACGTTGAGTTGACTAACCTTAGTAGGTAAGCCATTTCTATACTCATCATAGGATAGAAGGTAAGGTTTATGCCCCCCCCCCCTTATTGTAAAAATTTCTTTTATTAATGATAAGGTATGGGGGTGTTGCTTAGCCCCTGACCCACCACAAGGGTCGTTCAAATAAAAAAAAAATAACTACAATTCACCTATCGAAATTTTCCTAAGTCTCTCATTCAATAATTCCTAAATTTTCTCAAAAATCCGCTCTCTCTTGATCAAGAAAGAAGAAGGTAGGGTTCTTTAAGATCAATTTTCCTTTCTTAATCGTTTGTTGGGGCTTCTATCAAGGTATTAAGGAGATTATCAATGGTTACATTCATCCATTGAGTCCCGAGAGTTTATTTAGTTCTCAAATTCAACTTCAATTCAATTGGTTACATTTTTCATTTGATTCCTCATGAGCTCTATTTGTATGAGTTCAGTCGATTGATTTTGATCTTATTTTTAAGATTTAGACTCAAGTACATGCTTTTAAACTAATTCCATGTGAACCCATGCGTTGATAATAATTTATGAACCCTAATTGCATAAATTTGACAAAAAATTATGATTTTATGAATGTGTTTTCTATAACTATACATGATTTAAGATAAAGCATGATTTATGATTTAGGTTGCTTTAATATAAGACTCTATGAAAATTGTGAAATGGTTTTCTCACATATGCTTGAATTGAAAAAAAAATTCTTACACATGGTTTAAGGAGCTACTCTATGATGTCTCTATCTTGGGTTAATATCTAATTGTGATTTTCTATGGATGATGATGATTATATGCTTATGACTTATTTTGTTGAGATTTTTACTGAGCACCAAGAGGATATTGCAATGGAGGTTTTCCCCTTAGTAGAGTCCCATTCTCTAGTAGCAATCTACTTGACCCTAAATACAAATACCCATATGTATCTTAAGTGTCATAGCTAGTGGATCCAACTAAGATACAAGTGTAAGATTGATGCCTTAGCAAGCAATGCCATATGTTTTTGTTATAGGAGCAAGACCGAATTTTATGTTATGTCTCATATGGTCTACGTCGATTAATAATAAATATCGCATGAAATGAACTAAGTTGCTTCCAAATGTTTTGTGAAGCCTTCATGGTGATTTTAAGATGAATTGACCGTGTTTATGAATACTTGTTCCTACACTATTTCTCTAATGTAGGTCTTGAAAACTCTTCTCCCTCTGTTCTTGGCTAGTGATCTCTTAGATATTTTGGAGACATGGTGAGCCCTCCTACTTTCGAGGGTGATGTCACATTTATTGATTTATTTATGCAATTAGTTTCAAACATTGTATGTGGTATGCAAAAGTTATGTTTGAGTACTCTTTTGATGTAATAGATGACTTGTCTAGAGTTTGATGTACTTCCACTTATATGTCAAACTCTCTACTTATTATAAGATTTCATGATTTTCTTTATTTTATTGTGTATATGTATGTCAAATGTCTTGTGCAGGGTCTCTCTGGGTGTTATACGACATTTCACATCTAAGGTGTACTTTGGGTTGTGACAAACTTTGTATGAGAGTACAAGTTTTTAGAAAAAATGTCATAAGAAGTATGATAATATGCATTAAGGTAACCTTTATTTATGAGTGTAAAGCGCTCCACATTTATGAGTAGGAGGCTACAAAACACTTAAGAAACTCCAGTTATTTCTTTTCTCTAAGGTCGTGCCAGAAAATGTATCTTTATAAAGATCACTCTCCTAAATTGTGTTTGATACTTTTCAATAAATTGGCCCTCAAAGAGATCTAAAAAAATAAAGGTTAACATATGGAGCCCAAGGTTTCTCAAGTTCTGGTTGATCCTTTGACAAACAAGATATTCATGCCAAATTTTGATCCGCTTTTCAAGTGTTGGCTGAAGCTATGACAAATAAATCTAATCGAGAAGCTAATGCTCATGTGAACCCAAATGTGGGTATGGTAGTGGCACGGATAAGGGACTTCACACGGATGAATTATCTGAAGTTTCATAGTTCAAAGGTTGATAAGGATCCTCAAGAGTTCATTGATGAGGTCCACAAGATAGTAGGTATTATGGATTCGACTATGGTTGAGAAAGTGGAGTTGGCCGCTTATCAACTTAAGGATGTTGCTCAAATGTGGTTTGAACAATGGAAGTTGATGGGGGCCCTCTTGATTGAAAGAAATTTAAAGGTGCTTTTATTGATTGTTTCTTTCCTCTTGAAATGAAAAAAGTGAAAGTTCTTAAGTTCATTAACCTCTACCAAGGAAATATGAGTGTAAAAGAGTATGCATTGAAGTTCACTCAATTTGCTAAGTATGCTCCAACTATGGTTGCGACCGTAGGGAAAGGATGAGTAAGTTTGTATTAAGTGTGTTCGACGACTTGGTTATCAAAGTGTGTCCATCTTAATGTTGATTAAGGAAATCTATATTTCTCGTGTAATTATACATTCACAACAAATTGAATGAGTGAAGCTAAAGGAAAGGGTAAAAGAGTCCAAGAGGGCAATAATCGGTGAGAGTGACTTTTCAAATTCTACGTCCAGTGGACATGAGCCTCCTAAATTCCGACAAAATTTCTCTAGTAAAGGTTTTCAAAATTCACCAACTCCTAAATTTATCAAAGATAAGGTGTCTAACCGAAAGCTCGAAGGAGGAGATTGAGGTAACAGATCTTCTAGCCCCATTTGCACTAGATGTGGTGATAAACATGATTTAAAGTGTTTGGGTAGTTCATATGGTTGCTTTAAGTGTGTAAATCTTGGTCACAAGATGAGAGATTGCCCATTTCTTACTATTAACGGATAGAATGGTAGACAAGTTCAACCTAGTAATTCAGGTTCGAGTGCTTCAGAGTAAAACATACTATACGCTCTTAAGACTCAACAAAATCATGAGGGTTATCCCAATGTAGTGACATGTGTATCGAAAGTCTTTCATATTGATATTTATGTCATATCAGGGGAGCACCCACTAGACGTAACCGGTGTTATTGTGCTCGGAGAGGACTAAGACTAACCTCGTTGCATTAATCATTACATTTCATAGGTTAAATTCGGGAAAATTTAAAACTTTTCATATCTATCATATGAGGTTTACATAGACCTCTCGCTTACACATTATCTATACATAGGGAGTTTACATAGAATACTCCATAGGAAGCAGTATATAGGCTTCTACTTTTATTTTACATAATAGTATATAAATATATTCTAATAGGAAATTGTCTCACATTTAAACCATCTAGAAAGAGTACAATATTCGGGCATAGCCCATACTTCATTACAACAAAAGTCATATGTAGGCATATATAATAATAGTTTTCAAATGAAAGAGAAAGAACTAAATTGTCTTACTAAAACATAATTAGCTAAATAGTGGCATCGTCCTCGAAAGGTGAGGACCTACCAAACTTGAAGAATGTAAATCCAAGTTATATTCAAATGGCCCTTCTAGAAGCTCAACGGCCAGAACTTACTTAATTGCAGAAACATAGAAATATGGGTTAGTACACCACTTGTACTAAGTATGGAAACATGCACATGAAATATTTGAAATCATGTAGTAGGGGACATTTGTTCAAAATCATGCTAAGTTACTTTGAAAAGCCTTATGCACAACCAAGAACACATATAAAACTATAATCACATATTCCTTAAGACAAAACCATATACAACACAAGACCAACATCATCAAGTGTTATCAAGTCAACATGAATAATAGCATAATTGAGTACATAACCAAAAACAACTCCAACATCATGTTATAACAACAAAGCATGTATAAGAGTTCATAACATTACAACATATACAAGACCCTTACTCATGATCCATCATCTAGTCCACAAGTGAAATGACCAAGTAAAGCCCTATAACCTTACTCAACTAAGTAAACCAAACAAGAGATCATAACCAATGCCTAACATCACATAGCATAGTAACAAGAGTAACCATTATCCTATATATAGCAATATAGACCAATAGCATGTTCAAAAATGAAACTAACATCATATACGATCATCAACATGTAAAGTCAACATATGCATAACATTTACTTTATAATACATAAGAAAAAAAACTCCTAGGACTTCCCTCAAGGCCAACTAGTGCAAATGTATAGGTAGAGTCTCATACCCTTACCTAGACTAAGTCAAACCCTTTAAGTCACCCTAGTTAGTGTTAACTTTATTATTTCATTTTACTTTAAGGAAAACTTGCCTTAATCGACATAGACCACATGAGCTAAATATGGAATCAGGTGTCATGAAACCCTACACAGAAAGAAGGCGGACTACTTGCCAAGGTAGTACCAAAACATGAACATAGCACTCTATGTGGATCCACTATCTAGTATTCCTATGGGGGCAATATAGTTCAAGAACAGGAGATATTCTTGGGACCCTCTTTATGCACATTGCATTGTATTCTCCAACTAATGAGTAACATACTGAACCCACCTTCCCACATTGGGAAGGGACACTACTCACTACTAGTTTACTCGGTGCTAAGCTAGAGTCCCTTTTTGAAATATCTTTAAGACTTTATCAATCATCATAAATTAGTATGGTCCATAGGATAATAACCCCTTGTATATTTATAATATTAGCTCTTTAGGAATCGCATGAGAATGTTCTTTCAATACAACCCTTATATGTGAGATTAACACATTATCATTATCATGTCATAATAAGGCACATAGGCAATTCATGACCAACCTTATATCATTTCATCTTAAACATAATCTCGCACCTTCACATAATCAATACATTTCAATTTCATCATCATACCAACACCTACTTAATACAATCACGAGATATGATTCAATTGAACTTCTTCACCAGGTACAAGCCATCATAATTGAAGTAAAGGTTTGAGATCACAAAATCTTACCAATTCTCCTTCATCAGCCATCATCATTGGTCTTATCCTCAACCAATCCAATTTCATACATCAATAGGTGTAATAAAATCATTCAATAGTAATTAACACAATAACTAAGTCAATCACATCAATACCAATCAATTCAACCTGAGTTCATCCCCTGGGGTTAGGGAATTTGTGTCAATTCATGATCTATTCCACAATTCTAGGTTAAACATCAAGAACTAGCATAATTGCACAACAATACATCATAGAATAATCATAATCATCAACGGAAACCATAAAAAATACAATTTAGAATATAAAATTCGTATTAGAAAGAAACCCATATAAAATCATATTTTTTGAACTAATATTAGAAGAGCCCTTTGGGGAAAGGAATACCAAAGGTGAAAGGTTTCCATACCTTTTTAATCCTTGAATAATTATAGATAAAAATGATCTTCTTGAATCCCTAGAACCCTTAGAACTTGCCCTTCAATGGAGTCTTTTTGGGAGAGAGAAGGTAGAGTGATTTGGGTTTGGGAATTATGGGGTGTTAAGTTGAGTTTAGGCTTATGGTAGGTTATGTAGTCACTTGACTAACTTAATTAACCACACCTTAACCCCTAATTAGAACCCTAACTAATTAACTAATTAATTGAACAAACTTAAACTTAATAGTGAACTCATAGACTTGACCTACAAGACTCTCGACCTACGGTCCGTAGGTCAGTCTATGACCTTGCACCCCAACCGTCCTACACATCTGTAGTTTAGTACAGAGAGTTTTCAATTTGTCCATTTTGGAAAAATGTCTAATTTTTTTCCGACGGAGGCATCGACGCCCCTTCGATTGACCTACATTTCCTTACTTGCAATCGTAGGTTTACACTGTCTTGTGACAACTTTTGGCCAAAATGGAAGGGTCCTCATCAAGGTCCCTTTGGGTGGTCCATTTTGGAAACATGTTCTAATATATGTTTGAAACCTTTCCACCAAATTTCATCAAATTACGACTCCTAAAACATCTTGAAATAGGCTAAGTCATACTGGCACCTCCTTCACGATTCTCCGGACGTCATGGATGTTCCTTGACGTCTTGACTCTAAAACTTCCTAAAGGACTTACAAACATTATTTATAACCTTAAAATTCTGTTGCAACCCCTATACACTCATGTGAGGCTCTAGATTAGGTCTTGGAATTTTAGAGTGTTCCATTATCCTTCGCTTATGAAACATTCGTCCCCGAATAACACTAAAATCTTTTGAAGGGAAAGGATAGACTCAATACTAGCAGCCCAAACAACAATATACATAATAAAAAACCAATATACATAATAAACATGAGTTACAACTCAAAGCAACATAACAACATGGAATTTACACATAGCAATTCAAAACACCAATTACTTCATATAAGAGATCAACTTGACAATATGAGGAATTTCCTTCTCAACATCAACATGAGCTCAATACAACACAAAGAATCACTTATTACAAAGCTCATATAAAAAACCTATCAACGTGCTCAATATCATTTCATTTGGGAAACAACTTACCAATTACACAAATAAGTGCAAATCAAGCATAAAAGAATCTTTTCATGAAAAAATCTCATTTCTAACAAAACTTCAAACCTTAATAATGCACATCTTAGCAAACGAAGTCAAAAATCAATTTTACTCATTATTTTAGTTATTAATAGGAACAACTAACCTTAATTATCAAATAGATAAGGATAACAAGAATATATGTCAGCCTCGGCCTCCCATGTTGCGCCCTCAATTAGGTTATTCTTCCATAACACTTTTACGAAAGCCACCTCCTTGTTCCACAACTTCTTCACTTGTCAATCAAGGATTTCCACCAGAACCTCTTCATAGGAGAGATTCTCATCCACACTTAGACCTTCAATAGGAAAATGGATTTGGGGTCACCAATGCAATTCTTAAGCATGGAAACATGGAAGTCGGATGAACCGAAGCTAGTTCACTAGGTAATCTCAACTCGTATGCAACCTTGCCAACCCTTTGCAAAATTACATAGGGAGCCACATAACGAGGACTTAACTTACCTTTATTTCCAAATCTCATACCCCTTTCATAGGAGAAAAATTCAAATACACATTATCACCTTCTTCAAACTCTAAGTCTCTTCTCCTATTGTTGGCATAAGACTTTTGCCGGATATAGTCTTTTTTCAATCGATTCCTTATCAAATGAACTTTCTCCAAAGTCTTATAGATCAATTTGAGATCAAAGAGTAAAGACTCTCCAACTTCGAATTAACCAACTGGAGATCTACATCTCCTACCATATAAAGTTTCAAAAGGAGACATGGATAGGTCGAATGGTAACTATTGTTGTAAGAGAACTCAACTAAAGGCACGTGTTCATCCCAACATCCCTTCAATTCAATCACACAAGCTCTAAGCATTTCCTCAAGGGTTTGAATAGTACGTTCCGCTTGACCATCTGTGTGTTTCTTAACTTTACTTGAGTACCTAACCCTTTTTGGAACGACTTCCAAAAATGAGACGTATATTGAGAACCTCTATTTGAAATGATGGATAAAGCAATTCCATGAAGAATCACAATTTCATTGATGTAGATCCTTGCTTACTCTTTCTCCGAATAAACTGACTTAACGGGGATAAAGTGAGAGGATTTCGTCAACCTATCCACAACCACCCATATAGAGTCATTTTACCTTTGTGTTTGAGGCAAACGCACTACGAAGTCCATATTAATGTCTTCCCACTTCCAAGTAGGAACTTTTATTTCTTGGAGTGAGCCACTCAACTTTAGGTGCTCGACTTTCACTTGTTGGAAATTAGGATACTTTGCATCAAATTCCGTTATGTCCCTTTTTAAGACATCCCACCCAAACACTTCTCTAAGGTCATGATACATCTTAGTAGAACCCGGATGAATCGAATAACGGGAACCATGAGCTTCTTCTAGGATCCGGTTTCTCAAATCATCCACATTGGGCACACATAACCTCTCTTGGTACCTCAAAATACCATCCCCCTAAGGAAAATGACTCATTAAGATTGCCAAAAACCAATTTCTTTAACTCCATAAAAAATGGATCAAGCCACCAAAGATGATTCGGAATTATGATGGACGATAAAACCACCATTTGAAGAATCTTCCAATCTAACACCAAAACAGGCCAACCTATGGACATTCTTCACTAAGTTCTTCTTGTTTTCTTCCACATGAGACACACTACCCATGGTCATATGACTCAATGCATCCGCAACCACATTGGCTTTGTCGGGATAATAGAGAACACTCATGTCATAATCTTTTAACAATTCCAACCACCTTCGTCGTCCGTGATTTAACTCTTTTTGAGTAAACACATATTGGAGACTCTTGTGGTCAGTGTACACATCACATGAACACCATATAAGTAATGCCTCCATATTTTCAAGGCAAATACCACAGCCGCTAACTCAAGATCGTGTGTTGGGTAGTTCTTCTCATGAACATTGAGTTGCCTAGAGGCATACCATATAACTTTCCCGTGTTGCATAATGACACAACCCAAACCAACTCGGGATGCATCACAATAAACAACAAAACCCTTGGTACCCTTCGTTAAAGTCAACAACGGAGCGATGGTAAGTCTATCTTTCAAAATTTGGAAGCTTCCTTCACAAGTCTCGGACCACTCAAATTTCAAATTCTTTTGGGTCAACATAATTAAAGGAGATGCAATGGACGCAAAACCATCCACAAACCTCCTATAGTACCCGGCTAGACCCAAGAAACTTCTTATATCGGTTGGATCGAAAGGTCTAGTCCAATTTCTAACCACCTCCGTCTTCTTTGGATCATTCTTTACACCCTCACAAGAGATGGTATGACTAACAAAACGCCACCGACCTTAACCAAAACTCAGATTTGCTATACTTAGAAAATAGTTGATGTTCCTTCAAGACTGTAACACCACTCTCAAGTGACCCATATGATCACTCTCATTCTTTGAATACACCAATATATCGTCTATGAAAACAATCACAAATGAATCTAGGTAGTTTCTGAACACCCTATTCATGAAGTATATAAAAGTTGTTGGGGCATTTGTGAGACCAAATGACATCACTAAGAACTCACAATTCCCATATCTAGTTTGAAATTCCGTTTTGGGGATATCTTCACCTCTCACTCTAAGTTGGTGATAATCCGACCTCAAGTCAATCTTCGAAAAGTAACTCGCACCTTAGAGTTGATAAAATAAACCATCAACACTAGGAAAGGATACTTGTTCTTTATAGTGACTTTATTGAGTTGACGGTAATCAATGCACATCCTAAGGGACACATCCTTTTTCTTCACAAACAACACCAGAGCACCGCATGGAGAAATACTAGGTCAAATGGAACCCTTGTCTTGTAAGTCTTTCAGTCACTACAACATAAACGGGATTTAGCGGCAATTAAAAAAGGCATTAGATGCAATAACAATGGTTGCTATCGCCATTACGAGCTAATGTACTTTGGCCATTGTATCAGGGATCGGTAAAGGCTTTTGTGGCCTTTTAGACAAAAGCTGGTAAAACTAAGATCTTTTGCCGCTAAAACTCATTCAATTAAGTGGAAATTTGATGAGGCAATTCATAAGGCTGCTAAATCCAATCCTAAGTGGTTAGTTATTCTCATGTAGTGTCCATTTTTATAGCGAATAAAAACAACTATATTGCCGCTAAAACACATTTTTTCTAGCGGCAATTGGTTGCGGCAATGTAGATGGTTGTTAAATACGATAAAAATAATTAGTTGTGCTTTTTTAGTGTTCATTTACATAGTTGATAAATCCTACTTAATCTCCACTAAAATGCATTAGTTCTAGTGGCAATTAAGGTTGTTAAATGAAATTTAAAGCCACAATCA
The DNA here is from genome assembly GCA_027704765.1 of Solanum habrochaites. Taxonomy (NCBI): domain Eukaryota; kingdom Viridiplantae; phylum Streptophyta; class Magnoliopsida; order Solanales; family Solanaceae; genus Solanum; species Solanum habrochaites. The sequence goes on along the minus strand of JAKWJA010002498.1, from coordinate 11,512,560 downwards.
TGCGTATGTAGCGTCCATTATTAAAGCCGATAAATTTAATAAAATTGCCGCTAAAAGTTCAAATATTTAATGACAAAAAATTGGTAGCAATTATAAAGTCTAGAATCCTGATTTTTATGGCTAGAAAATTCATTTAGTTTGATGCTAAAAGTCACAAACTTTAGCGACCAATTGGTTAGCCGCAATTAATAATGAGTACATCCACTCATAAATCCAACATAATTCTAATCAACATAGAGCTTATTATAGGGAAATGAAGTTTGTCGAATGCTAGAAAGTATATAATAAAATCCAGGTAACATAATATATCTCATAAATCCTAAACAAAAAAAGTATAAATCCAAACTATAGTATAACAATTTAAAAATTAAACTTTTTTGACTGAAATACCTAATATCATTGTATAACCAATTCAATAAAATAATGTCTTTAAAGAATTTCCACGATGGTTCGTCATACTAAAATATTTTATAAGTAAAATTTGTGAACATCATACCATAGGACCTGAAAATAATAAAATAAATATGTCAAAAGATGAAATCCAATTGATAAAAAATCATGAGATGGGAGTCATATCATCTCATAAAAACAACTTAAGGATCCGAAGCCATTTGGATCTCCTGTGTATATTATGATATAACGTTATTTCATGTAGATCACTAATATTAGCTATACAAATAACACATATGGATCATATTGACTACATTATAGGGGCTAAAAACAATGCCAATGACTTTGTGATAAATCTAAGGACTCTTTACACTAAAATGCTTCCACAAATAGTCCCCTTAGTAGTAAGGATGGAGAGAAGTTGGTAGATTGAGTAAAAGAATTGCATAGTATCCAGTCAAAAGTAGTAATAAGGATGAAGAGAAACATCTAGATGTAGTAAGATACATTAGTCCATAACCAGTTATCTAAATGTAAGGACAAATTAGCACAAAAATGTTTAAGTTTCTAACACTTCAGCTACTGTGGACAATACTAAAATTTCAGTAAGGGGTAAAGCGACTGTAGATGATGAAATTGCATTGGACTAGTCCTTACCAATGCCAATATGCAGCTATACCAACAAAACCTACATATAAAAAAACTACGCTTCAGGCCTAGAGGCGAGAAGTTTATGGTTCGATGGGCTATTCAACTGCTGCACGATATAGATGCATTATCAAGAATGGTGATCCATCACTAAATGGTTGTCATTCATGGTTATGAAAATAATCAAAAATAGAGAAAGGATGGGACGGGATGTACACAAAATATCTTCAATATTTACAACACTAATACCAACAATTATATCAACTTCACTCCTTACCCAATCATTACTCTCAATCCCTAAAACATGGGGATTTTCTAAGATACCCAAGTCAGTAGAATCACTTTCCATTGATGACTCGAGTTGCACACTATTTTCCTCTCCCATATCAAAAACATCTCGAGGTCTAATTAACCTAGGGAAAAACCATTAATTTTCTTGAGGATCTTGCACAAATATTACAGGTTGAGCTTGTTCTGCAAAAACAAAGGGTTCATGACGATCTTGGTCGCCAGAATCAGCCAAGCATGAAAAATTCACAACTGTGAAACCCAAGTCATCCACTTTTTATTTCTAAAATTTTCCATAAAGTCGGAGTTATTCTTTCTTTCAACAGTTACTGTAAGAACTAAGGATACTTTAGTAAAAATAGTGGAATTAATTAATACGTAATTGCATAACTCATAAGATGTCATTTTAACAATAAAAATTATCAAACAGAAAGTTGATACTAATTTATCAAAATAATGAATTAGCTCAACACACATGGAGAACTTCTCCATCGAGTCTATTTAAATGAGAATGAGATGGAATCTTTCTCAAGGTTCCATGGAGGAAACTTGTCGATAATAATCTCTGATGTCCTAACTAGCTTACACTTTGAGGTTAGAAATACACTTAAGGATTAAGTAGGTGACTCAAATGAGGTGCACAAAGTGACTAGATTATGTGTTATGTAGCACAAACCTGAAACAATTGAGTACCTTTTCGTTAAGTGTAAATTTGATAGTATCATTTGGTATTGACTTTTCTAAGAAGCATAAGGGTTACCCAAATGTCTATGGGTTGGTCTAATAAGGATAGTTGGGCGTTACAAAATTCTAGAAGAAGTTTTAGTTAAGCTGAAATCTTAATTATATTAGTAACAAACTGTGTTTACCATTTATTGTATAAAGGAATCATCAAGGTAAAGCTTGTAAAGTAAAGACTATATTAATAAAGGTTGCTCAAGATGTTCATGTACGAGAAGAAATTGCAGAACCTACATGCAGTTTTTAGAAGCTCCTATATTCATATTTCAGCATTTGATATTTAAGTATTCAGAGATTCTGATTTTCATACACTTAATTCTTACGTAGATGGCTAAAGTGGGGTAAATTGATTATGACCTGAATGTATGTTATATAGCAAACACCTCAGACGATTGAGAACCTTTTCTAAAAGTTCAAGTTTACTTATATCATTTGGTCTAAACTTCTATGATGCCTACGGGTATCTAGAAAGTCTATGGAATGGTGTGGAGGTTAGTTGTGCTATAAAAAATATATTCTACAAGCAGTTTTATTTAAGTTGAAATGTTAATTATCTTACTAGCAGATTATATCTTCAATTTATAGTTATAAAGAGACCATTAAGGTATATAGCTTACATAGTAAAAAATATTCTATAAAAGGTTGTTCAAGATATTTATATTCAAGGAGAAATTACATAACCACATAAGATTTTGTAGTTCCTACTTACAGTTTTGAACTTCTAAATGTTAAATTATTGAAAGCTTCTGATCAATATAAACTTAAGGCTTACATAGGCAGCTGAAATGGGGAGTACAAAATGACCTGATTATGTGTTATGTAGAAGAAACCTGAGATTATTAATAACCTTTTCATTAAGTGTGAGATTATTAAGCACCTTTTCTATTGAATTCTAACACTCAAAATAGAAAAAGAATCAACAGGTCCAGAACCCATGGGTGATGTTACAGATCATCAAGGACTGAAACTAAATGAGTCCCCTACTAAGGAACCAGGAAATTTGAATGACAGGAGCAATGAGCCAAAACATATTTCTATTTCTAACACTTTCGCTTCTATGAACAACAATGAAATTTCATTAAGGGGTAGAGTGACTGCAAATAATAAAATTGCATTGGACTGGTCCTTACCAATGCCAACACATAGCTATACCAACAAACCTACAGATAAACTAACAACACTTCAGGCCTAGAGTAGAGTTGTTTCTAGTTCGATGAGTTATTCCACGGCTATACGATATAGTCAAGATTGGTTGATCCATTACTAAACGGTTGTTATTCATCCAAGTCTTTGTCTCATTTTGGCTGCCAAAATTTCCTACTGTATTTAGGTCAGTCACTGCCTTTAAATGTTTTTTAAATATCTTTAATGAACTGTAAAGTCCCACTTACAGTTTATGAGTTTCTGCATATGAGAAACTTTACTGGTTATACTTCATAAAATGATTCTCCAATCTAGCTAAATTCTAGTATTTTGATTAAATGACTCTGTTTTGGATAAAATTACTTTATCATAGACAGCATATCACTATTACCAAAAAGAAAACAAACTCTGTGTTCGAGGGCTGGCGATAATGCTAATAAAATTCAAGGGTCTTGAAAGTCATCAATATGCATAAGCAATGGAATATAAGTCATCTTAAACAACGAAATCAGGGGATGAGGATTATAACGATTACTTTGAGTAATAAGATCACTAATATTCAGCTATATCAAATGATCTTATAAATAGAACTAACAACACTTCAGTGGCTAGAAGCAATGCAGATGACTTTGAGATAACATTCAAGTTTATAAGGCATCAACATGAGTAGTATCAATTGGAAAATACAAATTCATGGCCATGTAGATAGTCTGAAACACTCAAAGGATGGGACAAGTTGTGTAAGGAGTAGCTTAAGTAATTAGAACACTAACCCGCAACTACACCAATAAAACGGATCGATAAAACTAACTAGACTTCAGGCGTAGAGGGGACAAATTTTTGGTTTGATCGGCTATTTCACACGCCTAGAGGGGAGCAATTATCTCAATTAGAAAATGTAGAATCAATGTAATATAGTTTATCTTAAACAAACAAATCACGGGATGAGGTGCATAAGGATTACTTCGAGTGATTGGACCACTAATATTCAGTTAACCAACAGAACATATAAATAGAACTAGTAACACTTCAGCGGCTCGAAGCAATGCAGATGACTTTGAGAAAACATTCAAGGGTTGGAAAGGCATAAACATAAGTAGTCTCAATTGGAAAATGCACAATTCATGGTGATGCTATAGCCCTAAATAGAGAAAGAATGGGACGAGATATGTAAGGAGTAACTTAAGTAATTAGAACATTAATACACAACTATACAAATAAAATTGATCGATAAAACTAATTCGATCTCAGGCCTAGAGAAGACCAATTTCTCGTTTGATGAACTATTCCACGGGCCTAGAGGGGAGTAGTTATCTCAATTAGAAAATGCAGAAGCAATGAAATATAGATTATTTTAAACAAAAAAAACAGGGGATAAGGTTTATAAGGATTACTACGAGTAATCGGACCACTAATACTCAGCTATATCAACAGAACTTATAGATAGAACTAACAACACTTCAACAGCTCGAAGCAATGCAGATGACTTTGAGGTAACATTCAATGGCTGGCAAGGCATCAACATGAGTAGCCTCAATTGGAAAATGCAAAATTCATGGTAATGTCGATAGTCTAAAACAGAGAAAGGATGAGACGTATTGTGTAAGGAGTAGCTTAAGTAATTAGAACGCTAATATACAGCTATACCTACCTATTAATAAAACTAACTATACTTTAGCCTAGAAGGGACCGATTTCTGGTTTGATGGGCTATTTCACAGGCCTAGTCAGCATGTATTATTCCACAGGAAAAATGAATTCAAGGCCAACTTATCAATTGATGGGGAAAAGTTGTTGCATCACAATCTGATAGAAAAATTCAAGGTCAAGGTTAACTGCACAATGCTTAGACACATACGAAACGCATATGATCATTATGCCCACCATAAGAAGGATAAAAAAAATATTGATCCCTAAGGCTAATCTGTTGAGATTAGTGAGGCTATACAAAATTCTAGAAGTAGTTCTAGTTAAGCTGCAATCTTCAGGCTTAAGGTTAGACACCCTATCATCACGAGCCTTAGGGAACTTGAAAGGAACTTAATTGGAAACCCTCTTCTTGAACCTAGGCTTGTCTTGAATCTCAAGCCTACCCTTTGAAGAACCACTATAAAAAAATATTGCCCTTTTGGCATCTCTACTCTTCCTCTTAGCCCTTGTCCCTTCCACTTGTTGAGCATGAACCATTAAATGAGAATTATTCATATTGTCATGTAGCATAGCCGAATGACACTCCTCTTGCAAGTCATCTGACACTCCTGCCACAAAGCGATTCATTTCATCTCTAGGATCGGAAACCAAAGTAGGAGCATATTTTGAATATTTAATGAATTTCAAAGAGTATTCAAGAACACTCATACCTCCTTGACGAAGGTTGATGAAATCCACCACCTTGGTTTCCCTCTTGTCCCTAGTAAAGAACCTATCAACAAAACCTTCTTGAACACCTCCCAAGTCACCGGTCCACCCCTTAACGGCCTATTGTCCTTCCATTGGACATACCAATTTTTGGCCACATCTTTCAGTTGGTAAGTGTCTAACTCGACCTTTTCACTAGTAGACAACCCTATAGCATAGAGGATCTTGAAGATTTCATCATGAACTCTTGGGAGTCTTCTTCAACCTTGGACCCAAAGAAATTAGGGGGATTCATCCTAGTGAAATCCCTTAGACGAGAGGCCATAGTAGAAACTTTTTGGTTTGATCAGGGTACAACCTCTCGATTAGCTTAGGCCGTCATGGCTTGAGCTTGAGTAGTGGTGGCTTGTGTTTGGGTAGTAATGGCTTGGGCAATTTGGAAAAGAGAAGCCCGGATGGCACCATCTATCAAAGGAGGCTTGGTCATCATTCATATCTTCATCAATAGGATGGACTTGATCACCACGGGGAGGAGCTCCCGCATTTGAAATCTCTTCCTCTAGTCTTCATGCCACATACCATCGAGTATTAATTGTCTATAATCATAACAAGTATTAATTGTCTATAATCATAACAAGAGGATTTGATACAAAAGCACATATAGCTAAACTCTAAAGGCACGATATTGGACTTCCAAGAAAGTGAGAGTTTCCTAAGCATCATACATATTCCTATTCAATAAGTGTGGCGCGATTCACAATTATGAACACAAACCTCCATAGACATGGTTGAGAAAGACATCGACTCAAAGATATTCAACCTCATACTCTGATACAAAGTTTGTCAAATCCGGGAATACCTCCTAGACGTAACCGCTGGCGACATCCTTTTGGAGGACTAAGACTAGCCTCTTAGCTTACATCATTACATTCATAGGTCAAATTTAGCGGAAATTTAAAACATTTTACTACTTTTACATTGAGTTTTACATAGACCTCTACATACACGCGCACACATACACAAACACACACACACACACACACGCACACACACACACACACACACACACACACATATATATATATATGTGTACATAGAACATTCGTATATGAAGATTACTTAGTCTTCTAATCTTATTGCACATAAATATATAGAACATAACATAGTCTCAAATAGTCGTCTCATCTCATAATCATCTAATAAGAGTATATCAAATTGGGCCTAGCCCATACATCAATGAAACAAGACCACATATAGATCATACAACGTTTAATATCCAAATGAAAAAGGAAAGAACATAAGAGTCTTGAACAGTAAAGGAATATCATATGCTTGATAATGCAATCGCCTTAGGAAAGTGAGGACCTACCTTACTTGGATGATTAAGAAATCCAAATCTTCTCAAGTCGTCTCCAAAAGCCCTTCAATAACCGAAACCTAAAATGTTGGGAGGAAAGGAAGAAATGGGGTTAGTACACCACTTTTACTAAGTATGACACCATATGCACATATATCATGAAAACACACTAAAAGTGGACATTTTATTAAGTATGCAATTTACTTTGAAAACCTTTATGCACATTCAACAAGACCATAACAAATCAATAAGGAATATTCATTAAGTCATAGGAATGTACATCACAAGACCAACAACATCAAAACTAGTCAAGTAACATCCATATCATGTAATTGAATACATAGTCAAGTAACTCTATCATCAAGTCATAAATAACCACAAGCATGAATAAGAGTTCATTATAACATAACCAAAGCAAGACAATTACCCACAGCCCCTATCAAGTCAACAAGTTCAATGACCAAGCAAAGTCCCATAACCTTACTCAATCAAGTAACCCAACAAGAATTACGATCAACCTCCTACTTCACATAGCATAGCATTTAAGAGTACATATCATCATACTTTAACAACATAGACCAACATATATTCATAAGTGACACCAATCAACATATAGTATCAATAATGTGCAAGTTCATCATATAAATATCATGTACCATTATAAACATATTCATACATAAGGACGTCTTCCTAAGACTTCCTTCAAGGCTAACTAGTGCAATGTTTAGGTAGAGTCCCATACCCCTACCTATACTAAGATAAATCCCTCATGTCATCTTAATTAGAGTTCAATCCTTTAGGTCATTTTACCTTTTTGGGAACATCTTTCCCTAATCGACATACACCACATGAGCTAATATGGAATCGGGTGTCATGAACCCTACACCAAAAGAAGGTGGACTACTTGCCAAGGTAGTTCCAATGCATGAACATAACAACTACGTGGATCCACTAGCTAGTATTCCTATAGGCCAACATAGTTCAAGAACTAGGAGATATAGTTGGGACCCTTTTTATGCTACATGTATTGTAGTCTCCAATCTCAAAAGTACATTAGTGATCCTAACTTCCCTATGTGGGAAGGGACACTCCTCACTCTAGTTCACTCGGTGCTAAGCTAGAGTCCCTTTTTGAAATGTCTTTAATGTCTTTATTAATAATCATAGCTTATTGTAGGTCATAGGGTCTAACCCTTTTATAACATCATCATTATCATAGCTCAATAAGAATTGCATGAGTATTTTCCTTTCATTACAATTCATATAGGTGAAGTTAGCACATTGACATATCACTTCATAATAAGGCACATAGGTAAATCATTCACCATCCTTATAATATTTACATATTAGTCAGCACCTCACAAACCATAGTCAAGACATTTCAATTCAACATCATACCAACCCTATGAATCCTAATATAAGTCATACTCCAATACAACATCATGACTTAAATTATAATTAACCATAATTTGAAGTAAAGGATAGGGATCACAAGACTTACCAAGTCTCCTTCATGATTCATCATCAAGGTCTTACCAAAAACCCTTAATTAAAACCAAATATGGTATAAAATCATCATAATTCAATGACCAACATGATAACAAGGCTAAAAGAATCACTACATCATAATCCAACAGTAGTTCATAGCTTAAGACAAGAGACATAGATCAAAGTCATAATCTAATTCAATTACTCAAGAAGTAGCATGATAGGACTATAATTCACCCTAATTCATTCATGATTGATACAATAACATCATCTAGTAGTAATTCAACTAATAACCAAGTAAATTGAATCAATATTACACAATTCATATTAAGATCACAACTTTGGGTTAAGGGGTAAAGGTCATCTTCTACAAACTAGACCAATCAATCAAGATATATCATAATTAAGTTAAAATACATGTTAATATATTAATAATATCCAAAATTAATCAGAAACAAATCAATTCACAACATCAATTTTGTATTGGATGAAAACTCAACTTTGTAATCAATTTGATGGAACCCTTTGAGGAAAGAGGTCTCAAAGGTGAAAGAGATCTCATACCTTCCTAATTGATGAAGTTTGATGGAGGAAATCAAATCTTTGCATCCCTTAAACCTTCCCCCATCTTGGTCTTCAATGGAGAGAGAAATAAGAGAGAAGGAAGAGAGTTTTGGGTTTAGGAATTATGTGAGTTTAGGTTAGGCTAATTATGCAAGGGCTTTATATAGGGGGTTAACTCATTTATTTAGACCTCTCCTAACCCCTATTTAACTTCCTAACTAAGAAAATTAATTAATTAACTAATCTAAAACGTTCAGTAAAAACAGGCCCTCACAGACGACACCATTATCGATGGATCGTGGGTCAATCGACGACCAGTCCCCCCCTTCCGTGCTGCACATCCGTAAGTAAGTTCAGAGAGTTGTAAAAATAGATACTTCAATAATATGTCTAAGTGTCCATCGACGGTGGACATCGATGCCCTGTCGATTGGACCACGCCTCGTTAGTGGCCTCGGTCTGTGGAAACTGTCTCTTGACAACTTTTGCCACCTTTTGTGAGGGTCCTTCTCAAGGGCCCTTCGTTGGTCCTTGGGGAGTTTTTCCCAAAAGTTTTGACTATAAATCAACTTAAATACATTTTAGACACCCTTCCACCAACTTTCATCATTTTCGTACTCCTAAAAGCTAGTCAAACAGTTTCTAAATGACTTATATTGATTAAAATGGACCTTAAAACAGTGTCTAAAACTTATGATACTTATGTTAGGCTCTAGAACACGTCTTCGATTTTTGAAGTGTTACACCAACCACACTTGTAAAGTGTGGCCTAAACTAGCAAAAAGTGTGGCCTTAAAGAAAAGGCAACACTTTTTTACTTAAGTAACACTTTTTCGAGGGTGGCATAAAAAGTCATAACCTTTGACTTTAGAATACACTTTTCAAGTGTTGCCATAGCAGCTACGCTTAAAAATCATGGCCAATGAGGTAAAAAGTCCACACTTTGTAGCACCTCATTATGTCATCACCCATGGGTACCCCTAGACTTAACACGTTGTACTTGACCCTTAAGGGGTTGCATACAAGCCTTTAGCGACATCATAGAGATAAAGTTGTACAGATAATGCAGAAGAATTAAAACTTTACAATCAAAGTCAAACTTCTTTTCATAAACGAAAGTAGGAAACTAGACTTGTCTCATTCACCAACTAAAAAATTTGAATACAAAGTTTGGGACTTATCCCTTTATATCAACAAAAAGTCTCAATATAAGAAATACAATAGGAACAAAGAAATGGATAATCAATCCTCGAACTTAGTACTTACCAAAACTTGGAGATAAGTAATCCAATCCTTCTCCAAGAAAGAACTAGTGTAGCTCAATGACCAGAACCTACACTTATAGTAGATATAGAAGAAAGGTTTTATCAAATAAAGTATTAAGTATGGAAGCATGCATCAAATCCTTGAAATATGATAAGAAGGACATTTTAGTGAAAAACATGTATTTATAAAGTTTGGAAACCATTTATGCATTTAAAGGTAATATACAAGTCATAACATTAACATCACACAAATACTTACAACGTAGAAAAACCATCACCTTAGCTAACCTAAGGTATAATTGTGCAATGTATGGTTGGCATCCCGTAATAGCAACTATACTAAGTACCCCTTAAAGTCATCTTAGTAACACATCTCATCTTTGAACCTCATCATAACCAATCGTCATAAGTAGAGCAATAATCATGTACATTACTTGATCATAAGGAAAGTCATGCATTAGCAACAACATATTCAACATACAATGTCTTACCTTACTTGATCATAAGGAAAGTTATGCATTAGCAACAACCTATTCAACATACAATGTCTTACCATGGCATAAGGAACCAAGCCATAATCCCTTTTAAAGTCCACATGTTGTCACGACCCAAAACCGAGCCGCGACTGGCACCCACATTTACCCTCCTATGTGAGCGAACCAACCAATCTGAACCTTATCGTTTCAATTTAATAACAACATAAAGCAATGCGGAAGACTTAACTCATAAATAAAGACAATTCAATAACTTCTAAAATTCAACATTTATTAATTCCCCAAAATCTGGAAGTCATCATCACAAGAACATCTATCTCAAATTACTTAACTAGGAATGTCTAAGAACAAAATAACTAAAAAAAAAGCTAGTCCATGCCGGAAGTTCAAGGCATCAAGACTTGAAGAAGAAGACCCAGTCCAAGCTAGACGCATTAGCTCACCCTGAATTTTCCGATGAAGTGAAGACTGGCTAGATCTGCTGTTGAGTTGAAGTTGACGGAATGTTTGCTGCATTACACAAATAACAAAGAGGAAAACATGAAAGTAGGGGGTCAGTACAACCACACGTACTGAGTAGATATCATCGGCCAACTCAAAATAGGGAACAGTATATATCAATAATAATGTAAATCAACTACAATACTCAACATGTAGCAATAACAACATGAATTCATCAATAACTACAACCGAGTTCACACATGAGGACTCAAGCCTCAATACCATACTTATTTGGGAATTAAGTTCATTAGATTGAGTATATTCATTATCTTTCAAGATTCATTATCTTTCTTCCTCTTGTGTCGGTACGTGACACTCCGATCCTCTATTTCTATCCTGGTGCCGGAACGTGGCACTCCGATCCTCATTCTATCCTGGTACCGGAACGTGGCACCCGATCCATTTTCTATCCTGGTGTCGGAACGTGACACTCCGATCCTCATATTCATTCTGGTACCGGAACGTGGCACCCGATCCATATTCTATCCTGGTGTCGGAACGTGACACTCCGATCCTCATATTCATTCTATCCTGGTACCGGAACGTGGCACCCGATCCCCTAATTCATCAAGCCTTCTTTCATACTAAGGCATCATCATTCTCATTATATAATATATCAAGCGAATTAGGGTTCTTTCAAGATTTGGGATTCAATAGCTTCATCATGCTTTGTTAATTCATCACAATTTCATAATCATAATCATGCAAGCATACAATTTAAGCACATAGCAGGGTTTACAATACTATCAACACATAATATTCACTATTAAGAGTTCACTACGAATATCGTAACATAAACCATAACCTACCTCCACCGAAGAATTGAATCAACAAGCTATCTTCTCAAAATCCTTGCTATCCTCTTCGTTTCTCTCTCTCTACTCGTTCGTTTCTCCTCTCTTTCTGTTCTTTTCTTTTGTTTTGTTTTATTCAAACCCTCCTTCTTTTACCCTAATTAAAAGTATAATTAAGTGTAAAGGAGGACAATAAAACCCACTAATTAACTTAAGGTTACCTCTTTTAACCCCCAAGTAATTAGACCTATTAATATTAACCCTCAATCTTTATAATTAAGGAAAGAATAGTCCAAAACGACCCCTAAAACGTGTAGAGGAATATTTTGCCTGGGACTGCGCAACCTGTGACGGGCCGTCGTGCCTGCGACGGTCCGTCACACAGGTCGTCGCAGCTCCCTCGAACTCACGTAGCCTGTGACAGCCCGTCACAGATGTGACGGTCCGTCCTGTTCCTCCGTCATGACGGTCAGAAACTCGTTTCTTGTACCAAATTCTCAAAAGTTGAAGTGTTTTGCAACGAAAACTCACGACGGTTCGTCGTGGATGTGACGGCACGTCCTGCAGGTCCGTCACAATTTACAGCGGTCGAGTCGTTTTCAGTACCCAATTTCAAAATTCTAAGTGTCATGGGACGACACCTCCTCGACGGGCCGTCGTGACTATGACGGTCCGTCGTTACATCCGTCGTCCCAGCCAGTTTTTCCAGAAATAAAATCTGTTGCTCAAAACGACTAAACAGGTCGTTACAATTTACCCATCGTTCGTCCCCGAACGATCAAAAGAAGGAAAACAATGGCGAAAAGGAGTACCTGAATCTGTGAACAGATGTGGGTATTTTTCTTGTATATCCGCCTCCTTCTCCCAAGTAGCCTCTTCAACCGGTCGATTCTTCCATTGAACTTTGATGGATGCAATCTCTCTCGATCTCAACTTGCGAACTTCTCTATCTAATATAGCAACTGGTTCCTCTTCATAAGTCAAGTTCTCATCCAACAACACTGAGTCCCAACGGATAATGTAGTTTCCATCTCCATGGTATCTTTTCAACATGGACACATGAAATACCGGATGCACTCCGGACAGCCCTGGGGGCAAGGCTAATTCATAAGCCACCTCCCCTATTCGCTTTAGTACCTCAAATGGTCCAATATACCTTGGACTTAGCTTAGCTTACCTCTTTTGCCAAACCGCATCACCCCTTTCATGGGGAAACCTTCAACAAGACTTGTTCACCTTCCATGAACTCCAAGTCTCTAACCTTCCGGTCTGCATACTCCTTTTGTCTACTTTGCGCCGCTAGAAGCTTTTCTTGAATGCCCTTCACCTTTTCTAACGAATCCCTCAAGAGATCGGTACCCCAAGGTCTAACCTCGAATGCATCAAACCAACCAATGGGAGATCTACACCTCCTCCCATACAATGCTTCAAATGGAGCCATATCAATACTGGAGTGATAGCTATTATTGTACGAAAACTCTGCCAAAGGTAAGAAGCTATCCCAATGGCCACCAAACTCTATCACGCATGCGCGAAGCATATCCTCCAACACTTGAATCGTTCGCTCAGACTGACCATCGGTCTGAGGATGGAACGCGGTACTAAGGTCCAACCTAGTACCCAATTCTGCATGCAATGTTTTCCAAAACTTAGAAGTAAACTGCGTACCTCTATCTGATATAATGGATAGTGGAACCCCATGCAATCGAACGATTTCTGAGATGTAGATTTTTGCTAACTTCTCTGCATTGTGAGTCACCTTGACCGGAATGAAATGAGCAGACTTAGTCAATCTGTCTACAATTACCCAAATTGAATCAAACTTCCCCAGTGTCTTTGGAAGACCAACCACAAAGTCCATTGCAATTCTCTCCCACTTCCATTCCGGAATGGGCATTCTTTGAAGTGTTCCTCCGGGCCTTTGGTGTTCATATTTCACTTGTTGACAGTTTGGACACTTGGCAATAAAGTCAACAATATTGCGCTTCATTCTACTCCACCAAAAGTGTTGTTTTAGGTCGCGATACATCTTGGTTGCACCGGATGTATAGAATACCTTGAACTATGAGCTTCTGCCAGAATAGTGTTGATCAAATCATCAATGCGGGGTACACATACCCTTCCCTTAATCCTCAACACACCTTCCTCGTCGATTATGCTTCTTTAGCCTCTCCTCGCAACACTTTATCTCGGATTCGCCTTAGTTTCTCATCATCAAACTGTTTTCCCTTAATCTTGTCAAGAAAAGAAGATCTTGACTCCACACTAGCCAACAATCCTCCCTTCTCATTTATTTCCAACCTCATCAAGTCGTTAGCCAGAGTCTGAACCTCTCTAGCCAATGGGCGTCTAGAGGCTTGCAAATGAGCTAGACTTCCCATGCTTTCCGCCTTTCTACTCAAGGCATCTGCCAAAACATTCGACTTTCCCGGATGATACAAAATAGTGAGGTCGTAGTCCTTCAGTAGTTCCATCCATCTCCTTTGCCTCAAGTTCAAATCTTTCTGAGTAAAGACATACTGAAGGCTACGATGATCCGTGTAGACCTCACACTTAACCCCATAAATAGTGTCTCCATTGCTTCAATGCAAACACTACCGCGGCCAATTCCAAGTCATGAGTTGGATAGTTACGTTCATGCACTTTTAATTGTCTTGAGGCATAAGCAATCACGTTCTTCTCTTGCATTAGCACTGCACCCAAACCCGAATAGGATGCATCACAATAAACAATGAAGTTCTTACCCTCTACCGGCAAGGTGAGGATAGGTGCGGTAGTCAACAAAGTCTTAAGCTTCTGAAAGCTTTCCTCACATTCATAATGGAACATTCTGCTTAGTCAAGTTCGTCAATTGGGAAGCAATAGAAGAGAATCCTTTGACAAAGCGGCGGTAGTAGCTAGCTAACCCAACAAAACTCCGTATTTCTGACACATTAGTGGGTCTTACCCAATTCTTCACTGTCTCAATCTTAGAAGGATCTACCATCACCCCATCCTTCGAAACCACATGCCCCAAGAAGGACACTGCATCTAGCCAAAACTCACACTTAGAGAACTTGGCGTAAAGCTTTTTCTCCCTCAACATTTCCAACACAACCCTCAAATGCTCCTCATGTTCCTTCTTACTTTTAGAATATACCAGTATATCATCTATAAATACGATCACAAAGAGGTCCAAATACGGCTTAAATATCCCGTTCATCAAGCTCATGAACGCAGGGGGCGTTCGTAAGACCAAAAGACATCACCACAAATTCGTAATGTCCATACCTCGTTCGAAAAGCAGTCTTTGGCACATCCGTTGCCCGTATTTTCAATTGATGATAACCGGATCTCAAGTCAATCTTAGAGAAGACACAAGCACCTTGTAATTGATCGAATAAGTCATCAATGCGAGGAAGAGGATACTTGTTCTTAATAGTTACCTGTTCAACTGTCGGTAGTCTATGCACATCCGAAAACTCCCATCCTTCTTCTTCACAAACAAAACCGGAGCACCCCAAGGAGATGCACTTGGTCTAATGAAGCCCTTGCTCAACAACTCTTGAAGTTGAGCCTTTAACTCTCTTAACTCCGCGGGAGCCATTCTATACGGGGGTATAGAAATGGGGCGTGTGCCCGGTTCAAGATCGATACAGAAGTCAATATCCCTATCTGGTGGCATACCAGGAAGATCTGCAGGGAACACCTCCAAAAACTCGCGGACTACCGAAACCGACTCAATCGAAGGTACTTGGGTAGTGTCATCCTTGAGATGGGCCAAGAAAGCTAAACACCCTTTACTAACCATTTTCTTAGCACGAAGAAGAATGAAATGAGAGATACGCACCGGATTGGAAGTGTAGTCACCCTCCCACACTAACGGATCTGTCCCAGGCTTGGCCAATGTCACAGTTTTAGCATTACAATCCAAGATCGCAAAATTTGGAGAAAGCCAAGTCATACCCAGAATTACATCAAAGTCACCCATTTCTAAAATAACCAAATCTACATAAGTGTTGCTCCCCACAAAGTTCACCAAACAAGACCTATGTACCTTTTCAACTACCACAGACTCACCCACCGGTGTAGAAACACGAATAGGCATGTCAAGTAATTCACAATGCAATTTTAGACCATTAGCAAATGATGAAGATACATATGAAAACGTGGAGCCAGGGTCAAATAATACAGATGCCATGCAATCACAAACCAAAAGATTACTTGTGATAACAGCATCAGACGCTTCCGCTTCAGATCTCCCAGGGAAAGCGTAACAATGGGCCCTATCGTTTGTCTGTCCATTGCCCCTACCATGTTGCGTAGTAGTGGCTCCATTTTGCCCATCACCTCTGCCGTTGTGATGACCACCATTACCTCGACCACCACGTCCTCCAGAAAAGCGCCTCTACCATGACCACTCTCTACCTCTAGCTAGTGGTGTTCTGAACTTGGTTTGGACAATACCTCTTGATGTGTCCAACCTCCCCACATCCATAACACTCTCGGGGTTCATGTATAGGTCTCTCGGAGTAGTGTCGACTGTTCTGAGGTGGACCCCCAACTACAGTCTGTAGTGAAGACTGAATTGGTCGACTTGAGTAACCTCCGGAGCTCTGTCCTCTAGAGTGAGAACCATTAAACTCGCCTCCCCTTCGAAACCTTTTCGATGTCGATGTCGTGGTGAAGTCGTCTGGATTCACTCCTTCCACCTCTATCACAAAGTCTACCACCTATTGGAAGGACGTTGCCGTAGCCGCTACCTATAAGGATGAAATCCGCAACTCTGACCTCAACCCCTTTACAAAACGGCGAATCCGTTCTTGTGGACTGAAACAAAGTTGGGTGGCGTATCTGGATAGTGCGCGAAATTTAGCCTCATACGCGTTAACTGTCATCCTCCCTTGCTATAGACTCAAGAACTCGTCCCTTTTTCTATCTCTCAAAGTCCTTGGGATATACTTCTCCATAAACAGGGTAGAGAATGATTCCCAAGTCATAGGTGGTGCCTCTGTTGGTTGACACTCAACATGTGACCGCCACCACGTTTTGGCGTTCCCTTGAAACTGATAGCTCACGAACTCAACGTCAAACCGTTCTACTATACCCATCTTGTGTAGTAGTTCATGACAATCAACCAGAAAATCGTAGGCATCCTCTGATTCCGCACCCTTAAACACTGGAGGTTTCAATTTCAAGAACTTACTGAAAAGTTCATGCTGATCATTTGTCATAATAGGCCCAGTAGTCAGACGTGGAAATGTGCCTATTCCCAATGATGCATCCATGCGGGGAGCCATAGTAGCCGCATGTCGTACCTCTAAAACGGAGGTGTTTGTGTAGAAACCACTGGAGGTGCTGACCCTGATCGGATAACCCACTAAGATAAGCAAGTACTTGTTGATCATCTCTGGGGTAGGTTGGGGTGGCATTTCCTCATTCTGCCCTTGTTCATTCTCCCCTTCCTCCTCCCCTCTCTTATCACCTCCTCGGTCGGTGGAGGAGTCACCGCCCTAGTATCAGATGGGCTAGGTGCTTGTACTCTTCCCTAGAGGACGTCCTCCCCGACTCTCCCACGGCCTTTGCCGTTTGCTCTTCTCGAGCTACAGCCCCAGTGGCTGGCTCAGTCGTTTCTTGTCTTTCCGTTGTTGCTGCTGGTGCGGTCGTTGCTCTAGTTCTAACCATCTGCGAAATAGAGTGAAGATGGTCAGATACCAATTCGTATCGCCCAGATACCAATTGGACTCAAGTAGTAGCACGAAAGAAGAATGAAAGAGTGAAATTTTCCTAAAGTCTTATAGCCTCTCAAGGAAAAGTAAAGGCGTCCCCCTACCGTTCCTTAAGACTCTACTAGACATGTTCTTGTGTGATGAGACCAATGAACCTAATGCTCTGATACCAAGTTTGTCACGACCCAAAACTGAGCCGCGACTGGCACCCACATTTACCCTCCTATGTGAGCGAACCAACCAATCTGAACCTTATCGTTTCAATTTAATAACAACATAAAGCAATGCGGAAGACTTAACTCATAAATAAAGACAATTCAATAACTTCTAAAATTCAACATTTATTAATTCCCCAAAATCTGGAAGTCATCATCACAAGAACATCTATCTCAAATTACTTAACTAGGAATGTCTAAGAACAAAATAACTAAAAAAAAAGCTAGTCCATGCCGGAAGTTCAAGGCATCAAGACTTGAAGAAGAAGACCCAGTCCAAGCTAGACGCATTAGCTCACCCTGAATTTTCCGATGAAGTGAAGACTGGCTAGATCTGCTGTTGAGTTGAAGTTGACGGAATGTTTGCTGCATTACACACAAATACAAAGAGGAAAACATGAAGTAGGGGGTCAGTACAACCACACGTACTGAGTAGATATCATCGGCCAACTCAAAATAGGGAACAGTATATATCAATAATAATGTAAATCAACTACAATACTCAACATGTAGCAATAACAACATGAATTCATCAATAACTACAACCGAGTTCACACATGAGGACTCAAGCCTCAATACCATACTTATTTGGGAATTAAGTTCATTAGATTGAGTATATTCATTATCTTTCAAGATTCATTATCTTTCTTCCTCTTGTGTCGGTACGTGACACTCCGATCCTCTATTTCTATCCTGGTGCCGGAACGTGGCACTCCGATCCTCATTCTATCCTGGTACCGGAACGTGGCACCCGATCCATTTTCTATCCTGGTGTCGGAACGTGACACTCCGATCCTCATATTCATTCTGGTACCGGAACGTGGCCCCGATCCAATTCTATCCTTGGTGTCGGAACGTGACACTCCGATCCTCATATTCATTCTATCCTGGTACCGGAACGTGGCACCCGATCCCCTAATTCATCAAGCCTTCTTTCATACTAAGGCATCATCATTCTCATTATATAATATATCAAGCGAATTAGGGTTCTTTCAAGATTTGGGATTCAATAGCTTCATCATGCTTTGTTAATTCATCACAATTTCATAATCATAATCATGCAAGCATACAATTTAAGCACATAGCAGGGTTTACAATACTATCAACACATAATATTCACTATTAAGAGTTCACTACGAATATCGTAACATAAACCATAACCTACCTC
Organism: Solanum habrochaites; assembly: GCA_027704765.1. Lineage (NCBI taxonomy): Eukaryota > Viridiplantae > Streptophyta > Magnoliopsida > Solanales > Solanaceae > Solanum > Solanum habrochaites. Next base: position 11,493,441 of record JAKWJA010002498.1, on the reverse strand, counting down.
CACCGAAGAATTGAATCAACAAGCTATCTTCTCAAAATCCTTGCTATCCTCTTCGTTTCTCTCTCTCTACTCGTTCGTTTCTCCTCTCTTGCTGTTCTTTTCTTTCTTTGTTTTGTTTTATTCAAACCCTCCTTCTTTTTACCCTAATTAAAAGTATAATTAAGTGTAAAGGAGGACAATAAAACCCACTAATTAACTTAAGGTTACCTCTTTTAACCCCCAAGTAATTAGACCTATTAATATTAACCCTCAATCTTTATAATTAAGGAAAGAATAGTCCAAAACGACCCCTAAAACGTGTAGAGGAATCCTATTTTCCTGGGACTGCGCAACCTGTGACGGGCCGTCGTGCCTGCGACGGTCCTCACACAGGTCGTCGCAGCTCCTCGAACTCACGTATCCTGTGACAGCCCGTCACAGATGTGACGGTCCGTCTGTGTTCCTCCGTCATGACGGTCAGAAACTCGTTTCTTGTACCAAATTCTCAAAAGTTGAAGTGTTTTGCAACGAAAACTCACGACGGTTCGTCGTGGATGTGACGGCACGTCCTGCAGGTCCGTCACAATTTACAGCGAGTCGATTTTTAGTACCCAATTTCAAAATTCTAAGTGTCATGGGACGACACCTCCTCCTCGACGGCCGTCGTGACTATGACGGTCCGTCGTTACATCCGTCGTCCCAGCCAGTTTTTCCAGAAATAAAATCTGTTGCTCAAAACGACTAAACAGGTCGTTACACATGTGCAATGTAAAAGTGAAGTCCCATACCCCCACTCCTACTAAATAAAGACCATCAAGAAATCGTAGGCATAGTTCGTGTCATTTAATTATCTAACATTAACCGACATAGATTATGTGAGCTACATGAAATCCAGTGTCACATAACCACACACCGAAAGAAGGTGTCCTCCTTGCCTAAGGTAGAACTAAATATATAGCTATAAGGTGAATCCACTAGCTAAGACCTACGCTGGTACATAGCTATGGGATATGGAGATTGCTTCTAGAAACCCGGCCTATTGAATTAGCGAGAGACATTCCATCTCATGAGAGCATATGTAGAAGACCCGACATATTATATTAGTACGAAGGTCTCTACCTCATTTGCCAATCCGCAACACCTATTGCGGTCCACCAATACCTAGAATGTCGGACAACCTTGAAGTAAATTCCGATTGGATCATATACTTCTGTCGCTCGACTAGATTCTTTTGATAAAACTTCATGAACCAAGTGTACAAGATATCATGCAAGTCAACAATTAACATAAAAGGAAATACTCCTATAATTCTCCACATATAACCATATTCATTAAGTTACCCATTAACCATTTAGACCCTCTATCCAAAGTTATCCTAAGACCCACCTAGGGAAGACATAAAGTGAACGCTCATACAACCTCTTCAATACACACCAAAGTTTTCCTTACGACTACAAAAGATAAGGATACTTCTTTTCCATCACAACTCAGCAAGTCAATCATTCATTACTAGAGATACTAGAGGAAACATTCATGCATTCAATAACTTTACATAAAGACAATCCCCTAGGATAATTCTAAGTTATACTAGTGCAATGTGAAAGTAGCATCTCATTCTACTACTCCTACTTAGTGCTCTCTTGGAACCACCCTAGACTAGGCATATTACATTCAACAAGTCACATAAACTTCATTAACATTGGACATAAGACCTACATGTTTCATCAACATCATATAGAAACTCATTCATTCATTAACATTATAAAGACACACCAAGACTCCCTCCAAATACCTACTTGTGTAATGCATAGATGGCATCCCATTCCACCACCTACCCTAAGTAGTATACCCTTAGGAAGACCTAGTTCATTACATTCATTTGCGGGGGCTAGCTTTAAACGACATAGACCATGGGAGCTTAACATAGAATCCCGATATTAAAGCCTACCGAATAAGGGATCCCCACTTGCTTAAGGCAGGGTCATTCTTTTAGCCTTTACGTGGAATACCACTAGCTAGTCCTATGTGGGGCGCATAGTTAAGGGATAAGGAGATCGCTTCTAAGTACTACATATCACTCACGATGAGTACCCATATCGAGAGGTTATGTTTGGATACTACACCTCTACTCACACAGAGTATCCAATCCTTTTCAAATCCTCTCGGTGCTAAGCATTAATCCCCACGAAGTATTAGACTTTCATTACAATCATTAGCTATAGGTCCAAAGAATTCCTACCAAGTACTATATCCCAACTCTCGAAGAGAATCCATCTCAACCTATCATTCATTCTTTCATTGGAAAGCTCTAAGGAATATTGATGTTGTTACTAAACACTACATCTATACTCACAAAGTGTGTCCACCCCAAAATTCCCTATTCATTCATTAGAGTTCTATAGAGAAGACCTTTTAATAGACTCTCATTCATTACATTTTCATTAGCTTCATTCATTCATTTATTTATGTGTGTATATGTGATAAAGCCTTTCAAATAACCACCCTCATTCATAACATTGTCTTCTAAACATAATCATACTATATTCATCATAGTCCACGCACAATCATATTCACATTCACATTATACTCCAATAATCATACTATCTTCGAGAATCACATGCATAACTTCATATCATATCATAGGCATCATAACATTACTTCACTTCACATCCTATGCCTTCTAGGCCATAACCACAACACACATACCTATTCATATATATTAACTAAACACTGCCACAATAAGTGGACCATACCACACAAGATCAATTTAATAAGAAGTAGAACAATTTAGGCCAACCTACCCTTCATCCAAGCCATGATCACCCTTTCTCAATTATCCAACAATACATCATAATTAGGCATGAATACTAGTAGATAACCATAATACAACATAGTATAAACACAATTCTAACAATATCCAATCACATTCATCAAACCCACTTCATAAGCCAATTTAGAAGATTTGGACAAAACATGGGTTGATCTAAAATTCAATTAAAATTATCTTAAAAACCTTGATTCAACATTAATATATCAATATCATGACTTAGAAAATGTTTTAACAATGAACTCATGCATACAATCGAAAATTGGGAAATTGATCATTAATTCACTTTTGAAAACCTTTAAATTGGACTCCTTGAATGAAAGGTTATTCAAGAATAAAGGAATACCATATCTTAGTACTAGGAAGCCCACGAAATTAGGATTGAAAACTTTTTAGAGAGAGAAATATTGAGAGAGGGGAGGAAATTTGGGAACTATTTGGGTTTTTGTGTTTATGACATGAAAATAGGTGAAATTGACTTAAAAACAATGTATATACTACCCTTGAAAATACCCAAAACAGCGCCACCCACTTAATTGGACTAAAAGGAATGACCTAAAAGTCCTTCAATTAATGGTCCTCGACATGGACCACGATCAACCCTTCACGAGCCATGAGTTGGTCCACGACCCGTGGTTCTTCCCTTGAAGGTGAGGCAGTGCCTCCATTTTTGGTCACGAGGTTCAATCGCCATGTCATCTCCACGGGCCCTTAACAGCTCGTGAAGTGGACCACGACATGTGGTCACGCCCGTGGAGTTGGGGTAGTAGCCTACTTTTTGGAGCTCAAGGCTTCGTCGCCTAAGGCACTCTCATGAGTACCATCACCCCTCGTCAAGGGGTCCACGGCCCGTGGTGGTGCCCATGGTCCCTTAGGCAGTATCTCCTCCAAAATGCCCAATTTTTCCATGAAGCCAAGGAAGCCTCACGACCACCTTCACAAGTCGTGGAGTGGACCACGATTCGTGGTCCACCTCATGAAGGTTGGGGCAGTAGCTCCTAGCTAGGGGCTGCACTAGCCTTAGCCCCTTTGATTTGGCACTTGCCCCTTGGTCTTGATTCTAATTACTTCATTTTGACCTTAATTAACTTACTAAAACCTTGGGGAGACATTTTTATGATTTTTAACCTTACTTCATTAATTTACTTTATTTTTTAGGCTCTAGTTAAATCTATCATTTTTTCTTACACATTGGCAGCATTTTTCTTTGGTAAAACTACACTTTCTAGTGTGACCTTTGCTTTGTTATTGGCCATGCTTTAGAAGAGAAGTGTTTTATACCTCTTCAACAATAACACTTATAAAGTGTCATGTTTTCTAATGTACATACTACATTTTATATTGAATAAGCCACACAATTGATATTCCTGTATTCACACTTTTTTAAGTGTGGCAACGTTGTGTAGGATTTTTATAGCCAAAATTTCTAATTGAAAATAATAATTTTGGTTTGGATAGATTCACTTATCACATAATTGTATAATATAAATGATATCAAACATCCAATAAACTAATAAATAATTCAATATATACATTTACAATAAACTTCAAAAGACATGTCTTGTACTACATACTTACAAAGAAACATCTTAAAGAGGTGTACTAGCAATAAATTTCACAATGTATTCATTCAAAATATATAATAATAGTTCAAATACACTATATCGTTCGCTCCAATATATTGAGTTGACCTAGGGGGATTATTCAAAGGACTGCATTTTCCTATACATTCAAGAGAAAATTAAATGTTAGGAAAAATTCACACTTAACACAAGTAAAAATTCAGATTTAAAGTGTTTTGTTAATGTGAAATATAACCTACCAACAACTAATTGTTGATGTTGGAACATTGCCTCATCTACTTAATCTTACTAAGCGGCAGAGAGATACTTAAAACTTTCAAGAAGTCAATGGTGTAATTCGGCGGACATCTGACTTAGTAATAAATCTTGCTCATGAAACAGTAGCAATTAAACACATATTGTTAGTTTATTCTTATCTGAAACTGCAGAATCTACAAAAATAAGACCTTTTTTCATACTTCATCTGCATTTTTTTTACTATAAAATTGAAGGTTGTATCCCTCCACTAGCTAAGTTTCGTGAGTTAATTCTTCCAAAGGTGTAGAGAGTAGCTGAAAGATCCTGCAGATTATGGAATGACCTGCACTCCCTACTCATATACTAATGCTTCGATTTGAAGATACAACTATACACAATAAATCGATGAGACATCATTTAATGTCAACTAAATTAGCATTTACGGAACATCACATGCTAATGCTAGACACTATTTGAAACATAGTATACACTCATTACTTATTTTTTTTATTTATATCTATGGTAATATTGTAATATTAGATGCTACTATCACATTTTATAATAATGATACATTTGTAATATGTTTTAGTATTTTTTAGAGTTCTAGACATGTTGATCCAAAAAAGAACACCAATACAATTATAACATGATGATAGTACGTACTCACATTTTAAACAAAAAATAAGACAAATGATAAATATCTACCAAGAAAATAGATAAAGAATAATAACAAACTATGACACCCTCTCAGTATTGTTTAATGGAATCGAAGGTGCTAAATTTCACTATATGATGATTGATTTAAAGTGTTCTTCAGTTATTTCGACCAGTCTACTGAGATGGATGAGGATTTAAAAGCACACACTACATTTGAATGAAGAAGTTAACTGGACAATGATTCATCTCAAATGTAAAAAGGGTAGAGCAGAAATATTTCTCGTGGCTATGAAGCAATTGTGTAGTATGCAAATAATTATAAAATCGTCAGACAAGAAGAGTGAAGAAATAGTCATATGTATCCTTATTAAAAGATAATAACATCAAACCAAAAGTTGTTAAGATATTTTGTAATGAATAATCCCAACTATGTATCCAAAAGATACTTCTATGCTTTATGATCTCGGATTATCGTGATTAGGATCATTCTAACAAAATGTATGATGGGTATTATTTTGAAGTAGTTAGTTTAATGTGCTATTATGTGCTTGTAAAATAAGTATAAATTGTGTGATAATTTTGCAAAATATATGTAACATACTAACATGAATATAATGTCCAAAGAAAAAATGTTGAATTGGTAAAGAATACATAGCTAATTGCTTTGATCTTTTTGAATGTTCTTTTGTATAAGATGCTAGATGCCAGTTGTTGCAAACAAATAGAATTCAAGTAGTAGGTGGCTTCCTCTATTAGTTTTTATTAGGCAAATCCATTTTGATTATTTTCATAATGTTTTCATGAAAATAATCTTCTAATACATTTTGTGGTTTCTCAACTCAGGCCAGAGAGGACTAATAAATTGAAAATCTTATATATTCAAGTTATGTGTGAGACTTTGTATGACTAACAAATAGAAGAATTAAAGAATGACTAAAAATAGTATCTTGTCGTGTAGGAAGACTAGACTAAAAATTAAAAAAAATTAGATATTTTAAGAATCAAATAAAATTTCTATGTCACAGTGATTTGTCAGATGAATTAATAAATGATTTTTAGGTGAGTCATCAATAAAATTTATTTGTCACCGAGAATCCCACACTCTATCCCTTGTGGATTATCAAATAATTCAAAATTCTCTCTTGAAATGTTGGATTCAAAATATGACTTCGAAATTATCTGAATATTATTTAAAACCTACTCCTATTTAATTGATTCAATAGTAAATTGTCAAACCCCTCATACAACTACAAATTGAGCAAACATGTAAATAACATGGATCACCCATACAAACATTAAACTTTAAGAAATATGTTTGGATATAAGCAATGAAGTTAAGCATAACACTTAAACAATACAATTGACTAAGAAAGTGATGAGACTAAAAAGGGCTTAACAATAAAAAATAATTATTTACATAAACAGCTAGTACTTCGTCTACACTACAAGTAAAACACTGTTATTTTAATAGATCCAAGTGCCTACTATCTTGAGCTTTTCTATTTAACAAAATATTAAGCAATAAATCTTTATCTTTAAAGCCCCACAATCTCTTTGTACTATGAATGTAAACATAAAGTAAGAAATCATAACTGACAATTTACACAATGCTTCTAATTAATTTAAACACGATACTAGTTTAGAGTAGAGATAATAAAAAAAGCAATTTGAATCAAAACAAGTGAAAAATGTCACTGTTACAACTTATGTAAGAAAATAGTAACTAAATTGAAAAATAGTCGTACCAAAAATTCTATCTCAAGCAGAGAGCTGAAATCTATCTCGGGCAGAGAGTTGCGACCAAACAAGGAAGAAGATACATGCCTTGAGTTTATGACAGAGTTTCAATGAAAAAATATCTTCGCAAAATTTCCTAAGAACAAAATTTTATTGAAATGATACTAGGATGATATTTATAAATGATTCATATTGAAATATTCTCTAAGAACAGAATGGTACTACATTTGTCGTCATGGATTAAATTAAAAATTTGACAAGTCTTAGTAACTCACCTTTCTAGTAGATGGAAGGAGGATTTCCTTTAATAGAAGCAGAAGCATTGTAAGTTGAGTCGATTGTATGTAGTGGGTGCAGAAATAAATAGTTACGTGTACAAAATAGTTTCGCTCTCTCTTAACACGTTGTAGAGACTGTTAATTTTGGATGCAGGACAGCTATTTTCTGCCACAATGGGCTACCAATATCCCGACGACATTGTTATCTCAGTGGAGATTGTAGGAATTGTAATTTGGATAGAACAATTTTTCAGTGTGATACTTACAATTTTCTAGATGTGAAGTTCCTTAATGTGCTCACTTCACCAGCAACACCGCTCAATCTGTGTGAAATTAGGCAATTTTAAGATATTTACAAACTTTATATAAATATTTCAATATTGACTTGCTCTTCATGTCCATGCTACCTCAAACTAAAAGGCAACTTACTCACACATAGTCAAAGATAGTCTAAAAGCAAACAAGATAAAACACAAACATTTCAAAACTCAATTTAGAGTACCACTCTAGAGCACTTGGCCAACTTAAATTGACAACACGCTTAAAGTATATGTAATATAATGAAATTGAAATTCTGAAAAATGTGAAGATTATATAGATCTAAAATTATATCTACCATTTTAAAAACACATAAAATGAAAAGTTCATCAAATAAATTAGTCTGAATACCAACAATAGAGAAAGACAACTGTACGAGAAGAAGGCTGGCATATATGAGCCGAGTGACTGAATCTAACTCCATCATCGTAGGCCATGTCTACTTCCATAGACTCCCCAACTCCTCCAAACGATTACAAAATTCATCGACATGTTTCTCCCAATTTTCCAAATGAAGGCGTAGAAGAAGAAAAAACATTAGCAACAAGATTTGCCGAAAGAAGAACTCGATTAAGTTATAATAGAGAATTTATGGAGGGAAATTAGAAGGAAACGGAAATAGAGTTTTGTATTTGAGTGAGTCGGGACAAAATGTTTTTTTGAAGTTTAGTTCTTTTGAAATAGAGTTTTTTATATTTTTTTATGAATTCTTTTTTTCACTAATTAGAAATTGGAGGGTGTGTTAAATGTATTGGAGAGAATGCAATATTTTAGTGATAATATTAGAAAAAACTACATTGTTACACTTGTAAAGTGTTATTTCTAGAATTATAAGTGTGGTCATACGTGTGAATAAGTATTAAGAATTATATCATGATATGACAACGCTTATAAATGTAGCCTATACAACTAAAGAGCATGCTTTGAAAGTGTTTCTAATGTCATCATGGGCAAAAAGTAAAAATTAAGGCTAAGATTAAGCTTTAAAAGCGTACTCAAAATATTTTAGGCAACACTTTACAAGTATTGTCCAGATTTAATGTGACCTTAGGACTAGAATGTTGTAGTGACGTGAGATTTCTAAAAAAAAGTATTGTGAATCTCAATAATGAACAAGATTTGATTGACTTTTGAAATTATATCTGTGCTATACATTGGGACAAAGGGAGTAATACATATTAGTTGAAAATTATGTACCCCTCCTACGTGCCACCACAAATCAAAATTCATTTATTTTCAATATTGGTCTTCCTTTTTCATGAAAAGTTGTAACATTTATGAAAATTTGTGATTTTTACGAAAAGTTGCAACTTTAATGAATAGTTGTGACTATTATAAAAAAAATTGACTTTTATGAAAAATGTGATTTTAATGAAGAGTTGTGACTTTTATTAAAGATTGTAACCTTTTATAAGGATTGCAACTTTTTCAAATAGTATAACATTTCCGATAGACACAATAAATATTTGTGCACACTACCATCTGTTGTCTATAAATACAGGGATTTCCTCTCATTTTAAAAACAATTAAAATAAGTGAACCTTCTACTTTAACTTCCTCTATTGATATTTAAGCCTCATTTGTTTGCACCTAATGAAGATCTAAATCTCAATCAATCAGATTCGCCTTACACAATGTGTTTGTTTTTTAGGACTAAATCTTAATTATTCAGATTCAGTTTATTAAGTATTTTGTTTTATTTCCTTATAAACCTCTTAATGGGTCTGAATACATCTGATCCGTAACACACTTTTAACACCATTAACACTAAAATTAAGACTTCTATCTTAATTCAACTACATCAAAACAACTCATAAATTTTTTTCTTTTTTAATTAATGTTAATTACATACTTACCATTATAATTTCCTTTATTTTTACTAACTTAATATACATCTTTTAATTTCATAATATATTTGAATTGTTAAACACTTCTGATATAATATTCAGGATGGTTCAAGAAAATAAGAAAATATTAATTATTTGATTGATAACAATAACAAATGTCCATTATAAAATAAAATATTCTCATAAACATTATATTACTATTCTATATAAACTATTTTACATTGCATTATATTAGATTCTCAAAGTTTTTATGTGCAAAGAATAATCATACTAATAATGTAACTTAACTTTAAATTCTTAATAAATAAATCGTATTACCTTGTTTACGATAAAAATGTTCAAAATATTATTTTCTATATACAAAAAAACTATTTTACTAAAAATGAGATTTTTATAATATTTTATTGATATAGCGTTTAATTTTATATGTACATTCACATATTGAAAACAAACAGTCCCAATAATCCAGTATTCAAATTCAGAGAAAACATCTTAATATTCAGATGTTTATTCAGATTTACATATCTAGATCTTAATGCATATCTTAATATTTAGATGTGTATTCAGATTTAGACGTCTTAATCGAAACAAATGAGACCTTAGTACTTTTTTCATTTCAATTATTTGTCTTATTTTACATTTTAGTACGTTACATATTTAAGAATTATAAAATAATAATATTATAAATTACTATAATTAACAAGTTAAAATGTATAAAAATATATTAAAAATTTGATTAATTTTTGAAATTTCGCTTATGCTACTAAATTAAAACAAAGAAAATAAAAAAAGTAAACATTATTTTTTATAAAATGAATGTAATTTAAAATATTTTTTTATAACATATATTGATATTTTTTTTTATAAAACATATATCGTGGACATGTTGTATCTACTAGTAGTTTTTTTTTTCTTTTTTTATAAAAACATATATCGTCGACATGTTGTATCTACTAGTAGAATCTATAGGCTTATAAAACTAAAGGACAATATCGGTAATTTGTTTAGCTTGGAGGGTTTATTGAGGGTTTTAGCTGTGTGTCGCAGAAAACGGCTTCCTCTACTAAGCTCCTCAATGGCGGTTCTCAGTCCCTACTTGAACTAGCATGCGAATAGTCAATCCCCATTTTCCCATCAACATCCTCAATTCATTCTAGTTTTTTTCCATTATTGACACCCATGTTGAAGGTTTTGACATCATCATGTCTGCAAAATCGTTTCCACGCCGTCACAACGTCGTTTACCCCTCAAGTTCGGCGTGGAACTGAGTCGAATACGCCATTGCTTCAGGTTTTAGGTTCCCTAAGAAGTTCAAACAGTAGAGGCCCCTATTTGTATCGGCGATTCTTTTGTTCAGATTCTACTGATGGGTCCGAACTGAATTCCGAAGCCAAGCAGGTCGAGGGCGAAATTGAAGGTGGAGATGCTCATTCAAAGGCTTCTGCAGCGATTGTTCCTACTGTATTTAGGCCTGAAGATTGCCTAACGGTTAGTTTACATTTCCAGCCGACAAAAATACTATACTTACTTTGCACTAGCTCTTGGCTCCGAACCAATTAGATTTAAATGTGTCTTTGGTGCAAACACCAGTTTGTTAAGTATTTTGCTGGTTCATCATTTTCAAATACACAATATTCTAATATTTGGTGTCTGGTAATTTGACCCCCTAAACAAAAGACATTGTCACCATGTCAGCTTGTGCCCAAAAAAAGATGTAAAATGACTGTTGGTTTTATGTTTGCCTGGGGTAGTTGTGGTATGATTTTAATCATTGTTACGACCACATGCTGAAATTTCAATTCTTTGTGGTTGGGATTGACGAAGAATTGGAATAAATTTCATGTAAAAATAATTTTGACTTTGGTTGCAACACTATGTCAAGATTAGGGCAATAGCAAGGGATAGTTGGTTAATAAGTTAGCTTTCAAAAATAGAAGAAGGCGGATTACAAAGATCATATTTTCTGGTTTACTCGAATACTCATTATTTTTTAGTAAGGGCCTTCCCTACCTTGAATTGTCCTCATACAATGTTGTGAAGGTCTTCAACATTTTTGTTTTCAAGGAACAACTCTTGAAGCTCTCTCCGTCTCAAAAGAATGTTTTTATTATTAAATGCTTTGTTCCTCATACATTGAACCCTGCCATTCTGTTTGTTTTTATTATTAAATGCTTTGTTCCTCATACATTGAACCCTGCCATTCTGTTTGGGGCAAAAAATATTAGTATTGTTGACTTTTTTTTAATCATGCTGTTGTATTAAGGAACCTTCATTTGTCTCTTAGGATCTTTAAACTATATCTCATCGATTGAGCGACTTTTTTGATGCTATTGGAGCTTCAATTAACATATCATTTTATTGAAATGAGTATTGAAGATATTTTTAATGCAAGCCTTCGTTGTAAAGAATCTTGATTTGAATTTTCTTAGGATATCTGAAAACCTCACATGAGCAGCCTTTTAAATGTTATTGTAGCTTCAATTAGGATTACCCTTTTAGTTGAACTCTGATTGGGTCAACTTACTCCTGAGCTCACGACATTGGATCGAGGGGTTTCTCATTTTATTAAGCCTAATTCAAGGTCTATTTAAGGAGTCAGAAGTGACCCACAAAATCGACACCACTAATAGGTTTGCAGCCTTAGATAATGATCTATTGATGGAGAAATATGCACTACACGAGGACCCAAGAGAGTTCTTATTATCCTCTTCTTTTTGAAAGAATTCCGATTGTCAACACCAATTTTGAAATTTTGGAGACTTCCCTGCATGGTGGAGGCGTCCTCAATATTGTTGATGATACAATGATAACTTATCAAAGTTCATGAGAATTGGTTTGTTGATGAAGCTGAACCTTTGGATACTCAACTCCTTGACGTAGAGATGGATGCATTATATGTGTCCATTAGAATATTTTTTAATGATGAATAAGGCCAATGGAGTCAATTTTGAGGGCTATGGGAAGGTAACTCTCACTTGTTATTAAAAAATAGACAGAGAAGAAAGAAAAGAAAATGGAGATTGCTTTAAAGTCTATAACTACACCAAAACAGACAGAAGGGAGCCTCGAGGTGCAAAATTTAGTATTCAACACGACTTTTCTAGAAATTGATACCAAGAGGGGGAAATCAATTTATAATTGTTATGAAATAAAGGTTGACCCCATTCACAACTCCAACTGAGGATTGGCCGATGCCCTAGTCTGTGTCTAATCTGATGAGCCACAACTTTACTATCACAATGGGTAGTACCATGTCCAACACCATGTCCCGCGGATGCATTAGTTCGACCAACAGCGGAAGAAGCACATTTCTTAGCCATATGCGGAATAACATTTCAAAGTTAGACTTGATTCGACTCAATGCACGAACAAAGAATGAAAAAGGGAACACATCCTAGATATTTAGTAGCCTTAAGGTCATAAATGCGGACACATACTTGTGAACAAAACTCTACTAAATATGGCTCTAGGGATTTAAAGTCTAAGCTCTGATACCAACTTTATCACATCCCAGAATATCCCCTAGATGTGACTGACAGTTGCTACACCACCTATTGGGTGAACCGATTCTCCATACATTTTACCATTTCTATAAGCACTCGAATAAAATATGTGCCACTCCAAACACATTAATATTCATCAAAAGCGAATTAGTTATCCAACCAAAATCATATATCAATTATGAAAACAAACAAATAATACATCTCTAGCTCAAATATTGTGACATCTTTTTGGCTACATTTGTTTTCCGATATAGGGAAGTAAATTTTATTAAATGAGTACCCATGCGGTACTAAAAATTCAACAAAAAAAAAAAACTACAGGATAGCTATTACATCTTAGACTTCCATTAAGTTTCTGCTGCTGTTCTAATCATGTTATGTATAGATTAAGATGCTGCTATGGACACTTCTGATTGCTAGTCGCTCACTGTTTAGCCACCAATTTGAGCCGCATTAGCTGCCACCTTATGCCACACCAAGGATGATCTTGAGATTTCCATTGTTTCTTTCTCTCTGATGATTGGGAATATGTTCCTTTAATTTGTGCTGCATGTCAGTGCTTTCTTCACCTCTGCAATTTTAGTGTTTCGACGTAAAAATCCATTATGATGTTCCACTGACAATTCACATCTTAAATTATTCGATGTGTAGATGACCCTTTACTTTACAACTACTGTCCACTGGTATGTGGTTTTCGAAAAAAAAAGTGAATTCAAGGTGTTCATCTTACCTTGAATTCAAGGATACATAATACAATGGCAATGTTAATTAGTGGAATATCAGTGTTAAGTTAGTCTGACAAAAAAAATATCTTTATGCTTTTCACACCTGTAAATTAGGTTTCATGTATTCAGTAATAGGTATTTAACTACTTACCTTTTCATCTATTTCCTTCTTTTATTGTCGGACAATTTTCCGATTTAAAGGAAGTTTCTATTTACTAGAGAATCCTACAAGCAAGAAGAATGTTGTGACTTGGAAGCGATCTCAGTTGCATAATAGTTGAGGAACTTTCTTTGAAATCTCCTATTAATAGAAACTCATTAATCCCTGAGTGCTTCCTGCCTTGTCTCCCTTTTGGACCATTTGTAACTCCCATGTTGCCTCTGTCAGCTTTATGTCAAGGCTGAAGTTTCAGAAAGTTCCTACATGGATTATTCAATGATAGAGCTATTTTTCCTCTTGGAAATACACCAACTAACGTCAACTCATTCGAAAAGGCATATCCAACATGCTTTTACTGCATCTAACTCTGTTTTTTCCAGATTTGATCGGTATATGTACATGGAAGATACTCTAATAATTAGCTTGAATAAGTTGAACAAGAGGATATGAGTGCCTGGCCGTGAAATTGTCACATCTCAATTTTCCTCTTCTCCCACATGGCTATGATTCCATTTTATCTTTGTGTAGCATGAGTCGAAGCCCATCCATCTATATATTTCTTTAGTTCCATCAGGGCCACCAAAGCTATGTGTTGCATCCCATGAAAACCAACATCTATTTCCCCACATTTCATTCATTCTCATCTAGGTCACAATAGCTAACTTTGTTTCTCGAAACACAGGACACTGGCATTTGGTGCTTCACGGCATACTTCCAAAATTTCTCTTTTGTTAATTTATTTGAACCCCTCATATTCCATCGAATGATTTTGATTTTCATTGATTAATAAGTCCAACATCCTTGTTCAATTTTGAATGAACATTTGAACAGGAAATACAGTCTGTAAGAGCAGTTATTGAAACATGGGAAATGAGCCTGCTCTCTAAACTCTCTCTCTCTTTCGGTCCTTTATCCGACATACTTTCTGTTACCTTTTTAGCAAACACACTTCACTTTGGTTGATTTTTTTTCCGAGTTATTAGACATTAGTAATGATAGGTGGTTCTCATCAATAGAGCTCAATAGGAGACTCTCTAGCACTATCAATGTCAATGTAGAAATTTTGCGGTGTGTGTGTGTAGCTATAAAACAGGATCACAAGCTAGGGGAAATATACACAAGGATGTTTACTTGTAGTCCTCCAAATTACAATAACATACACAAGGATTGAGGCATGGCTGGGGGATAGGACACCTGCCATGATTATTCCAGAGAGGAACTCCAATTGGGGATGGGGGGAGATAATATCAAAGATTCTGTGGTTCTAGGGGTATAATACCAACTCCAAATTTTAATCTATATATCCAAGATATCAAACCTTTCATTTATGCTCAAAGTTTCCACTGTGTCAAAACATGATGCCACAAGGAATGAAGCTGGGTACAAACAAAGCTAAGATTAGCAATGAGATGAACAACAATCAATTTCTATCCAAATGTTTGATGGGATGTTCCAACGTCTCATTCAACCTTATCCCAATACTGAAAATTCATAAATGGTTTGTCCAACAGGTGGCAAATCATTGCAGGTCTCAAAATTACAGCTTTAAAACATAACATGTTCCTTTTTTTTTTATCTCCCTTCTAGACAAGCAACAGTTAGAGTTGAAGCAGGGGACTTGTTCTGGACTGGAAGAAGATTGTCACTATAATGGTGTTCCAGATAAAAGGTTCAAAGTTGGGTTTCAGGGGGGCAAAGCAGCGTTCAATAAAAGCCGTTGGTGTTCCACTGCATTTCTGGGCAACAAAGACAAATGTGATCATAGGACATTTATGTGAGGGATTTGTTGGAATCAATGAAGATACAAGGAAACAAACTCCACCTTCAATGGACAAGGATTTGTGTAAAATTCCAATATAGTGTAATTGTTGATCTTGATATTTGTGCCTGGTGTGACAAAGCTAAACCAATCAGAAAAGTAGTTCATCTTGGCATGAAGGTTACTGAGCAGGTGGTCAAGTGACTCAAGTCTATCCGTCGAACCAAGCAATTCACCCAAACACCCCATCCACTTGTAGACACTTGCCTAGGCACGTGCGAGAACTTCAGTTCAAATACTGACATAGGTGGGAGAGCCTTAATCCAGCAACATCTGATTGAAATTAACAAGAATATGGACTTGGCCAAATGTTTGGACAACAACTGTTATACCATTCTAAAGGCCCAAAGAGGAAGGTTCAAGGCAAGAGAAATGAAAAGAAGAATTAAATGAAGAAAATTTAATGGAGAATTGTCGGGCCTATTAGTGAAAATCGATTTTAAGGCCCTCAATATGATATCCACTACAGGCCATCATGGGAAAGAACTAAAAACTGTAGACTGTAAACACAACTTTAATTCACTCAACTGAGCAGTATTCTTCAGTTGTTCTGAATCAGATGATGAAGCAGAGCCATCATGGAATCTCAATGTCCTTTCATATCATATTTCGACTGCAGAGTCAAGCATGCTCAGCAGGTTTGGTACTGAATATTCATCAAACTGTCATCTCCCCCTTCCAAGGTAGGGTGAAGCTGCAAGCTCGCATATGGTGCACAGTTCCACTGTTATAGGAACATCAAGGGAGTTAGTCATGCGGAAGGTATGCAAAGCTTTTCGATTAATCTGCTGGATTCCAACATGAATTGCTTGACATATTCTGCAAATTGGAACATAAGAGTCAAATTCAGTTAAAACAACATAAGACAACATGCAAGAGGAATAAGAAAAACAAAGATACACATGAAGTTGAATTGGATAAATTGTTTTGGTTTATCAGTTATGATGGGTAGAACATCTGAAACATGGCAAAGTTCCACAAATCCTTTTATGTATGAGGATTAAAATACTATCAGAAGCAGTGGTGGTCAGTAGCACCACCTTGTATCTGGTGGACCATTTGGAAAGAGAGGAACAATAGATTTTTTTTGGGGCAATGGTAACAGTTGAGGAACATTAGATATTTCGTGAATAGAAGTAACTCTGTACAGAGAATCAAACTAAATTTTTTTTTTGGTCATTTCAATTCTGGTGTAAAGAGAATTATGTAGTAGATACTACAGAATCACTTGTAGATTTTTTTGATTCCCTGTAAGATCCTAGGCCTTTGTAACTAGCCCAATTCAGTATCAGCTTGATACTGGTGAATACATAGTTACATTTCTTAAAAACTAAAAACTGTCTTTGCATGTAAAGGGCCTGAACGGCCGTAATAAAAGAAACACTATCAAATTGCTAGTGCGGATGCATTTTTTGAGAGTCCAAGTTACATAGCTCCAGGGTGGTTCTGAGGAGAACATGATATTCAAGCGTGCAGAGTTGATAGATTCCTCATCTTTCCTGAGTGGAACTAATGTTTAATAAATGAAGCAGCTAACACTTTCTAAAGTCATTTCTGATCATAAGCCAATTCTTCTTTTGAAAGACTGGGAAGTTAATTTTTCCTATTTCGATTTTGAAAATATGTGGATGAAATTAGAAGGCTTCCTAGATTGAGTCAAGGAATGATGGCAGGGATATACTTATTCAATGGGAGCCCAGATTTTGTCCTAATGCAAAACTAGAAGTCTTAAGAAGGACATCACAACGTGGAACAAACTAGTATTTGGCAAAGTGGAGGAGAGAAAATCCAGAGCACTGGATGAGCTGTTCACTCTTGAGCAAGACAATGAGAACAGACAGTTGTCACAAGTTGAAAGGTTGCAAATGTTCAACTTAAACATGGCGTTGCAACATATTGCCAAAGCTGAGGAGATCTGATGTAGACAAAACTATAGATATCTTTGGCCCAAATAGGGGGACACAAATACAAAGTACTTCTAGAGAATAGCTAACACTCACACAAGGAATAACTGCATTGATAAGCTTAAGGAGGTGTGTGTGTGTGTGTGTGGGGCAAATATATAGATAAAAAAGGGATCAAAGGTGAAATTTTGGATTTTTACCTGAAAGAGGAAAGAGCAGGGTGAGAGAATACTTTTAAAAAAGAGACGGTGCTATCCACCATCCAGTCTTTTGGTTCATTTCTGTATTCCAAATTTTGCTAGTTGAGATAATGCAAGATTCGTGTAAAGGTGGTACTTAACAATCTTCCATAGAAAAAAGAGAAATACTAATGCAACAAAAACACTGTTTCTTGATGGCTTCTTATTTGCTCATCATTCTATCTGTTTGAAGATTTAACGGGTGCATACTTATTTCTTGCCTTATTTTTTGGTTACCTTTGGATAAGATATATCAATGAGACTTGCAGGGCGTTGTATTTATCATGCTAAAAATACATGAAGTGCACACCTGTATTTTTATTTTCTTTTTAATGATGCATATTGTTTTCTTGGTGCAGGTTCTAGCGCTGCCACTTCCCCACAGACCATTATTTCCAGGGGTTTATATGCCTATTTATGTAAAGGTATGGTACCTTGTCTAGAATGGGTTAAACTATGTCTTACTTTGCCTTATAGATGTTCAAATAAGAAACTTCAAGCATTCAGAACATAATTTAATTACTGATTGTAGCAATTGTGTTACTCTTTTACATCATATCATGTTCCCTTTGTATTGTGGTCACTTAAAGATTAATTCGCCTGACGGGTTGGGTTTGGTGCCATAATGGCTTAGTGGGTTTCTTAATTAGGAGTAGAAGGATCTTAATGATTTCATCAATGAAGTTTCATCACTGTTGTCTGTAGGGGTGGCAATTTCAGCTCATATTAATAAAATGAGTCCATTTTGTCCATATTTAGTGGCTTGGATCACTCATATTTTAATTGGTTAAATATGAGTTCCAAACTATTTTATAAGAGTCTATCTCTCTATAAATATGGTCAAAATGGGTCAAATATGGGTATCTATTTAATCCATATTAGATTACTTATTTTCACTTTCACAGATTTTTTTTTTTTTGTATTTGAAAAACAAAAAAAAATTAGGAGTAGGTTGGTGGAAGGCTGAAGGGGGGGGGGGGGGGGAGGTAATTCTTTTTTTCTGAAGAAAAAAAGATTTTGTGTTTTTTGAAAAATAAGAAAAACTAGGGGTAGTTGGTGGAAGGTGGGGGAGGGGGTAAAATTTTTTTTCTTTTGAAAAAAAATATTAAAATTAGGGTAGGTTGGTTGAGGGGGGAGGGGAGGGGTAGGTTGGTTGAGGGGGGAGGGGTAGGTTGGTGGAATGTAGGGGGGGGGGGTGCCCGGGGGGAGGGGTTAAATTTTTTTTTTTTGCAAAAACAGATATTCTTTTTGTTTTTGAAAAATAAAAAAAAATTTAGGGGTAAGTTGGTGGAAGGGGGGGGGGGGGCAAGGGGGTGCCGGGGGGGAGGGGGTAATTTTTTTTGAAAAAACATGTTTTTGGAAAATAAAACTTTTTTAGGGGTAGGTTGGTGAAAGGTTTGGGGGGGGGGGGGGGAATATGTGGGGGGGGGTACATTTTATGTTTTTGAAAAACAAAATTTGTTTAAATGGGTTAAGAACCATTTTTCCGAAATCATATTGTACCAAATCCATATTTGCCCATATTATATTGGTTGGATTGTGATCCAAACCATTTTTTCTCAAACCATATTCAACCCATGCAAATCCAATCCAATTCAATCCAACCGTTTGCCGCCCCTAGTTGTCTGATTCTTATTTTTGAATAAATTGGTTTCTTATCCAGAAAAAAATCTTATACTAAATTATAGAAGTAGTAGCGGAAGGATCATTGTGATGTATCATTCTTTGGCCCATAGTTTTGATAGTTGTACTGTTTCAACTAGTGTTTGGGAGACTATCTTCCTCCTCTTACGTCTGTCAAACCAGTATCAACTTTAAGAATGCTACTCCGCAGATGAAAAATTTCTGTTTGAAGTTGTAAGATTGAAAAGCCAAAAACCTTCAGATTGTAGCAGTGAGCATCTTTTGCTCAGTTGTAATATTCTTTTGCATTTGTTAGTTTCCAGAAAAAGATAAACGATACTGTAATGACATGCAACAAATTGATCTGAGACTCCATATAATGTGTAAATTTAACTGCAGGATCCTAAGGTATTAGCAGCCTTGGTGGAAAGTCGAAAAAGGCAAGCACCTTATGCTGGTGCTTTCCTAGTAAAAGATGAGCAAGGGACTGATCCTAATGTTGTGTCTGCATCAGATACAGAAAAAAACATCTATGAGCTAAAAGGGAAAGATTTGTTTAACCGTCTTCATGAAGTTGGTACACTTGCCCAGGTATATCTTGTTGTTCCTTATGTGTGCTGGTGCTTTGTTTTTAGTAATTGAAGAAGTTTCTGATCAAGGTTGATGCAACTTATGATGAGCTAGATAACAAGTATTCAAGGAGACCAGGTTATTCTTATTGGTCACAGACGGATACGTATGACAGAGGTGGTAAGTATGCTTTATGTTTTGCTGTTATAAAGTAGCTCCATATGTTTCTTTTTTGTCCTCATGCTTCTGTTTTTAACCATATTTTCCTTCCATCTCCTGATTTTGGAAACTATAGATTTAACATTTTGGGTTCATTTACTTGTATACTTTTCTCTTTCCTACCTTCTGTGTTTGAATACACAGTTCTTTTCCGTTGGCTTCATGAAACTGAAGCTATGGACTGTTAAGCGATAGAGGGCTCTTCTATTTGAGGCTAAATGAGTTGTCTTGGTTGCTTTTTGCTAGAGAAAGTAGCACTGATATTGTATTGATTTTTGTACAGCTGGTTTCGTGTAAAGTCATACGAATGTATTCCTTATCCAACTTTGGGTTTGTTTGACAGGCAATTGAGTTAATTCTTTGATGTCTTTGACTGTCTGCATTTTATCTGAATGCAATCCTAGACTTTTCCAATATCAATATTTTTGGATGAAACCCCAAGGGCAAATGGTGTGCAGTTCAACACTCGGGGATAATGGGCCCGCCCCTCTATCCTTCTCCACCTAAATGCCAAGCTTTTATCTGCAGCAAGGCTCGAACCCGTGATGTATGCCTAACCCACATATCATGCTGCGCTCTTACCACTAGCCCAAAGCCCTCCCTTGAGGCCATAGAAGTTGGCTCTGGAGTCCGCAGATCTGAATTGTGACAGCAAGAGATGCAAATGAATAGTTAGTCCCGCTGGCGTACCAGAAATTCATTCTTGACAGATTTGAATGTAGAAAATAAATAACTGCAATAGACACTTAAGATATAGTAAAATACATAGAAGTTCGAACAGAATCCTAAATGTTTGCTCTCTAATATGGTCAGAGTCGTCTTCTTGGTTTTAGGTGTAAAGGTCTCCTAATTTTTGCTTATATTTTGTGGTTAAGTACGTCGTCCCTCTTATATTTGACTTAAGTCTCCCAATCCCTCAGCTCTTTCAATAATAATTCTCCTATTATATTATACACAGTGCTCTATGTTTCCAGTCAAATTTCCTTCTGCAGTTATTTCTTTTATTTCAGTAAATAATATTTTCAATGTACTAGTGAAACAATTTGTGGACTATGCAGTTATATTTGACACAATGTTGAATGTTCACTGTCAGCATATTGTTGTTTCTTTCGTCTCAATAAACCATACTGTGAAATGTACAAGAGAATCACTTTGAAGACTGAAACAGTGACATTCATTTGCAGGTCAGCGAGGAACCCCTTACAGTGAAAGTTGATCATCTCAAGGCATGCGTCAATTGTTTGGCTTTCTTTCTACTCAACACTGATGAACTCATACAACTTGATATTTATTTTTATTTTTTCAAATTTTGCTTCCTTAATTATGTTACAGGAGAAGCCGTACAACAAAGACGACGATGTTATAAAGGCAACATCTTTTGAAGTTCTATCAACCCTACGAGATGTTTTGAAGACAAGTTCTCTCTGGAAAGATCATGTTCAAACTTATATCCAGGTGTGAGTCATTTCTTCCTAAATGTTAGCCCTAATTGTTTTATTTGGTGAGAACTCTGATATTTTTTTATTTATTTGCTAATCTAATTTACTTTCTTACCCTCTCTATATGCCTTGCCTTTTGATATTCTGAGCGACACTGTTGTGAAGCTCCAAAATGATGGTGGATTCTGCTTAACTTCACCCCTATGTTTGGCATTTCATGTTGTTCTTCTTGGAAGACCGTTCTTTGTCTTGGTGGTACTCAAAGCCATGACTAGATTTTCTGCCTATATTTGGTCCCCTACTGAAAGAAGATACTAAGGCCTCATTTTTTGCTAGTCATGAAGATCTGAATTTGAATGTTTCAGATCTCAATTCATTGAGGGGTCGTTTGGTACAAAGATTAATAACACGGGGATTAGTAACGCAGGATTAGTAATACAAGGTTTATTTTTATCAAGTGTTTGGTTTATTGTTTCCCACCTCATCTTGTGTTTGGATTGAAATTGTATAAAAAACTTCTTTGCAATTATACCTTGAATTATTATGTAATTAGGTCAAGGTAGATAATTGCCGGACAATATTATTTTTTATGGCCTTTTAAGTAGCGATGAACAATTTTGTTGTCATGTTTGCTATCTTCACTTGAATTATTTTAGGATAAATAATCATCATCTTAATAATTGATCACTCACAAAATGTCAATTTTCAATTTAAAAAAGATAAACCATCTACTTTTAAAATCGAAAAGACGGTCAACAATGATAAAATTGAATAAACCATCTACATTTACACATAAGATTTGCAAGTCGTAATTTTAATATGTATGTAATTTTAATTTTTTTTTCAAAATACAAATAAATAGAAATGTCATGTGGTGATATATTTGCCTTTGTAGTTAGTACGCCCCTCCGTCCACAAATGTTTGAAAGGTGTACTAAAAATAGATGTCCAAGATTAATTGTCAATTTAAACAATCAAGAAATAATTAGTTATTTTTTCCATTTCTGCCCTTAATAATTACTCTATTTTGTTAAAGAACTCACATTTCAAATTTGTATTGGATTTATTTAGTAACATACAACTCTACGCATTAAGGACTATGCTGGCCACCTCCAGAAGTGTTAGTTTCATAGAAAAACCAACAACAAAAAACAGGACTACTTACGAAGATCCTGAGAAATCCACTAGTTGAATTTCTTCTTCCATGTTAATTTCTTTCCACCAAAAACCTAAATTGGTAATTACTTCCCACTTAATCTTCTCTATAGTGCATTCTTTCCCTACAAAAATTCCATGATTTCTCTCCTTCCAAAAGCTCCACCAGATACAAGCAGGTACGGTTCTCCACCACCTCCTCTGGTTTTTACTACCTCCCCTTCTGACCCAGCAACTTAGTAGGTCTGCGGTATGTTCTGGCATAATCCAATTTAGGCTCTTTATATTGGTGAATAGAGCCCATATTGTGTTGTTACTTTGCAGTGGAGAATCAAATGATTGTTGGTTTCTAGGGCCTCTTTACAAAGATAACATCTTGAGGCAATAATTTTTCCCCTCTTCTGAAGTTTATCATGTGTCGGGCAAGCTCTCCTAGTTACCAAACCAAGTGAAACACTTCACCTTAGTAGGGGTTACACTCTTCCATATAGCACTCCATGGCCCTGATTTCTTCCCCGCAATTGTGGCTAGATCCCTTTTATACATTCTGTTCACATAGAAATGACCATCAGTATGATGCCTCCATAGCAATTTATCTGTTTCCAGATTTATGCCAGGAAAATCTCCAATCAAAGCTAGCATGTCCAATACCCACTCGATTTCCCAATCATTAAGAAATCTCCTAAAGAGCAAATTCTATTCTTGTGAGGACCAAACCTCTTTGTATTTTGTTGTCAGGATTCAGGCAAATGGAAAACAACCCAGGGAATAAATTTTCCAAGGACCCTTGACCAGTCCAGTCTTCCTTCCAAAAACAGAGCCTTATTTCCTCGACCAACCTTTATCCTTACATTGTCTCTGAAAGCCAACCATAGGTTTCTTATAGTCCTCTATGCTCCCACACCATATGTTTCTAGCATTTCCTCTGAACACCATCGATCTTCCTGACCATACTTGTGTTGAATGAGTTCCTTCCATAAAGCGTGATCTTCCAAATTGTATCTCCACAACAATTTGGTAAGAGCTGTTGTTGTGTACCTTTAGGTTTCCTACTCCCAAACCCCCATATCTTTTGCTCTGTTGAACCGCCGTCCATTTAACTAAGTTGTAGCTCTTCTCAATCTTGTTACCTTGCCAAAGGAAGTTTCTCCTCAACGAGTCTAGAGCTTTGACTACCTTGCCGGGAATGGGAAAAAGTGGCATCACATATGTTGGCAAAGAGACTAAACAGAATTAATCAAAGTGACTCTTTTCTCCAAAGGATAGATATTGGGATTTCCAAACTGCCAGTCTCCTCTCTGATTTTTCTAGTACATCATCCCAGATGCTAACTGCTTTATGCTTAGCACCTAATGGCAGACCTAGATAAACGGTAGGCAACCTCTCTATCTTGCACTTCAATATTTTAGCCAAAGGTTGAATCTATTGGACCTATTTAATAGGAAAAATTCTACTTTTCCTCCCGTTCACCTTAAGTCCAGAGCATGTCTCAAAAATTACCAGAATAATTCTGATTCTGATGTGACAGAGTTGTTCCTGCTCTGCTTCACAAAAAAATATTGTATACAATAAATGAGTCATATCCATCACCTCATTAACCCTGTTTTTGATTATGAAACTCCTAATCCAGTTGTTTAGAGAATCTCTCCTCATCAAACTGTCCAACCCTTCCATGGCATTAATAAACAGAAAAGGGGACAAAGGGTCTCCTTGTCTAAGACCTCTTTCAGCAGGAAAAAAAAATGGAGAACCTGGTGGTTTTAATACAGAATTCAATCCACTTGAGCCATGTAGGGCCAGAACCTATTAAGATGTTCATAGGCTTTTTCAATATCTAGTTTGCACATTACCCCTGGCACATCTCCTCTAATCCTAGTATCAATACATTCACAAGCAATTAAAGCAACATCCGTTATTTGTCTCTCTTTAATGAAAGCCATTTGATTTTTGTTGACTATCTTGTCTATCACCTTCTTCAGCCTTTCTGCTGACACTTTGGCATTTATTTATAAACCCTAGTGATGAGACTGATTGGTCTGAAGTCTCTTAGATCATTTGCCCCCACCTTCTTAGGAATTAGAGCCACAAAGGTTGCATTGAAACTCTTCTAAAAACTTTGGTGTTTGTATGTTAATTTATTTAAATAAATTTACTAGTACATATATAAAACATAAAATCAAGGAAATAAGCAAAATTAATAACAATGATTTGAGGGATATTTTTGTCTTTACATAGACTTGGACTTATCCCATGGTATTGTATCCTATGTATTACTAATACCTCCAAATGGAAGATATTAGTGATACATCCTATAACACCATGTAGGATGTATAACTAATCCATTAGTTATACATATGCCCAAATTCCTACCAAACATAGTACTAAATAATACCATACATAATACAGAGATTATTTCTTATAATGCAGCCTACCAAACGACTCCTGAGTGTGTTACTTTGAGAGATCTTCTTGCCATGCCTTAAATCGGTTACAACTGACTTTGGAATTAATAGTCTTGTCATTCCACCATAGGGTGTCAATAGAGTTAGAAATTTGCATTTTTCCCTACCCTATCCTCTCTACTCCTTGGAGAAATAGAGAGTTGTGATTTTTTGGTGTGACAAAAATAGAAGCTCTCTTATTGTATTGCCTATATAATGACTTAACCAATAGTTCTCAGTCTTCTTTATATATTGCATGAGAATCACTATGTTTATCACCATTCAATATTCTAACTTCTTGAAGCTGCAGCATATTGGTGATTTCAATTATGCAAGGTTAGCAGATTTTGGAGCAGCAATATCTGGAGCCAACCAGCTGCAATGCCAGCAGGTGCTTGAAGAGCTAGACGTAAGTTCCTGTGGTTCAAGAAGTTAGATACATACCGTTT
The DNA here is from genome assembly GCA_027704765.1 of Solanum habrochaites. Classification (NCBI taxonomy): domain Eukaryota; kingdom Viridiplantae; phylum Streptophyta; class Magnoliopsida; order Solanales; family Solanaceae; genus Solanum; species Solanum habrochaites. The sequence continues at coordinate 11,467,732 of JAKWJA010002498.1, read as the reverse complement.
TCTGTATGTGAGTTTGTTTCGATACATAGATTGATAGATGAATAATACCAAACGATGGGTATGGAAGGTGTGGATGGAAATAGATCCTTCTATCTATCCAGAGTGTTGAAAACATAACAATGTTTCTTTTGTATTCTTATTCCATGATCATTGGAACCAATCTTCACCTTTGTTGAAAATATAACAATGTTTTTTGTATTTTTGATTTCCTAATTGTTGGAAGCAATCTTCACTAGCAGAAGGATCTCCCTTTTGTCCGCTGAACAATCAAAATATAGTGCATACATAAGATTAAGTTACTGTCTCTTGCATGTTGTTTCATAGTTAACCTCATAATACCTGCATCAGGTGCATAAACGACTACAACTTACTCTGGAGATAGTGAAGAAAGAAATGGAGATCAGTAAGATTCAGGTAAATGCACGTCAAGATGCATACACGAACTTTGAATAGTTATGCATGCATTTAGAAATTTACTTTTTCTTTGTTTTCTGCAGGAATCAATAGCAAAAGCGATTGAAGAAAAAATAAGTGGAGAGCAACGCCGTTATTTATTGAATGAGCAATTAAAGGCCATCAAGAAGGCATGTGGATTATGTGCAGTTTTCTTGTAGTTAAACTTACATATGTTTATTCCTATATATGTTGAGCTTCTGATTCAATGTTATGAATGGAAGAGTTGATTTTCCGTTCTCAAACAGGCATTTTCAGTGACTGATTTTGATTGCCTTGTTGCAGGAACTAGGTTTGGAGACGGATGACAAGACAGCTCTCTCTGGTTTGTTTTTTCTTCACTAGTTTTTGAACACGTAAATAGTACTATAAATACTTCTAAAAGTTCATGAATTTGAACTATACCATTTAACCCAAATAATAATACAAATTTTTTTATAGTAAATTAAATTAAAAGAGTCTTATAGAGAGAACACACACACAAAAAAAAAGAAAACAAAGAAGAATTTTAAAACATAATAATAATAATAATTTTAAAAAAATTAAAATGAAAGAATAAAATTGAGCCCAACTCCTCTTTTTATAGCCAACAAAGATAGATGTGTTCATTATGCCTTACTAGAAAAAACAACCCTTTAAAAATGTCATAACCCTTCAATCTGAAATGGGAAGTGACAACCCTAGGTAAAAGTCACAATCCTTCACTGTAAAAGGTGGCTGCTTTTAATATAATATAAATAAATAAATATGTTTTTGGGTATTATAGTAATTTAACATTCAAGTGCTTTTAAGGTAGTGTGTGTGTGTATATATATATATATGGATTATTTTTTTAAAAAAACTTATTACAGCCAGACACATTTTCTTGTTTGGTGAACGAGACGTATTACACTGCCTAGTAAAATTCCTTAGCCTAAAAAAACCATTTGCAATTTTATTGTTTCTGTTGTAAGCTATAGTAGTTTTTACTTTTTACAATTGACTCTTCACAAGAAGCATGAATCAGGCTACTATTGGCTTTTACAGATAGGAAGTTGAAGGTTAAATTTTTCGTCGTACACAGTCCAACCAACTTTATAGACACACCTTCTAAAATTATTCTACGACATTTTAAGGATTTGACGGATTAAAATATGTAGAATTTTCAAGAGGTTACTTTGGTCTTTACCAGTGTTACAAAAGGCGAGCGCCTCCTCGCCTTTGGTGAGAGGCGAGGCGAGGCGATGGGTCCTCGCCATTTTCTGCCGAGGCGAGGCGATAGTAAAAAGGCGAGGTGTGGCGCTGCAATGGCAACAGAAAAGGCGCCGCCTTTTTAATTAAAAATATTTGACTTAATAATATTAGTCAAAATTAGGGTTTTTTTTTTTTTACTTTTGAAATTTCTGAAACTCCATCGCGACTCTCTCTCTCTCTCGAGATTGACTCTCTTCTCTTCTCCTCCATCGCTGTCTCTTCTCCCTCGCTCTCCATTGCTGTCAGCTTCTCCATCGCGAGCCTCTCTCCAGTTCTCCCTCGCTGTCGGATTCTGTTCTCCTTCTCCCTCGCCGGCCGCCGGCTCACGATTGTGTTCCCTCCGACCCTCGCGACTCTCTGTTCTCCAGGGATCGTTTTCTCTCTTCTTCTTCAACAATTTTTTTCTGTTCTTCTTCAGTTTTTTTTTTTCAGTTGTGCTTTTTTGGTGTAAGGCTGTAAGCACTAAGCAGTGCTTAGTTGCTTACTGCTTTGTGTAAATTTTTTTAAAAAAATTATAGGCAGTTAATTAAAAAAAAATCTCTCATTTCCTAATTATTTATTTCAATATTCCTAAACAGCGAATTAATTGAATTTAATAATCAATGGTGGATGCTAGCAAAAAGAGGGACATTGGATGGAATTATGGCACTCAAGGGTTGGATAATTTTGAAGAAGAATAGACTTTTAAAGTTTTGGTTTATTGTATTTTGAATTGTTTGGTCTTTAAAGTTTTAGACATTTTAGTATCTACTATTGGTTTTTGAACTGAATATTTGCTAACATGTGTTATTGCTATTAAAATTTTTGGATAAAATATGCAATTAAATATTTTTAATTTTTGGTATTAATTGGCGCCTTTATTCAAAAAGGCAAGCGCCTCGCCGCTCGCCTCGCCGCGTGGCGAGACAGGCCCTTGTCGCCTTTTGTCGCCTCTCGCCGTCCACAACACTGGTCTTTACTTTCTACTGTATTTGGCAATGTTGCACAAAGTTACTTCAACATGGATTAAATGGAAGGATACATTTTCTGTAAGCCCGACAGTGTCGTTTATTCAAGTTATGGACTGCTTATGTTTCGGATTTTATCCTTTTCCTTCAACCTTTTTTTTCCTCTTGAATTCCTTCTTGTTTCCCTTTATAATGCATTTCCGTATATAGAAGCCTACTTGCTTTCTCCGTCTTTCACTGTTTCTTCTTCCTTTTGCTTCTGTTGGGGGATGTGATACTTATGGATATGTTTCTTCCATTTTTTTTGTGATAATGAACATTGGACACCCTCTTATATGTTGTTTTCATTCTTTCATTTGTCAACAATTTACACAAAGATATAGTCAAGCTGCACTTTGCAACATTTGGGCGGACCTGGTTTTGGTTTTGAAGTCAAGAGATGAAATTACCTTATCATTAGATTTGCTTTAAGGGGTTAGACATACAGTTTGTTATTTCCTTTTTATTACATCTAATGGTGTGACACTATCTTTGTTTATTACTGCAGCAAAGTTTAGGGAAAGACTGGAGCCTAACAAAGAAAAAATACCGGCTCATGTCATGCAAGTTATTGAAGAAGAACTTACAAAACTGCAACTACTGGAAGCTAGTTCAAGTGAATTCAATGTGACACGTAATTATCTTGATTGGTTGACTGCCTTGCCATGGGGTAGTTACAGGTTTGTTGCCTATCTTGACTGTCTATTGTACCTTATATTTTCCTGGTTCAGTTCAACTGATGTTATCTGTATCCCTGATTAGCTGTAATATTGGAATCTGTTTGAGGGAAGCTGAATTAATGGAATAACAAAAATGGGAAGTGTGATTATTTTTTGAGAAGGTTACATATTTGTATATATATAAACTGGTCTATAAAATTAGAAAGCAGTGTAATCTTCCATATTTAGAGAAAATAGTACGACTAGAGTTCCTAGCACTTTTGTCTTTTCACAAGTAGTCTAAAACATGAAAAATAGACTCCACAGCTTCTAAATACTCTTGTTTACTCCAAAAATAGTAAAGGAATAGACATTTTATCTTCAGCTTCTGTATAAAACTCTTGTTGTAACTGTGCAGCTGTACTGCATCTCACTAGATGGATTTTTTCTTGTCTCTGTTTCCTTGCCAAAGAAAGTTCTTCTAAGTTCATCCAATCTCTTCACAACACTTGCAGGGATTAGAAATAAAGACATCGTATAATGTTACCAGTTTTTTTTAAAAAGAAATAAAGACATCGTATAGGTAGGCATGCCATCAAGTACATTGTTATTATAGACAATCATCGTCTAGTGAGAAGTAAAAATATTACCCTTTTGAAATTTACTAGGCTCCCGAATTAACCATACTGCCAAGTGATTTGACTTGTGTATATTGAATCATCTTCCCACTTTTGTTTCTCCTTCTGTTCCTTATTTGGGTTCTCACATGCATGCTTCTGACTTTGATGATGCTTCCTTGGCATCCCAATTTATGTGTTTATCTGGATTCTAGGGTCTATCATTAGAAAGAATGTTCACTCATTAGAGCAAGATTTGGATTGTACTGATGATGGACTCCTTATGTAGGATAAGTTGGGAGCTTGATGTGTCATAGTCCATGTTTGTAGATGGTGTTGAGCCTGGCTTTATAGTGTTGTTCTATGCCATGGTTGTTAACATTGGTTCCTAAAACTTTTTCTTCTTATCTGATCCAAAATGCAGTGATGAGAACTTTGATGTACTACGGGCAGAAACAATTCTTGATGAAGACCACTATGGGTTAAGCGATGTTAAGGAAAGGATCTTGGAATTTATAGCTGTGGGAAAACTCCGAGGAACCTCACAAGGTTGGTAGATGCCAGTCTTTTTTTGAAAATAGTTACCCTCATTTTCTTATTATCTATAGTTTTACAAGGTTAGCCATAATCATATACTCCCTTTGTCCCAATTAATGTGACACTTTTTTTTTACTCTATCCGGTATAGAATGTTACTTCTTTATATTTTATAATTTTTTTGAGATGGCGGCTCACATCTGGTGTCCTATGTGATATAGAATGTGTCACTGAGACTTGCATCTAAGGTCTATACAGTGGTTCTTAAACTAGCCATGTTGTACGAGGTGGAGAGGTTGTCAGTCAAGAACTTGTATGTCTAGAAGATGAAGGTAGCAGAAATGAGGATGTTGAGATGGACGCGTGGGCATATTAGAAGAGACAAGATTAGGGACAAAGATATACGGGGCAAGGTGGGAGTAGTCTCCGTGGTGAACAAGATGCAAGAAGTGAGACTGAATGGTTCAGACATGTGAAACAAGGGGAGGTGCAGAGGTTGGTAGTGATAGGTTTGAGTATTGGTGGAGGTAGATTGAAAAAGAATTGGGGGAGAGGTGATTAGACAAGACATCACATATTTTCGGCTCACCGAGGACATGACCCTTAAAAGAGAGCATGGCAGTGTAGGATTAGAGTAATCTATAAGAGAGCATGACAGTTTAGGATTAGGGTAAATGGTTAGTAGGTAGCATTTTCTCTCCATCAAGTGGTAGAGCAAGATTCTAGTCTGGAGCACCTAAATGTTACCTTGCTATTATTATTGTTATGATGCTGTATTATCCCATATTTCAATTTTATTCCTAGTGTCATTTTTTCTACTTTTGTTGCCTTTGATATTTTACCATCAGTACTTTTATTTCTTCAATGCTTTCATCATAGCTTTTACTCTTGCATTTCTTTCAAATCACGTTTTAAAAAACTTTTTTTCTTGAGCCTAGAAACAACCTTTCTGCTCAACAAATCAGGGTAAGGCTAGTATAGGCTCCACCTTCCCAGTCCCCACTTGTAGGATTATTGGGTATGTTGTAAAAAACTTAACTTCAAAATTCTCATTTTATTTTATCCTCAATGAATTGATTTGTATTTTCTTTTTCTTCAAAAATATACAGTCCAATGCAAAAAATACACTCATGTAGCCATGTTATTAGTTAACGAGTTCAACGTGTTTTTTCGCCAACAGTGTTTATACACATGACAACATTATACACTTACAGTAGGTAATGCTCAACTTTTGCTTCAAAGTGTATAAGAGGCGTTTATACACATTTTTACAATGTTCAAAATTATTTAAACTTATACAAAAAATTGGGTTTGGTCTCCTACAAAACTAGTTTTGGTGCATGTGCATTGCACGTGAATGCCAAATCATATATTACACTCTTTTTATAATAGTGTCAATATTCTGAAATAAAAAATTTAAGTAAATGATTATAAATGAAAGAGAAAATAGTCAAAAGCCCCTCCAAGGCCCAAGCTATTACCGAATTCTCAACTACACACTTATTCTTTACGAGGGTCCTATCACCCCCCTGAACTTTTTAAAAGTGAAATATCTACCCCCTACAAACTCACGCCCAGATTTTTATTAGGTGGTACTCACCACGCGCTGCCACGTAAGATTACCCTTTTTTTCATATAAAAAAGTAATTATTCTTTTATATTTTCATCTCCTCCTTTTTTCTTTCTTTTCCCTTCCTCCATTTCTTTTTCCTTCCTCCATTTAGATTGATGAGAGGACACCATGACTATCAAAACTTCAACCTTCACCAATATTCTAGACACCAACAAATTTCGTTTTCTAAAAGTAGAGACAAATGAAAAAGTCTCACTAAATATTGCTTCTTTTGATACTATCATGTTTCTCAAAGATTGATTCTTCAAAGAATCACCAGTAAATGATACTTGCTTGCAGGGATAAAGGTACCAAACTTGGAGGGACTAGTATTGATTTAGATTTATCAATGTTTATATGAGAAACTTGATTTATGTATACAACAATTTCAATAAATGGGTCTTCTTCATCAAAGGGTTTGTTACCCAATGATGGATTCTTCTCCATTAATTGAATCTATTACTTAGTGAACTCCTCCATTAATGACTAGTCTAAAGTTAGATTCTCTTGATTTTGATTTTGAGCTACCAACAAATTTTCAAAGTGATGAAAAGTGGAGATAGAAAAGTATGTGATTTGGTGATGAGATTGACTTAATGATGAAAACCTAATGAGGGCGGTAACCTGGTGGCCGAGTTGAGCCACCGCCGTTGTCTAATCTGATCATGAAGATTGAAGGGAAGAGATAAAGAAGGTAAAAAATAAATAAAAGGAAGCATATTTTTTTATAAAAAAATAGAATATTAATATGAAATAAATTAAATATTCATAAAGTTAATATTTTAATTATCTTTTTATCTCTCACTCTCCCAAAGAGAGTGAACTACACCTTTTTTGCCACATCAGCTTTTAGGAGCAAATAACTCCATTTTAAAATAGTCCAGGGGTGTTATAGAACCCTCGTTAAGTATAAGTGTGTAGTTGGGAATTCGAGTATAGATTGGGGGGCTTTTGGCTATTTTCTCTAAATGAAATAATAAATTATAAATTTCTATGACTAATAGATGTGAATTTTCTTATGATTATTAACTGTGCGCATACTGAAAGTTGTGAAATCAATATTGAAAAACATCTACATCAATTTTTTTTGTAAGTAAATATTTTATTTACCAAAGTAAGCATTACAAATCATCAAAACAAGCATATGCTTGGACAAGCAGCCCCTAGCTCTGCTGCGCATCACAATCTAGTAACTATCCTTACTTTTCTACTTTTCTAGCATTGATACTAGGGATACATATATTAAGTTGTTGCATCTTACTTCTTAACTTGACTTGCTGGGATCCTCTTATATGCACACTTTGTGTTATCTACCTGATAGCCTCCATGTGTTTCTGCTTGTGTTGAAAATTCTGTAATTACGTTCCATCCTTAAACAATATATGGTTCCTTTCAGTGCCTTTATATATACCTGTGATATTCTGTCTCTGCCTTTCATGTGTGCTAATGCCCATTGCACTTCATCATGCCATCTTAGGCCAGGTCTTTGACTCTTTTGCTACGTTCGTATCTTATTCCAAACACCTGTAGTGAATGAGCATTCAAAGAATAAGTGGTTAATGTCTTCATCTTTCTCTTGACATAGTGGACACATGGTAATAATTAGCCCCCATTATGCCAATCCGACCTTTGTTGATAATCTCCTGTTCAATGCAAGATATGGTATGAATAGCCATTTAGGAGCTACAAGATTTGCCCAGACCAGTTTCCTCCGCTCTACCTTTGCCATGCTTCCCCTCATCTTCTCATAAACCTCCTTAATAGAGTAGTTTTCTATATTCAACAGTTCGTTCATTGTATCCAACAATTAGGAGATCTTTGTGTCCCTTGAGTATTCTATGCACCAGCCAAGAGGTTTGCTTGGCTTGTATTCCCCTAGGGGTTAAATGGGTTGGGTTGGATGGATTGGATTTTGGATGGATTGAGTTAAAATGGATTGGATTGGATTTTGGATGGATTGAGTTAAAATGGATTGGATCACAATCCACATATATAAAATATCGGTAAATATGGATTTGGTCAAATATGGTTTGAGTAAAATCGTTGTAACCCACATTAATAAGCCAAAAAGATATTAAATCAAAGTTAAATTGTTAAATCCCCCCCAAACCAAACACACACACACAATTTTTTTTCTATTTTTTAATTTAAAAAACAAATACTGCAATTAGGAACTTTTATGATAAGTGAGTGATATATGGATTCTCATGATTACCCATTTTGTCCATATTTATATGCGCTTGAATGTGTTGAAGTCCATATTTACCCATTTCAGATAATATGAGTGATTCATTTAATTTAATATGGGAAAAATGGATCCATTTCACTTATATGGGCTGAAATTGCCACCTCTATATGCTACATATTGCTTCTTGCCAATAGTAGCTGTGGAATCCACTCTACCCATAGTTCATCTTTCTTTTTGTACAGGTTCCACAGTAGCTTCCCTATTGCTACATTCTTCTAGGTATGTACATCCAAGAAGTTCATTCCCCCACAAGCCTTCTGGAAGGCAGAAGCAGCAGTACTACAAAATACTAAATTTGATAGTTATGTGGGCAGTTTAGTACACAATTATAGGGATCTAGTTGGTCAATTATTTTTTATCAAGAAGCAAGTGGAACTAGAGGGGGCATATTAATAACATAGGACAAGAGTGTGATGGATGGAAGCTTGTATGCATTGGTCAACAGTCTATTCATGCAAGATAGTCCTAGCTTAAAAGACAAACTTCACTTGTTTCTTATTGGGGTGCATGCTTCAACCTGTAAAAGAAGTAAGGAGCTTTGGTGTAGGAACTTACAGTGCCCAAAAGTTTGTCTCATGGAAGGGGTGTCAAGTGTTCAATTCTACTATGTATTTTGATGAAAGGAGCATAGTACTTATTCTAATGCCATGTCTAATTTCTCAAAGATCATTAATAACATCGAGCTGATTGATCCCCTTTATTTGGGGAATTTTACATATGGATGACTGGAAAAACCACAAGACTTGCTTCTACAATTGATAGATTTCCGTTCGATTTTGAGTGGGATAGAAGATCTAGAAACGTCAAACAATTTATTTTACCTAGATTGGTGTCAGACCGCAGACCTATTCAGCTTCAATGTGCAGACTTGATTGCTGAAGGATTCTACTTCAAATTTATGAACTAGTGATGGGAGGATGGTTTCAAAGTGAGGCCCAAACCTTGGTGGGGCGGACTGGCACCCAGTAGCTTTAACTTGACCGAGCAGACCAGCTGTACATGGATCATAAGACATAATATGGAAACAAAACATAAGCATGTTGGACATTTCTTCAATGGAAACAACTCGGTACATGGCCTCACGTACCCGAAACACCTATGTACAACTTGAGAACACTAAACATCATCCCAAATAATATATGGGCTCACCCAAAGCAGCTGATGTGTAATGTAGAAGCCTAGTGAGAATGTCTGCCAACTTGAGCGTCAGAACCTGCATAATGAAATGGAGCACCCCAGGCAAAAGGGATGTGAGTACCATGAAATAGCATTCATGTGATAAGGCAGATAAGAAATAATGTGTGACAGACAATTAAGCTCATGGAAGAAGGGCATGAAACATAATCATAAAGTAACATAGAAAACTTGGAGCACATCATTTTTGTTCATTATGCTTTTATTACCTTGTTATCGTTTCGATTACTATCCGCCCGCATCTGCGCCTTCGTGCTTGGCATGACTGTAATATAATGGTTTCGTGAGCGGGAGCTGATATTTTTAATCAAGTGACCAATCTTGACAGAATACGAGAGTTGAGGAGTCTCTCATGATGAATTTCTCAAGAGTCAAATCTATCTGTGGAATATGAGTAGATAGCCAAATTTGAGGAAATTGCTTGGAGACAAGGATCCAGGGTGCTATGGTTGAACAAGGGGATACAAACTCAAAATTTTTCACAAGATGGCCAATGTCAACAAAAGGTTCAAAAACATTAATGGCTGAAGTCTAGTAGGGAATTGATATATCTTTACATTTTACTACATTGAACTTGAGATATGATTATTGTAGAGGATTGTCTTTGAGAACTATAAATTGTCGAGAAAAAACAGATACTTGTATGGGTATTAAATAATGTGATCCAAAGAAGAAGAGTAAATTAGACTCTAGAAAAAAGTCCTTCTACCATAGCTTGGACAATATCAGACTCAAGTGATGATATTAGTCCATATGCTGATATTATCTTTCACGTGTGCTGCACCTGTTTTATCCTCATTTTAATCTATGAATGTGAGTCAGTAACTAGAAACAGACTCATTGTACTGTTTTGTTTGAACAGGGAAAATCATATGCCTCTCTGGCCCTCCTGGAGTGGGCAAAACCAGTATAGGTCGTTCGATTGCGCGTGCATTGAACCGCAAGTTCTACCGATTTTCTGTTGGAGGGTTGTCTGATGTCGCTGAAATAAAGGTATGGAGAGATCTGACCAGCTCAAACAACATTTTTTGTGGTGCATAGAATCTTTAATATTCGTGGCTAACTTTTGGATACACATCAAGGGACATCGACGGACTTATATTGGCGCCATGCCAGGGAAGATGGTGCAATGTTTAAAAAGTGTGGGAACAGCTAATCCTCTTGTTTTGATAGATGAAATTGATAAGGTATTTTATGGTTTACGAAGTTACTACTTTAGTTGTATGTCTATGACTATGATAGACTTCTTTGTTCTTTTTCACTATTTAATCTCTCTGTCTGATGACCACAAGGAAAATTTTTTTAGCACGGGCTTATTGTGTTTTGCTTGGATTTCTTCTACAAACTTAATGATTGAAAAAATTGGCTAATAATAGATTAATTTCAGTAATAACCCTATATTTTTGCTTATATGGCAGCTGGGAAGGGGACATGCTGGTGATCCAGCAAGTGCTATGTTGGAACTTCTTGATCCAGAACAGAATGCAAATTTCTTGGATCATTATCTTGATGTCCCTATTGATTTATCAAAGGTTAGTTCTTTTGGGTCCACTTATCAGATTATTGTCTGTTGATGGCCCTTGTAAAATGCCTCTAAAACCACTTGATGAATGGGGGCTAATGTAATAGTAAAATCTTGCAAATATCTAATATCATTATGCTCTTTCACTTTTGTTATTTCCCTCCTCTCTATATTTGTTTTGCCTCTTATCTTAGCTAAGTTTGGTAAAAAGTTTCATGTCAGCATCTTTTCTTTTATTGTCCATAATGAAAGGTAACTAGAAGTATGTTATTTCACGTCTGTCTCTTTCTATATTTCTTAAATGTATTATTGCAAGTGTAAGTAGAATGTTGTTCTCCTGATACTTGAGAGAAAATGGGTTTCTTTGGTATTTGGTTGTTGGTGACATCCGATAGGAAAAAAATTTGATGCATTGAGCTTTCGTGCTATCTGTTGGAGATAGCTTTGAGGGATTTACTAATGAGGGATACAATTCTATACCTCTTTATGTTTTCAGTAATTGGAGCAACATCCTTTTGAGCATTTAAGAATAAGTTTACCTCTAACACGCCAAATCTTTGGGTTCTAAACACTGGTTTTGCAGTGCACTAGTGCACCCCAATAGGCTACACGAGTGTTAGCTATTTAGGAGACATGTGCTAACGAGGGGATGAAGTGGGATTATTAGGCAAAGGGGCATTCAATAGGCAAATGTAAGTGCCTCATGTTCTCGAGCTAAAATTGGATATTAGGAATTCCAATAGAAAGCTTTGTTTGTAGAATGCTGATATATATGCTACCAAGTTTGGAATAGAGACATGATATAAGTGGGGAGAGAGTCCAACACTGCATTTATTAGTGTTTCTCGGCCCCTAATTGACAAGTATTGAGGTTTCCATATTGCTAACTTCTTCTCTGACCTCTGGATTATTCCATATCAGTAGTTCTTTATGGTTGCTTCCCAGAGGCATTCCCAAGTAAGTTGTCGGGAATTGCTAGATCTTGCACCCTAGGATGTTAGCCAATCTTTGCATCTATGCCACTTCCTTGATAGGGAATAAACTGCTTTTCCTCCAGTTAACCCTTAGAACAGAGACAGCTTCTAGGATCACAAGTATCACTCTGATGTATCTAATCTGGTCTTCTTTTGCCTCGCAGAAGATTACGGTGTCGTCAGCATAAAACAATTGGCAAATCTCCATACTCACACCTGCCCTGCTACTAACTTCAAATCCCCTTATCCATCTGTTTTGAGTAGCTATCCTCAACATGCTATTCAGCCCCTCCATGACCAGTATGAATAGGAAAGGGGTGTCTCAAGCCCTTCTCGGATGAAAAGAAACCCATCTGTTCCCCATTCACCAGAATGGAGAACCTGACGATTTTAATACAAAAACCTATCCATTTTAACCATTTGTCTCCAAACCCCATCTGTCTTAAGATGTTTGGAAGGAACCCACAATTTTAACCATTTGCTTCCCAGAGGCATTCCCGAGTAAGTTGTCGGGAATTGCTCGATCTTGCACCCTAGGATGTTAGCCAATCTTTGCATCTATGCCACTTCCTTGATAGGGAATAAACTGCTTTTCCTCCAGTTAACCCTTAGACCAGAGACAACTTCCAGGATCACAAGTATCACTCTGATGTATCTAATCTGGTCTTCTTTTGCCTCGCAGAAGATTACAGTGTCATCAGCATAAAACAATTGGCAAATCTCCATACTCACACCTGCCCTGCTACTAACTTCAAATCCCCTTATCCATCTGTTTTAAGTAGCTATCCTCAACATGCTATTCAGCCCCTCCATGACCAGTATGAATAGGAAAGGGGTGTATCAAGCCCTTCTCACATGAAAAGAAACCCATCGGTTCCCCATTCACCAGAATGGAGAACCTGACGATTTTAATACAAAAACCTATCCGTTTTAACCATTTGTCTCCAAACCCCATCTGTCTTAAGATGTTTAGAAGGAACCCCCAATTTACATGGTCATATGCTTTTTCCAAATCAAGTTTGCACATGATGCCTGCTTTCTCTCCTCTAACTCTTGTGTACACACATATACTGGCTATTGATGCAACATCCGTGATCTGCCTGCCCTTAATAAATTCCATCTGGTGCTTGTCCACCAGCTTGTTTACCACCTGTTTGAGACTTTCAGCCAACACTTTAGTTATGATTTTGTACATCCCACTAATTAGACTTATTGGTCTGAAGTCCCTTAGTGATGTAGCTCCAGTCTTCCTTAGGATAAGTGCCACATAAGTGGCATTCGTACTCTTTTCAAAAACATGGAACTCATGTAAATGCTTCATAGTGTTCAAGATGTCTTCTTTCACGACACTCCAAAATTCTTTGAAGAAGCTCATTGGAAATCCGTTAGGTCTAGGTGCCTTGTCTCTAGCACAAAGATTGATGCCTTTTAATATTTCTTCCTCCTCAAACTGTCTCTGCAGCCAGATCTGTTCCTCCAAGTTAATGCTTGTGAAGTCCTGTAAATTTAGATTAGGTCTCCATGTCTCTGTCTCTTTGTAGAGATTCTGATAGTAGTCTTGTATTTTAATCTTGATAACTTCTGGATCAGTGATATATGTCCCTTCCTCTTCAATTTTGTCAATGGTGTTGCATCTCTTATGTGTTATGGCCATTCTATGGAAATATTTGGTGTTCTTATCTTCATTTTTCAACCATTGGATTCTAGACCTCTGTCTCCATGCTATCTCCTCATTCTTGATCACCTCCTCAAACTCCATTGCCAAATGAACCTTCACTGTGAGTGCTCTTTGCTCCATGATATTTTTTAATCCAGTAACTTGGTGCAGGATGTCCTCCCTCCTTTGTCTCCAGTTGTTCTTGTTTTCCCTCCCCCATTCTTTCAATTTCCCTTTTAGGAGTTTTAGTTTGGTAGTCAAGATGTATGATGGGCTCCCAGTTACATTGAAAGAGGCCCACCATTCTTTTACCCTCTCTTTGAAACCATCCACTCCCAACCTCCATTGTTTTAAGTGTCTTCTTGAAATCCATATCTCCAAGTGTAAGCATGATGGGGTTGTGGTCTGATCCCAGCTTTGGTATCACTGATTGTTTGATGTGTAGATATAGTTCCTTCCACTGTGAAGAGTAGAGGAATCTATCTATTCTGGAAGAACTCTCATGATTTTCACTCCTTCTCCAAATATAAGACCCTCCAAATAAATGAGGGTCTACAAGCTCCATGTCATTGATCCATTCTGAAAACTCGGTCATTGCCCCATTGATTCTTTGACAGTTGTTCTCCGCTCTAGATATCTGATGATGTTGAAATCCCCACAAACTACCCATGGTCCCTCAAAAAGGCTTCTACTGGCTGCCAATCCTCACCAAGGTTCCTTCCTTTCCCCTCTATCACAATCTGCATAAATTGCACTTGAATGCCATGTCAGTTCTTGCTCTATGCCCTCAAATCTACAAGTAAGCATCTGACTTCCACTGTCTACCATTTCCCCCTTCCAAACTCTTTTGTCCCATAACACTACTATCCCCCCACTCCTTCCAATAGCTTCTACATGAGCTTCTCCCAACCATCTGTTGTTCCAGATTTGTTGGTAAAGATTTGAGTCATTCCTTGTTAGCTTAGTTTCAACCAACACGTGAATGTCAGCCCCCCATTGAAGCAACAAATTTCTTACATGTGCTCTTTTGGTCTCCCCATTTAACCCCCTAAATTCCAAGATAAAATTTTTATCTTCATGACCAACCCTCATGTGAGATTCTCCCTCTAGTTCTTGGCTCCCCTTCTTTGAATTTCATATCAAAAACTAAATTCCTAATTTCTTTTGGAATTACAGCTTTTGAATTGAGCTGATTCTCATTCCCCTTTTTGTTTTGTTCCATTCCTCTCCTTTGATCAATCCTTAACATCCGTTCATATGCTAAGTCTTCGCACCCCTGGAAAGTTGCCCCATATTTTTTCCCTAATTTAATAACATTTGAATGTATCCACAATGTTGCTTTCTCCTTCACTTCTTCATCAATGATCGACTCGTTCACTTGTAATGGCTCTATTCCATTGTAATACATCATCTGCTTAGGGTTCTTTCCTGTGTTTCTTCTCCTTCCCAGGGTTCAATTTCCATGGAACTACTTCCAACTATGTTCTTTTCCCCTTGAACAGTCTGTCTTTCCACGCACTGTATTATTCTTCCTTCTTTCTACTTCTCCGTTATGATTCTGACGGACTCCAGTTCATCAGCAATGACGAGGAAATCCTGATTTTCGCCCGTATTCTTTGGGTAAGCATGGATATTACCTATGAAAGGCTCAACTGTTTTAATTATTATGGGCGATTTGGGCTTAAGAAGAGGCCCAGTTCTCTGTCCTACAACAAACCCTGACCTACCTAGGTCTTTATCCATAATAATATTAAGTCTACTGTTGCTAGGTGTCTCCATCGGCCCCACCCATGTGGACCCATTCCCACGTGACACATCTCTGCGTCTATCCCGTGTGTGTTCCACCTCTAGCTCCTCAATATCCATCGGATATTTCCCAGTCCTTCTTTTTCCTCCTCCGTGCTCTGTTTCTTTTTCTTTTTGAGAGTTTAACGGGCTGTCTACCTTAATACGACTCTTGTCACTCTATCTTGATGGTCGAGCCTGCACTAGTTTACCATTTTGTATCTCGCCGGAGCTTCTACCCAGATCGGTAACAAGAACACTATGTCACCATCGGCGATCTCTACGAAGCGTGGTATTTCCTCAAGAGGTCCCTTCACCTTGATACAAGCCCATCTCATATGGTTCTTGAGAAGCTTTTCTTCTTCTGTCTCTAACCAGCCACTGCACTGGTCCTTTATTTTCTTTATCACTTTTTCAGACCAAAGCTGAAGGGGGAGCCCAAGAGCCCTTATCCAAAAACAGTGGAACTTTGCCTGAGACGGATAAGCCCCTGTTGTTGGAGACCACCATCCGAATTTCAAGCTTATGCCCTGTCTCTTGATTTAGTAAGGGGGACAACTAATATAGGACAACTAGTTTTAGTAAGAGATCAACTAATATGGGACAACTAGTTTTAGTAAGAGATCAACTAATATGGGACGGAGGGAGTATTAGAGAGGTGATTAGAAATGACATGGCAGGCCTGTAGCTTTCCATAGGAGGGTATGGAAAAGTTGAGGATTAGGGTAAAAGGTTAATAGGTAGTCGAGCGTTGTCTAGTTTTTCTTATCAATATTATTATTAATCTCATACTATTTTATTCTTCAATTTTTGTATTGCCTAGTACTTCCTTTTCGGTTGTCGTATTGTTTGTTGTTGCTATTGTTCTTTCTCCATTATCTTCTACATGACCTTCTTACTACTGTATTTCTTTCTCTTCCTGATTTTGATATGCTTTACTTGAGCGGAGGGTTATTTAAAATACAAGGTTGTGTACCCACCACCCTGCCTTGAGCCCCTTGTGGGGTCACACTGTGTGTGCTGTTGTTAACCTATTGATTAAAGATTTGTCCCTTAATTTTAAGATGACTACTTTGCACATAGCAGAAGTATTTTATCTGAACAAACATCAGTAGATCAATGGCATGACCAGAGAGAGAAAAGGTGGGTATATTCGCGTACCATTTTATTTGTATTTATCATTGACACTGATAATTTACTATGTCTTTTCACGATGGTGAATATTTGTGTAATATTTCCGAATGTGATAGTATCGATAGATTTCTCGAAACAAACGAAAAGGACATCTTTCTATTATTTTGGTAGTATTGGGGAAGGTGACAAGACACGACATGACTCAACTTCATATTAACAATGACATGACTCTAGATAGGAAGGTCGCGTATTAAGGTAGAAGGTTAGTATAGTGTTGTCTTGCCTAGGAAAATTTAGGCTTGTTAGTGCCTGTTTGTAGTACTTGTCATACCCATGTAGTTATGGCCGTTGTTGTTTGTTGTGTTTCAGTTACCACATTATTTTGCTGTTGTTATTGTTCTTTCTTGTAGACTTTACACTACTTGTATAGATGTTGAGTTATATATGAACCCGAATGAACTTATAAAATTCAATCTTAATGTTTAGTGTACTTGTCCAAAGGATAATTATGATTATAGAATTCCTTTTCATGCCAAAAATGGAAGACAAATCGGAGCCTTGGTCCCTTAGGTTCTTTCTAGCCTTGTTTACTATCATCTTTGTTTAATAGTGTTACCTATTCAATTGTACTTTAAACATGAATAACAACCTGCATGTACTTTTTTGAATATGAAATCTGTTGTTGATAATGATTTTTCCTTTTTTTGTACCTGCAGGTTTTGTTTGTCTGCACAGCCAATGTCTTGGAAATGATACCTAATCCTCTTTTGGATAGAATGGAGGTAATCACAATTGCTGGTTACATTACTGATGAGAAACTGCACATAGCCCGGGATTATTTGGAAAAGAGTACCCGTGAAACATGTGGGATCAAGCCTGAACAGGTATGTATCAAAGAAACGTCCCTAGTTGCTTCTCATTTATTTCAGACTCATTTATCCGTTGAGCTTTGTGCATATTTTTTGGTTTCAATTTTTGAAATCTCTGAGCAGACATTGGTCTGTCAGTGCTAAGACGTGTGCTCACTCCCCCACATGCAATTTCTTTAAGAAACCAGTATCAAGCATCAAATATAGTTGGTAACCTGATATGTTAAGTGATTAAAAGTTTGGTATAAGTAAACTAGCTCCAGAAAACCTGGAACTACGTCTTTTCATATAAATCAGAAACGTAAAATGATTTCTAAACTTGATTGCTATGGTTTAATCTTCATATATTTTGCTAAATTGTTGTAATTTTTATTCTGTACAAATAATTTTTTTGTGTCTAGTGTTATTTTTGGTTCTATCATATATATATATATATATATATATATATATATATATATATATATGTATATATATGTATGTGTATATATATATTTTACCTTTTTTTGGTTTTGTTTTGTATATAATGATAAAGAACATACAAAGACAGTATAATTAAGCATAATTACAGAGCTTAATAAAGACAAGCTCCACTATCATCTACAGGGAGTCTAGAACATCAAAAATAGATTCATGACTTTCTTAGCAGACTCCTTGCACCGAATATAACAGGACCCAGCACTTCATTTTATCTTCTGGATATGACAAGGTTTACCTTCTCAAAACAGGAAAAATGAGCTAAAAGTGCCTTATAGGTTTCCTATTAAAAGAAAGGGACAAGTGGGACCCGTTACATTTTCTCTACTTTATTTTTAATATTAATAAAAGAAACTCAACTAATAACATCTTTTGTAGTTGTCTGGACAACTATTGAAGTTGTGGGACGACTAAAGAAGTTGTCCCCGCAACTACGACAGTTGTTGGACTGAAGTGTGAAAGTTAAAAGTTTGGGACTATTGAGAAAACATTGTTAACCTAATTAATACTATTTGTCACTTCTACCCAATTTTTAGGACTTGAAGGACTCCTATCTAATTGACTAACTAGTTTGTCCTTTTGATAGACCTTCCCTTCAAAACATCTATTATCCACCATATGCAAGCTGGGACAGCCTTTCATCTCTCCTTTTGGATTCGGTTGATACTTCTCTATTCCAGTGTGCTAGAGGATCCACTATGAACCTAGGGCTCCAACCAGTAACCTAGGCTGATAAACATCCTCACAGCTGTGTAGTTAGTTTGCAATGTAAAAAAAGATGACTGATTGTCTCTGGCTCACTTCCACATCGGTAACATCTAGAGTACAACTGATAACCTCTCCTGCAGAGATTATCCTGAGTGAGAACTGCTTCTCTAGCTAGTAGCCAGATGAAGCATGCGCAAGTTTTTTTTTTTTTGATGAAGTAAGAGGTGATGCTACCTTGTTAGGTATTTCTACCTTCCAAATCATCTTCCATTCCCAGTATTCAATTTGATTGTTGGAAGTGTTGAACTATTCATGTACTGTGTTCATAGTGAATTTCCCGTGCTTCTCTGTGCTCCACCTTAAGCTATCCTCTAAGAAGAAAGTTCCTTGAACTGTTCAAGAGTCTTAAACAATTCAACCAACTTGTCTATCTTACAGTCATTTAATGGCCTTCTAAAACTGAGGTTCCTTCCTTGATTGCTCCATGGAGCACCTACTGTTGCCTCCTGCTGTAATAAAGGGTACATATCTGGAAACCTATTTCAAAGGGTCTTGATTCAGCCAAGTATCCTTCCGGAAAATAGTCTTCATGCCATTCATTACCTATTTTGGTTATTGTGTTCTCCTTGAGCATGGGCCATTAATTTCTAATTGTCATTCGCAGAGTACCAGATGGACCATTTACATTTTTAATTGTCCATCTGCTATATCTTGTCATATTTTTCTAGGATCATCTCCTTCCACAATGATTGTTCATCAGCTGCAAATCTCCCTAACCACTTGAACAGTATTTTTGATTTTGAACCTTCATGTTTTGATGCCCACATCCCCTTTCCCCTTGCTGTCCAGGAGATGGTCCCATTTCACCAGATGTATCTTCTTCTTGTCACTGTTTCCTTCTCAAAGAAAATTTCTTTTGAGAGGATTTGATTTCTTGATCCACATTTATTGGAAAGGGAAACATTGTCATCAAATTGGTAGGCTGTAGGCATAACATCAAGGACAACTGATTCAGATTGATTTTCCACCTAAGGAAAGATGTAGACTTTTCCAGTTGGCTAACATTTTTTCACATTTCTCTAAAATCTCATTCCATAATTCTTTTGACTTTTGGCTCTCAAGGGAATTCCTAAATACACAGTTGTAAGAGTCCTTATTCTTTGACCAAGTATTGCAGCCAGAGATTGGATCTGGTTTACCGTGTTTACTGGATTTATAGAGCTTTTTCGTCCAGTTTATGTCTAAACCATATGTAGCTTCAAAGTGAACAAAAATAATTCTTATAATTCTTCATTGATCACTGCTGGCTTCACAATACTAGTGTGTCATCTGCATATTGTAAATTTGACTCTTCGTACTCACCTTGAACCTCCTAATCCAATTTATTCCTGAGCCTTCTTTAGCATACATAAATTCCTTCCATGGCTAGTATGAATGAATAAGAGTGGAGACAATTGATCACCCTGTCTTAAACCCCTCTAGGAAGGAAAACCCTCAGCTGGATAATCATTAGCAAGAACTGAAAACCTGACTGCCTAATGCAATACCTTGTCCAATTTATCCATCGACCACCAAAACCCACGTGCCTCATAATTTCTAGTAAACAATTCCAATTTATTTGATCATATGGATCTTGGCATCACCCAGGAAACTTCAAACCATCTAAAGCATTCCTCTCATAATCTCAAAGCTTATTTGCGATGTACTAAAATATGGTACACGTCCTCACTTGCCTCCTAACAGAGGAAACACCAACTCAAGCAGACCTTTCGTTTCCTAAGATTCCCTGTCATCAAAATCGCCACTCTAGAAGCTAATAACGCAATAAGCACACCTTCCTCGGCACCTTAGGAATTCAGACCAAGACATTTGGAAAACTAATCGCTTCCCTAACCAGAAGCTTTTCACGTACGGTGAACAACTTGCTATTTTCCAACTCCAAACTCAAAGCATCAAGATTGTCAATTGGCTCACATTGCTTTTGAAGTAAAACTAGCAATCTTTGGACTCCCAACTCTGATCACATTTTCCACTTTCTCTTTACTTCATAAGTTTTGAGCTTCCTCAAGACAATTTTGCATCTGAAGCGAGCTTGCTGGAGTCATTTTTCGAGGGGCGGCAGCTGCACACTTGTTCTGCACAACATTGTCTGCCTTTTTTCCCTTAACCCTAACTTTTTCAAATTCAAACTGTCTTTTCTGAAGTATCTCCACCTTTTTCTGATACAGACTCCATATTTTCCGATGGATGACGCCTAAAATCACCCGCATAGAGAGTATTCCAACCCTCTTTTCCTCTATCGCCTTCTCCCAGGCCAAACTCTCGTGTTAACCAGACCCTGAACTTTCTCCACCACCATAGACACAGGAACTCTTCCCCCTTTCCTCACCAAAATCATTACCCTTGACACGTCAGTCAAACTACAGTTTGCCCCCAAAACCCACCCTCACGAATCCCCAATGCTCCTAAACAAATCAATACCCAAGAGGTGTAATGGAAACCCCACTATATTCACCACCCCGAGCCTTCTCTTATTCTTTGGGACTCCATCCCTATTGTCTCTGACCATCAGTGAAGTCTAAGCAGATTATCCTCCATCCACCTCTCTCCCTCTCTGAAAGCTCGATCAGCCTCCAACACGCAAGGAAACCTGAAAAGGAAGGTTGAATATCTTCCATAGAAGAGACTTTTATACATGGATTTATATTCAAAGCTTTAGCAGCCCAAGTAGAAACCACGTCAGGTGAAGTTACCCTTTTCTAGAACTTCCCCACCAAACAAGTCGGGAGGAACTCTTTCCTCTCTTCTGTGCCCAAGTAGGAGTCTCTCTCTCTAGAAAACATGATTTTATTTTTTTCTCTGTTCTTTTCTTAAGCTTTTCTATGTCCAATCTGCTCAGAATGCCAGGCTCTTTATTTCTGATTCTAGTATCCACTACTTCATCAACAATTAAGACAGCTTCCATGATCTATATTTATTCAATGAAAGCGTTCTGTTAGTTGTCCACTAATTTGAATATTATTTTCTTCAATCTCTCAGTCAGAATCTTAGAATTAACTCATAGGTACTGCCTATCAAAGTGATGGGTCTGAAGTCTTTCAACTCTTAGGCTCCCATTTTTTTAGAATCGAGGATACTAAAGTAGCATTAATGCTTTTTTCAAAAATACCTTGATCATACAAATCCTGCACTGCAGCTACCACCTCTTTACTTAAATGCCATGGAGAAACCATTTGGCCCAGGAACTTTCTCCAGCACATGCTTTCATTCTATCCCATATCTACTGGGCTTCAAAGGGACCTTTAAGCATCACA
This sequence comes from Solanum habrochaites, assembly GCA_027704765.1. Classification (NCBI taxonomy): domain Eukaryota; kingdom Viridiplantae; phylum Streptophyta; class Magnoliopsida; order Solanales; family Solanaceae; genus Solanum; species Solanum habrochaites. The sequence goes on along the minus strand of JAKWJA010002498.1, from coordinate 11,445,758 downwards.
TTATCCTCATTATCGACCTTAGGACAGTTTCCTATTAGACCTTGAGGTCTCCACATTTCAAAGTCAGAATATATCTGCTGATAAAAGGTAACAAATTTTCTTGTTGGTATTTGCTGGATTGGTCACCTCCTCTCTCCTTATTATCAACTTAGCAATGGTGTTAAAATCTTCTATGAGCATTTGCAACCTGTGGATATATTTTGTATTCTATCCCCTTGATTCAATTATAGGGCTCTTGACCCCTTGTCTCCAAGCCACTTCTTCATTCCTTGCAATATCCTCATACTTCATAGCCAGAGATGCTTTTGTGGCTTGTTCTTCCTCATTTATGTACCTGTGATCATTATGGATCTCCTCCAATTCAGCTAAACTGATTTAGCATACTTGCCTTTTGCAAATCCAAGCTTCCTTGGGTAGTCTTGCTCTATTCCTTGAGTTTATATTTTATAGCCTTCAATTTGAAAGCTAAAATGTAGTCAGGTCTACCTTCACGAGAAAAATAATCCCACCATTCCTTCACCCTTTCATTGAAGTCCTCCATTTGTAGCCACTGATTCTCAAATCTGAAATAGGAATCGACACCATTGTTATCCCAGTTGAAGGTGCGTGCAAGTTGGCCTAGACACCATTGTTATCCCAGGGGAAAAAGCAATTGAATTGGTGCCGTCATGGTAGTGCAATCTCTCTATTATACGATGACTGCAGTAGATATGTTGTCCCATTGTCAAGATGAGATTAATGTAATTCGGGGAACCTTATATTTAGCTTTTTCAAGTTCTGTTTTAGTTGAGGGTAAATGCCATATGATTCTTTGGTGAAAAAAATCCACCTTAAATATGGGCGTCAGAAGTTGAATCAATTGATATCTGGGAAGGCTTATGGATACCTTTGTTAGTCGTGGCCTTCTAGGGTGGATAAAAGGAGTTCAGATTTTAAAGCAGCATTATAGGCTACTGGTACTTTTTTCATGACACAGTAGTAGCTTTGTGCTTCCCCAGACCCAACCTGTGGATTTCACTTCGGGTACTGTTTTGCCAGAAATTCCAACTTCCGGATACTCCTGTAAATTGTTCGAGTTGATATGGTGTCAAGTGGAAAAGATTCAGAGTTTGAGTTCGTGTATATGTCACCTCTCTCTCTCTCTCTCTCTCTCTCTCTCTCTCTCAGGATTTTCATGTGGTAGCTGGCAGTCTCTCAGATGTAGAGAATTTGAACTCATGTTGGAGAATTAAGTGTGTAAACAGTATGTTAATAATTGATTGCAAAATTTGAAGGGATGAATTGTTGATGTTTGGTTCAAATCTTTCAACATGTATAATTATTGTGACAGTTAGTGGATGTGATTTTAGTACTTCCGGAGTTCCGATTGATGCCTTGATACTGGTTTTCATGTAAACAAGTTACACTGAAGTATTGCTTGCAAACAAGCTAATGACATTGGCTTCATGAAATTTCTTATTTCAGGTTGAATTGACTGATGCAGCACTTCTCGCTTTAATAGAAAATTACTGTAGAGAAGCCGGTGTTCGGAATCTGCAGAAGCAAATTGAAAAGATTTATCGCAAGGTTCTGTTATCTGTACTCTTTTGCGTAAAACATCTCAGTTGCATTATCTGAATTTGATGCCTAGTGAACTTTTGAAGAAAAGTGATGATTATTTAATGTAATGCAACACAGACACTTGGAAATTCTTTTCATGCTCTGATACTTCTCAGTCCTCACATTCTATTCTTGTTATTCCAGATAGCTCTAAAGCTTGTTAGGAAGGGTGGCAAGATTGAGCCCCAGAATGCAGGGGTAGATGAGGTAAAAGCAGAACATGTCCATATATCAGACGAAATAAAGTTCAAGGAAGAAACTCAGGCTGGAGCTAAGTCTGTAGAGGGTATCCATGATGACAAGCCCTCTGAAAATGTTGCTGAAGCTCTGGAAGCACCAGTAAACCAAATGCAGAAGTCCACTGATGAAGATACTCATTTACAGGTAAATGGAAAATGTTAGAAGGCATTATTTAATGCGAATTGTTGTACTACAGGTGATTCTTGCCAGTTGCAATTATGCATGCTACAATGTATTTGACTGCTTTCGTCTATGCTTAATGTATTAATAGGTTAGTTTTGTATGCACAGAAGATGTGTCTATATACCCTGTCTTATTGTGTCATGTTTGATTAAATGTTGGTTAATAGATGCAATGTAAGAGGTCACTTTTCTGACAATTATATAAACACCAAACCAGCAAGGAAAGCATTTGGTATTCATTTGTGACTACTTCCAACTTGTATCTTAAAAAGGTATCTATGCATGATTTGCATTTAGAGGGTGTTTTGATTGGCTTATTTCAAGTAGTTTTTGGCTTTTAAGCTCCTTTTGTTTTTTGGAGGTGTTTGGTTAAGCCAAAAGGTAAAAGAAGTACAAAAATAAGTTAAAAGCCAAAAGTTGGGCATGACCAACATGTGGCTTATAAGCTACTTCAAAAAAGCCAATCCAAATCCCCTCTTTAATATCATACACTGTAATCAGATTACTGGTTTAAAAGTAATTCTTTGAGATGGAGAGGTTACTTTAATCTGACTAATTATATTTGATAGTCAAGTTCATTTTAGTAAGTTGGGCCAAAATGTTTGGATATCTTTGCTTAAAGTTGTTTGTTTCAATATAAAATAGGTGCGCACACATGTACTTTGATATGTTTGATGTTATATTTCCCATCATATTTGTCTGCTGAGAAAATTTTCTAGAATTCTTCAAATTAATCTACTAGTGAATAACTTCTATTTTTTCTTATGTTGCATGATTCGTACTTGGGGTTTACATAATCTACGTTTTCAATTGTTTAATTATCATTGTATTTGTGCAACTGACTTTTGGTTACGGTGGTTGTGATCTTAACCGGAAACTCAGGAAGTTGAGGAAGTTACAGAAAGTGAAGCAAGTAAAATAGTAGAAAAAGTGGTTGTGGACTCATCAAACCTAGCTGATTATGTTGGGAAACCTATTTTCCATGGTGAGCGCATATATGATCAGACCCCTGTTGGAGTTGTGATGGGTCTTGCTTGGACTTCAATGGGTGGCTCAACACTCTATATAGAAACGTCTTTGGTGGAGCAAGGAGAAGGAAAAGGGGTTCTCAATGTAACGGGACAACTAGGCGACGTTATGAAAGAAAGTGCCCAAATTGCCCATACGGTTGCCAGGATCATTTTGCAGGAGAAGGAGCCTGATAACCACTTCTTTGCAAATAGTAAGCTTCATCTTCATGTTCCTGCGGGTTCTACCCCTAAGGATGGCCCTAGTGCTGGTTGTACCATGATAACATCCTTGTTGTCTCTTGCCATGAAAAAGCCTGTTAAACCTTACCTGGCAATGACCGGGGAAGTCACGCTAACTGGAAAAATTCTTCCTATCGGCGGGGTATGTTAGCAATTCTTATTCTTTCTATTTTTCATTGATTTGTCTCTTATGGTGTTTTTACTTGATTATTTTCCCGTGTCTATATATTTACATGCATGTGTGTATAAAACACGAGAGATCTTTTCATTTTGAGCGTCATTCAGAGGATTCATGAGAGTTGGGTACATCTTACGAATTTACAAAAACTTTAATCTGTTTGGTTCAATATTAGGTCAAGGAGAAATCCATAGCAGCACGGCGAAGTGATGTGAAAACTATAATATTCCCTTCAGCTAATCGAAGAGATTTTGACGAGCTTGCTCCTAATGTCAAGGGAGGCCTTGATGTACACTTTGTGGATGAGTACAAGCAAATATATGATTTGGCATTTTGACAGCTATAGTATAGAAAATTTAAGTTGCTTTTGGAGACATTGTCCAGCAGTAGGCTGAGTTTGCCACTCATTCATTCTGGTCCTTATGCCCGGAGATGTAGTTTCATTTTGCTCCTTGTCACAAGAAGCAACTTTCATTTATTTTTTCACACCATTGTATCACATAAACCATAAATCTCAAGATGGATTTTACCTTTTGCCAAGAATGAAGGTAAGATTTGACAAAAGTATAGACTCCACACCTACTTAATTTTCATTGCAATAGAGACGAAGAGAAATTGTTGTTTCATCCTCATATTTCTTCTCCTCCTTGACCGGTGTTAGTGAGAACAAGATGATGGTGATATCGAAGAAAGAATTTTTTACATTGTTTCAAGTGACCTTTGATTAATTATGAAACTGAAATTATGTTTAGACTAGGTAAAATTATCTCATTTAAGCTTAAAGAGAGAATTTTTCTTTTTCCGAATACAATCCAGAATTGACGAAGAAAAGGAAAATAAAGAATTAAAACTAATAAATAAGAAAAAGCACAAACAAAAACAAAGATTAAGAAATTATGTAAAAATTGACGTGTGACAAACAATAATTGGTGCGTACTTGCACCTTCTTTCTTATAAGTAGGATTGATCGAAAAATGAGATATTCATATCAGTTTAAACTATTCACTGGGTGCAAGGATCCTTATAAAGTTTAAATGTCTTTAATAGTCCCAATAAATTTATTACCTATTTCTTAAAAGACATTTTAACTTTGGGTCTTTAAGATAATAATAGTGCCTAATTTTTTATTCTGTTTCACTTTTAAGGAAGTGTTGACACGCACCAATCCTTGATTAACTTTTTTATAAAAGAAAAAAATAAATCCAAAATTCTCCCCTCCCTGCCTCACTTGCTTCTTTTCCTCCCCTAATCCTCTCCAACACACAAAAACTGATAGACAATTAAGCAAGGGGTGTGCCATTGTTAAGAAATTTAATTTATAATTTCAAGTTCACATCAATTAATGTTGTTCTGGGTGGACCATAGAAGTGTGGAGGAAAAATGTCACTTTTTGTCGGTAGAAAAAAGCCTTTATGCCTAATAAAATGATGACTAGCAGTCTTCTCCATTTTTATTTTTTTGAATTTAATTACCTTTTCATCATTTTTATTTAAAAAATTAAACACTAATGACAAAGTCTATTACCAAGGTAGTCCAAAACCATCTTCTTGCTTGTTTTTTTCTTTGTTATTTTTTGTTACCTTCTCCTTATTCCTGTTAAAAAATCAAACACGAAACTATCAATGACGTGGAAAGATCGGAGATACAAAAAAATTTGAATAGAAAATAGAATTTGAAAAACAAGAAAGGAATATGAAAATGAGAAAGTATAATAAAAAGAGAAGAAAATAAAAAATATCTTAGTTCATCTCTCTCTGCTTGAGACAGTGAGCTATATTTCGTTGCCAGGTGACCATAATGGTATATTAATAGCAATATAAAATTATTTAGGGGAGTCATAGGACCCAAGAAAGTTTAGATGTCTTCTTAAAAACAAGTAGTAATTTAATGAAGATTTTATGTATTTTTCAATGTTTATTTAAAATTTCAACTAAAGTCATTGAAAGAAATTATGGAAAACTTACCAATAATGTAAAGTATTCATTATCTAGAGTTCAAGTCAAAAAATAAATTGTTTGTCTCCCCAATAATATGAATGCACTCGAAATCATGATTGTGTCCAAGTGAAGTTAAAAGTCTTCCACTTTTAGATATCAAGAGATTGATCTTGATGTAAATTGTAAATCAATTCAAACAAATTCATGATTATTCAAATCAACTATAAATGAAAAAGAAGAACACTTGGAGCAAACTATAGTCAAACTATGAGGTAGGTAACTTTTGGTTGTTCTCGGATTTTTTAAAAATTGAAGGTGGGACTTGGATTTACTTTTACAATTCAAAGTTTTAAATATTGTTTGATTTCTTCATGTATTTATTATATTGAGAACTTTAGATTAATCTATTTGTAAGTTTTATCCGTATATGTTTTGCTTGCTACATCGTGTCATGAATTGAAACAAAACAAAGATAGCTAACAAATATTTGATAGTAAAATATTTTTGGGTGAGTGATGATATTTCATACAAATTTATAATAAATTTTGACTCTGTATGTGTTATGTAATTTTATTTTTTCCCGATCAATAGTTTCATTGGGTTTCTTTCTATTGTTGAGTAGTAAAATTTTCTATTTATAGTCCATGGAATACCAATACCAACTATCATACCTTCAAAGCAAATTAATTTATATCGATATACTCTTAGGTCACTGAATACACATTTTAAAAGTCGTTACCTTTATCCATTATGGAGGTGTTAAAGTCACATTTATTTTCATTAAGATTAATATGTTTGAATCTTAATGTACATTTAAATATTAAGATGTTGCATTAAATTCTAAATGCTGTTAACATGATTTGATCATATTTCAATGTTTTCAATGATACTTTCATGAATTCCTTGCATTCCATGATTTGGATTTAAGTTATGATAATATACATGCATTATGCTATGAAAGATTTAAATTAAGGATGCTTTTGAATAAATAATCAATCAGTTTTATGAAAATATGAAACTTCCTATTGAAGTACCTTTCATTATGAATGAACATGATTTAAGTTTTTCTGATTAAAGTACTTCTTATTATGGAAGACTATAATGATTTAGATGCTTTTAATTAAAGCGAATCTTACAAATATGATACGAGATCATGATTTTAATGGAGTTAGTTTCAGTAAGATTTTCATGATTGAATTGGTAGTATCAGATTCTTACCATTTCAAAAATTATGAATATGAATATGAGTATGACTATTCAAGTTTTCTGTTAGGAGATTACTTAGCATTGGTTTGGAATAGTGGTGATTATTTAAATCTCAGAACTACGTGCCCTTGTAGGTTATGTCTAGATTTAGCATTAACTAGTAGATTAACGCAAGCTTATGATTTGGTCCTTACCTTGACATAATTAGGACACTCTCTTTCAGCATGGGAACAATACACTGAACTTCACGTTATAACTCACATCATTTGTGTCGGTTAACGACATCTACCACAAAGATTTATCGTTTTCTCAAAGATTTATGTTATGAGTATGATGATTGTAACACCTCGGATCTCATAAGAGAGAAAATCCTAGTTTTTTAGAAAACTGGTGTCAATACCAATGAAATCATCCGCGGACCGTAGGTAGAACCACGGACTGTAGGTGGGGTCGTGGTTGGCCAGTTCAAGTTCCCATAAGAGTCACCATTTCAGTATTTAGCGACGGATCACTAGAACAATTCATCATTCAATGCATGATCCATTAAGAGGTCTGTAGGTGAGTCCCAGACTTAGAGGAATTTCAGGATTGAAAGATGAGACCTACGGTCGTGGTCCACAGTCCGTCGATGGACCCATGATGCATAGGTCGAGTTCCGTCGTTGGTCCAAGATTCAGTAGTCTCTGATCCCACCTATGGTCGAGTAATACGGTCAGTGGTTGGACATATATACCGTAGGTGAGGATCAACAACAATTGAGCAAAATGGCTTTTGGATCAACTTCAGAGAGTCATTTCTTTTAGCACAAAAAAATTAGGTGGCCAATGACCTATTAAATTAAAGATTATTGAATACTCTCTCCAACAACATCAAGTTTGCTAAAATATAAGCTCTAGGTAAACATATATGCTCGTTTTAGTGAAAATCTGTTAGGAAGACCTCAAACAATGACCCTGTTGATAAGAAGAAGTTCAAATGATGGTCCGTTAGTCTCGTAATAGATGACACTTCATCAATTTTATGTTAGTCACTTTGGTCATTTTTCTTATGCATTAGGCACTAAAACTACGTTGTTTGGACCTAAATTATGTCGTTTTACTCAGTCTAAGCCTAAAAATCTATCCAGACAAACACAAAACCCTCATTCTCCAAAAGTCATTCAAGTTAGAATGAAAAGAAGGGAAAGAGGTGACCAACTCTTCAAAGAACAGAAGAAGCATTCTTCAAAGTTCAGCCCCGAAATTAAAAGGATCTCTCCATAGATGTCATCTTCGAGTATGTGGATTTCACTAGTCAATTCCTTTGATCCACTATGAGGACTTCTGTATTCATGAGTTTCTATACTTTTATTGAAACACTCAAATATAGTCGTTCATGTACATAATTCTGCATAAACCCTATAAATTGTATATTCTTGAGATGAGTAGTACTAGGTCCCTAGAATTCATCAGTTCCTTGATTCCACATAAATTGTATAGACCTAAGGTTTGTAAAATCTTGGGAATTGTCGTGATTGTAGTTGCTATAGTATCCGTAGTCTAGATAACAAATTTTATTGAAAACATTGCTTAATTCCTGGTATAAAACTCAAAACCCTAGTTTGTGTAAATTTTTCGTTCATGAATTATACTTGCTAAGCCTGTTAAATTGAAAATCATTTTTTCAAGCTTCACCAACTCTACCCCTTTTCTTTCCATTTGATGCTTTTTGTTTACTTTATTAATATTGTCTATACTAGTTGCCCAATTAAGTTTGGGCTTGGGTTAATTTCATACACAAGCCATGTATATTGTGGATGTTTTATTTCTATTTTAAATAAATGAGCTCGATCTTATCCATTCGAAAAAAAAACTTTTATACACTAGTTAATTAATTTTTAAAATCATGTGGACTTATTTATTTAAGGGATAATGCACGAGTATCTCCTCAAACTAAGCTCGAAATTTCAGAGACACACTTATACTATACTAATGTCTTATTACCCCTGAACTTATTTTATTAATAATTTTCTACCCCTTTTCGACCTATCTGACACTATCTTGTGGGCCCAACGCTGGTTGATTTTTTTTCAAGCTAGTGCCACGTAGGTCGAAAAGAGGTAGAAAATTACTTATACAATAAGTTCGGGGGGGGGGGGGTAATAGGACCTTAGTATAGTATAAGTCTGTCTCTGAAGTTTCGGACATAGGTTGAGGGGGTACTTGTGCATTTTGTCTTTATTTAGCAAAGAACTTCACCATCAACCCTAAAGAGGCAAATTCTTTCAACAATAATAGTAAAAATTGAAGTTAATTCCTTTTAACAATGCCAATAAAATATCAAAGATAAATTTCATTCAACAACAATGTCTTTCACTATATTCTTCATCTTCACTCCTGACAAAGTTTGTGTCTGAACCATTAGTAAAATCTTGATGCTTACATTTTACTAATGTAGTTTTCCTTAAATTATAAGTAACCCGTTTTTTGAGTTTCTATTATATGATGATAGAAAAAATTATTTGGATATTTCAACTTTATTATGCAATCTTCATTTGATATTGAAGCTTCAAAAATATTAATTGCAAATCTGAATATATGAATGTGTCTTCATAATGGGTGTTGTGACATTGATGTTATTATTGTGAAATCGGTTTGTTAAGAATGTGAATTCCCCAACACTTCATTTTTCTTTATTATTATTACTATTGATGGTGGATATTATGGAGTTAATTTCTGGAATAATGATGTTGGTGTTGGATTCTGTGATATCGATGTCAACATAATTAAGTGATGAGTAATATATAATGAATTGTTAAAGGGTTGATGAAATAAAAGTAATGGGTAGAGGTGAGAATGTTTATGGAGAAAGGTGTAAGGAGGAGGTTAGCTTTAATCGGGAAGAACGTATTAGGGAAAGACAACAAAATAAAGAGTAATAAATTTAAATTTTTATTAAAAAAATGAGACCCACAAATTTCATTATCTCTAATAAGAAAATACACATATTCTAAAAAAGTCAATATATGAAGGAAAAAAGATTTAAAATATCGTTTATATGTTGATGAATAAAAAAAGGGTCAAAAATACCCTTAAGTTATTGTCAATAGAGTAAATATATCCTCCGTTTGAGTTTGGGTGCAAAACTACCCTCACCATTACACAATAGGCTCAAGTACCCTTCACTAACGGAAGAGAGGAAAAAAGGAATTTAGAGAACTTTTAAAATAAGAAAAGGTTGACTTTTTCTTTTGTCGTCTCCTCTCTCATTCATCTCGCTGCCCAAGTTCCATCCACCAGCAACACCTGTTTCATAATTTTTTCTCAAGACAAATATATCAAGTTATGTCATCTCATTGTCAAGTATAACAAATATATATCAAGCAAAGGATATGTAGAAATCTTGAGTAAAAGTCTAAATCTATTACTCATTTTTCTATTATTACTGCACAAAATTGAGTTAGAATTTCAGTGTATGCAAATTAAACTGAACAATTCAACATATACACTGGCACTAATTGTTTTTGTAGGAAAAGTTTGCTCTTTGTATCATTCCTACATGCTAGTTTTCTCCGCTCAATATTCTACAATATGCAATTAGTTCATGTTTATTTTTAAGTACTTGTATGCATACAAGAGAAATATTAATTGGTTGCAATTTATCTTGATTGCTATATATGTTGCCACTTATTGAAGAATAATACTTGAAGGTTGAAGTTACTTTGTTTTGCAATATTGATCAGAAATGACTTCAGTAAGATAAAAAAAATCTTTAGCAACAATAAATATACGTATTAATAAAGATATCTTTACCACATTAATTAATTTTCACTGGGTTCAATATCGTTATACACATATACTAAAAGTGTTAATTGTTGTTCAAAATACAATTTTAATTAAGCTTTTATCGTTAATTAGTTGTCACTAAAGATATTTTTGATGTGGTTATTATATACAAATTTGTTTACTTGACATCATAAAATTTCATCACTAAATTCCTTTTTCTTTAACTTTTCCGTTAGCCAGGGGTACTTTTGAGCCTATTGAGTAATGGTGAGGGTAGTTTGGCACCCAAACTCAAATGGAGAGTATATTTTCTCTATTTGCAGTAGATTGAGGGTATTTTTTATTCTTTGTCTTTAGTTCATATAGAAGTTGTTAAGGATGGTAAATGAAATCTCGTATAGTTAAAGTGATAAAGTAATTTTTTTATACAGTTCATGGATGATTTGATGTATTTTCTCAAATTCGACCTAACTAGCATGCAAAACAAATTAACCTACTTTTATTTATTTATTAATATAAAAATGTATTACATAAACATGTAAAAAACTAAAGCACTAACAAATTAACTAGTTCTATCTATTGAGAAGCTTTATGTTGAGAGTGTTTGATGATGTTGTTGACATAGTTTTTGGAATGAAGGTTGAGAATCGAAGAAAAATTGAGGTATTAAAAGTGACATTAAAGAACAGTGTAGGGCACCAAAGCACCCAATCTGTCATGCCGAGAGAGCAATCCTTAGGCATGACACAGTATACAAGACTTCAAAGAGTCTCATACAAGCGTCATAACATTCATAAGATTCGATTATAAGGAAAATGGTACGAAATTAAAACTTTTTATGTAAAATCATACACTTCAAAAATACATCACAAAATGTAGTGGAAGTCTACCATCTCACATGACCATCTAAACAAGACATTGAAATCTAAAGATAGGATCACAACCCTTTACAATCAAAATTTTTAAACAAAACTAGATATAATCTACTACAAACGAAATATAAGAAACTTCTAAGCACTTGTCCTCGAATCATGAGAACATACCACTTGGACTTAGAGAACTCCTTCCAAGCCCTTAAACTAGAGAACTCAATCACTTACTGGAACCTACACTTGTAGTAAAATAAGAGAAAATATGGGTTGTCACAATTAAGTACTAAGTATGATGACCACACAAAAATATGCTTGAAAAGAACATTTTATTTAAAAGTCGTGCATTTATGCCATTTTCATAAAGCTTCATCAACATAAGCATAAGAGGCTTAATATCTAAACATAACCAACCTACAAGTCATATCTTCACGTTAGGACATAATCAACATATAAGACATTACCTTTTCATTAACAATTCACCTCAAGTAACCCTGAAGCTATACTTTGTGCAACGTATGAATAGAGTCCCATACCATTATCCACACTAAGTACCACTTTAAGGTAACAAAAAGTGAACTTACCATTCGACCTTTCCATCCTTACACAATAATCATCCATAAGAGGCATAAACATTACATAAGTCGTATCATAACATTAAGACCATCCTCGAAGACAACTCTAAGTCATAGTTGTGCAATGTATGAGTAACATCCCATACTACTACTCAAACAAAGTACTCCTTTAGGCCACCATAGACTAGGAACATTCATATTCATTAAGTTAAGACAAGGAGGTAACTCATAACACAATCCAAGTAAGACATACATCATTTAATTAAGTACACAAGTCAACATTCTTCATTAGCTTAGTTAAGATTACCTTCGTTCATTATACATTAAGTCAACATCCTTAATAGCGTCATCACAAGAGCACATTCATTTCATTTAACATTATAGAGGACACACCATGACTAATATCAAAGCCTACTTGTGCGATGCATGGATGACATCCCATGATGCCACCCACACTAAGTAGTGCATTCTTAAAAAGCCATAGTTCATTAACACTTTGTGGGGGTAAGCCTTAACTAACAGAGATCATGTGAGCAATTCATGGAATCCCAGTGTAACCCTCACTGGATAAGGGATTCCTACATGCCTAACGTAAGACCATCACTTTTAGATTAGGTGGATCCACTAGTTAATATCCTGTGTGGACACATAGTTATGGGATAGAGAGATCTCTACAAGATACCCCGCCTCAACTCACGGATGAGAATCCATCTAAAGGGATTGCTACTAGATACCCCGCCTCAACTCACATAGAAGCATCTTTCCCAATCCATATCCACTCTGTGCTTAGCATAATTCCCCATGGAGTATTAACATTCATTACGTTAGTCATTATTATGGGATAAGAGATTTCTATTGATACCCCGCCTCAACTCATAGATGAGTAGCCATCTCAACCCATCATTCATTCATTGGAAATATCATAAGTTCAAAGATGAGAATAACCTTTCAACTAAGAATCCCCAAATTGTGAGAAAATCCTTTCACGTCATGTCAATGTCATTTATTAGGAAGGGATATAGAGATTGATACTAGACACTCCCCCTCATCTTACAGATAAGTATCAAACTCAAAACCCACATTCATTCCTTAGTGTAAAATTGACAATAGTCTTTGAATAACACATCTTTATTAACATAACCTTAGAAACTTTATTCATTCTTCATCGATGAGTTTGTTTATGCGAGGATAACCTTTCACATATAACCTCATCATTCATAAGTGTTAATTAATAAAAAGACTTCAATCATAAACTCCTTACATCCTAGACATGATCTTAATACATTCATAGAGATCTTACTCACACATACTCTACTTCATGATCATACATATATCTTTCATGCATATGGAGGTACAAGGAAATTATACATAACCTCCATACTATAATGTGCATAGTAAATAAACACCTCCACCTTTCAAATGGATCAATATCTAAATCATATTCTAATTCAACAAGTAATTGATCATAACTTGACCTTCAATGTTCATACTTCAAATTCATCAACATACACTGTAATTCACTATAAATAAGGAATGGATAATGATGCAATTCACTAAACCAAAGCAATTTAGACAAATTCTATTCATATGAATTCATCATCAACTAATACACTTCATAAAAGAACAATTTAGGAATTGAGAGAGTTCATGGGTTCATAGAGTATTTTCATCATAAATAATCAATTAAACGCTAATACAATCATATATGTCATACCATTTGAAATCGTTTGGTGAAGGAACCCATGAAATTAAGTAAAACCTAGGGTTTTTTCATATATCTTGAAAACCTTGAAATTGTTTTGAAATTGACACTAGGAATGAAATTTATCCTTAGATGATGGATCACCATACCTTTATTAAGCATCCTTGAAAAATATTGAGGAAGAAGTACCTTGAAATCCTCAATCCCAAGCTTCAATGGTTTTTTCTTCTTTCTTTATCTTGGAGAGAGAAATTTTGTGACAAGAAGAACTTTTGGGGTTTTGATTTGGGTATTTAAAAATAATGGAGTTAATGAAGTGTTTTAAGACCATAAAACTCTCTCTCTATCTCTCTCTCTCTCTCTCTCTCTCTCTCTCTATATATATATATATATATAATATATATATATATATATATATATATATATATATATATATATATATAAAGATATATATATATATATATATATAAATATATATATATAGCTTATATATATATAACTATTTTAAATCAACCAACTTAACAATTAATTGAAACAAAATTATTACTTAAAGATCCTTAATTTGGGCAGCCCCGTTAGGGACCACGCCCACTTGAAAATTCTTGAAGAGGAACTACGGCCTGTGGAGGTGCTTGTGGTACTCTAGGCAGTGAGCTCCTTTCCCTTTCCAATTCCCAAGATGCTAAGGCATCTTCACGACCACTTCTACGGGTTGTGGTGAAGACCACTAACTGGGAAGTGGTCTATGAATTTGGGAAAGTAACTTGGCTAAAATGCCTTGCCTCCCATGACACCAAGCGACCTTCACGGATACTTCTAGGGACCTTGGTCAAGACCACTCACCGTGAAGTGGTCCGCGAACTTGGGACAGTGCTTATCCAAGGTCGGCCGGTCTTGGCAATTAGCTTAGGCCTTGCTCCTTAGGCTTGGAACTTTACCTTGCAACCTTTAACCAACATTAAAAAGTGTCTCTCAACTACGGAGTTTAACACGTACCTTGACGTCGACTCACTAAACTCCCTCAAACAAGCTCCGGACAACATTACATAACAAGATACCTCATTAAAAAAATCAACATAAATTCGTTAGACTCTAGTTTCACTTATTCAAAACTTAAAGATTTCTCATTTTCTCATCATATCATCATAAGGTAATTTATGCAGCTCTTCACAAAATACCATATAAGCATGCTCAACATTTCAACTTATAAAGTAGATAGACAACTCATGCTGGATGCATATTGACATGAGGAAACATAACTCATAAAAACTCATATTTCTCATTAATTATAAACTCATCAAGAACATGCATATCATAAGGAAGCCATGGAAAACTCATTAACACTGAGGACTTCAAAACATGAAACAAACTAAAAGGAACTCTAGGTTTCAAGCTTGAGTAGGAATAGAAGGGAAGAGATAAGAATAAAGTAACTCTCACAACCTTACTATTCAACATATTATCCCTCACTTAAGATAAAACGCAACTAACGTTAACATAATATCAACATAAGAACCTCACCATCATAAGAATATTGCTTGACCTCCCTTCTTTTGGCTGGGAGTGTTGGTCAATCTCTCATATTATGACATTTCTTTCCACACCCAAAGCATCCATACGTATCGGCTAGTGTCACGACCCAAAACCGAGCCGCGACTGGCACCCACATTTACCCTCCTATGTGAGCGAACCAACCAATCTAAACCTTATCATTTCAATTTAATATCAACATAAAGCAATGCGGAAGACTTAAACTCATAAATAAAAGACAATTCAATAACTTCTAAATTTCAACATCTATTAATTCCCCAAAATCTGGAAGTCATCACCACAAGAACATCTATGATCAATTTACTAAACTAAGAGTATTCTAAGAAGCTAAAACAAATAAAAGCTAGTCTATGTCCGGAACTTCAAGGCATCAAGACATGAGGAGGAGATCCAGTCCAAGCTAGAAGCATTAGCTCACCCTGAAGATCCGTTGTGACGAAGACTGGCTTGAACTACTGTTGAGTCGAAGATGACGCACGTTTGCTGCACTCCACAAATAAACAAAAGGAAAGCATAAAAGTAGGGGGTCAGTACAACCACAAGTACTGAGTAGGTATCATCGGCCAACTCAAAATAGAAAACAGTATATATCAAGTAACATCATAAAATCAACTAATATCCTTAGCATGCAGCATTTACGATTACCATAATCCTTGGTTACAACACCAAGCACATCAATGAGGACTCACGCCTCCTCATCATACTCGTTTGGGAAACATGTTCTTTAGATTGAGTATATTAGTATCTTTCAAGATTCATTATGTTATTTACTCTCATGTCGGTACGTGACACTCCGCTCCTCATTCTATCCTGGTGTCGGAACGTGACACTCCGATCCTCATATTCTATCCTGGTACCGGAACGTGGCACCCGATCCATATACTATCCTGGTGTCGGAACGTGACACTCCGATCCTCATATCTATCCTGGTACCGGAACGTGGCACCCGATCCATATTCTATCCTGGTGCCGGAACGTGGCACTCCGATCCATATTCTATCCTGGTGCCGGAACGTGGCACCCGATCCATATTCTATCCTGGTGTCGGAACGTGGCACTCCGATCCATATTCTATCCTGGTGCCGAACGTGGCACCCGATCCCCTAATCTCACTACTTTCGTTCATTAAGCCTTCTTTTATACCAAGGCATCGTCATTAACAAAGTAGATTAGGGTTTCTTCAAGATTTAAGATTCAATAGCTTTATCATGCTTATTTTATCACAATCATGTATATATATATATATCACATCATGCATACCCAATTAAGCATATAGAAGACTTAATAATACGACTCAACACATATCATTCGCTATTAAGAGTTTACTACGAATAGTGTAAAAGAAACCATAACCTACCTCCACCGAAGAATCGTGATCAAGCAAGCAAATTCCTCAATTTCTTGTTGTCCTCTTCGTTCCTCTCTCTCTCTACTCGTTCTTTCTATTTTTCTTTATTCAACCCTCTTTCTTTTACCCTAATTATTATGTAATTAAGAATGAAAGATGGAAATAATAACCCACTAATTAACTTAAGGTTACCTCTTTTAACCCCCAAGTAATTAGACTTATTAACATTAGCCCTCTAACTTTATATTTAAAGCAGGAATAGTCAAAAACGTCCCTTAAAACGTGTAAAGAAATCCGATCCGAACTGGGATTGCGTAGCCCGTGACGGGCCGTCGCGCCTACGACGGTCCGTCCTGCTGTCCGTCACAAGGTCCAGAGACTTGTTTTTAAGTGGATGGCCTGTGACGGGCCGTCGAGCCTGCGACGGTCCGTCCTACCATTCCGTCATGACGTTCAGAGAGTCGATTTTCAGTACCCAATTTCAGATTTTCTAAGTGTTTTTAAACGACACCCTCCACGACGGTCCGTCGTGCCCTTGACGGTCCGTCGTGGCCTCCGTCACCTCTGCCAGTTTTCCAGAATAAAATTTGTTGCTCAAACGACTAAACAGGTCGTTACAATAGATACCAATTACCCATCGTTCGTCCCGAACGATCACAAGAAGGAAACAAGTGCGAAAAGGAATACCTGAATCCGTAAACAGATGTGGGTATCTTTCTCGCATATCTGCCTCCTTCTCCCCAGTGGCTTTCTTCAACCGGTCGATTCTTCCATTGCACCTTGATGGATGCAATCTCTCTTGACCTCAACTTGCGAACTTCTCTCTATCTAAAATAGCAACAGGTTCCTCCTCATAAGACAAATTCTCATCAAGCAAAACTGATCCCAACGGATAATGTAATTTCCATCCCCATGGTATCTTTTCAACATCGACACATGAAACACCGGATGTACTCCGGACAGCCCTGGAGGCAAGGCTAACTCATAAGCCACTTCCCCTACTCGTTGAAGTACTTCAAAGGGACCAATGTACCTTGGGCTTAGCTTGCCTCTTTTACCAAACCGCATCACCCCTTTCATTGGTGAAACTTTCAACAAGACTTGTTCACCCTCCATGAACTCTAAGTCTCTAACCTTTCGATCTGCATATTCTTTTTGTCTACTTTGCGCCGCTAGAAGCTTTTCTTGAATGGACTTTCACTTTCTCCATCGAATCTCTCAAAAGATCAGTATCCCAAGGTCTAACTTCGAATGCATCAAACCAACCAATGGGAGACCTACATCTCCTACCATACATTGCTTCAAGGGAGCCATATTATGCTTGAGTGATAGCTATTATTTGTATGAAAACTCCGCTAAGGGTAAGAAGCTATCCCAATGGCCACCGAATTCTATCACACATGCACGAAGCATATCCTCCAACACTTGAATCGTTCGCTCAGACTGGCCATCGGTCTGAGGATGGAACGCGGTACTAAGGTCCAACCTAGTACCCAATTCTGCATGCAATGTTTTCCAAAACCTAGAAGTAAATTGCGTACCTCTATCTGATATGATGGATAGTGGAACTCCGTGCAATCGAACAACTTCTGAGATGTAAAGTTTGGCTAACTTCTCTGCAAAGTAAGTCACCTTAACCGGAATGAAATGAGCAGACTTAGTTAAACCTATCAACAATCACCCCCAAATAGAGTCATACTTGCCCAATGTCTTTGGAAGACCAACCACGAAGTCCTTGCGATTCTCTCCCATTTCCATTCCGGAATGGGCATTCTCTGAAGTGTTCCTCCGGGCCTCTGGTGTTCATACTTTACTTGTTGACAATTTGGACATTTGGCAATAAAATCCACAATATCACGCTTCATTCTTCTCCACCAAAAGTGTTGCTTTAGGTCACGGTACATCTTGGTTTGCACCCGATGTATCGAATACCTTGAACTATGAGCCTCTGTCAGAATAGTGTTGATCAAATCATCGACGCGAGGTACACATACCCTTCCCTTAATCCTCAAAACACCTTCTTCATCGACTTTCGCTTCTTTAGCCTCTCCTTGCAACACTTTATCTTGGATTCGGCTTAGTTTCTCGTCATCAAACTGCTTTCCCTTGATCTTGTCAAGAAAAGAAGATCTTGCCTCCACACAAGCTAAAAATCCTCCCTTCTCATTTACTTCTAATCTCATAAGGTCGTTAGCCAGAATCTGAACCTCCCTAGCTAATGGGAGTCTAGAAGCTTGCAAGTGAGCTAGACTTCCCATGCTTCCCGCCTTTCTACTTAAAGCATCCGCTACAACATTCGCCTTCCCCGGATGGTACAAAATAGTGATGTCGTAGTCCTTCAGTAGTTCCATCCATCTCCTCTGTCTCAAATTCAAATCTCTCTGAGTGAAGACATACTGTAGACTACGATGATCCGTGTAGACCTCACACTTAACCCCATATAAATAGTGTCTCCATTGCTTTAGTGCAAACACTACCGCGGCCAATTCCAAATCATGAGTTGGATAGTTACGTTCATGCTTTTTAATTGTCTTGAAGCATAAGCAATCACATTCTTCTCTTGCATTAGCACTGCAACCCAACCCGAATAGGATGCATCACAATAGACAATGAAATTCTTACCTTCCACTGGCAAGGTGAGAATTGGTGCAGTAGTCAACAGAGTCTTGAGCTTCTGAAAGCTTTCCTCACACTCATCCGACCATACAAATGGAACATTTTGCTTAGTCAGTTCGTCAGTTGGGAAGCAATAGAAGAGAATCCCTTGACAAATCGGCGGTAGTAGCTAGCTAAACCAACAAAGCTTCTTATTTCTGACACATTAGTAGGTCTTACTAACCCAGTTTTTTCACTACTTCGATCTTAGAAGGATCCACCATCACCCCATCACTCCTTAGAAACCACGTGCCCCAAGAAGGACACTGCATCTAACCAAAACTCACACTTAGAGAACTTGGCATAAAGCTTTTTCTCCCTCAACGTTTCCAATACCATTCTCAAATGCTCCTCATGTTCCTTCTTACTCTTGGAGTATATCATATATCATCAATAAATACGATCACAAAGAGATCTAAATATGGCTTAAAAATCCCGTTCATCAAAACTCATGAACGCAGCAGGGGCATTCGTAAGACCAAAAGACATCACTACAATTCGTAATGCCCATACCTGGTCCTAAAAGCAGTCTTGGGCACATCCGTTGCCCGTTTTCAATTGATGATAACCGGATCTCAAGTCAATCTTAGAGAAGACACAAGCACCTTGTAACTGATCGAACAAGTCATCAATGCGAGGAAGAGGATACTTGTTCTTTATAGTCACCTTGTTCAACTGCCGGTAGTCTATGCACATCCGAAAACTCCTATCTTTCTTCTTTACAAACAAAACCGGAGCACCCCAAGGAGATGCACTGGTCTAATGAACCTTTGCTCAACAACTCTTGAAGTTGGGCTTTTAATTCTCTTAACTCCGTGGGCCATTCTGTAAGGGGGTAATAGAATGGGGCGTGTACCCGGTTCGAGATCAATACAGAAGTCAATATCCCTATCTGGGGGCATACCCGGAAGATCTGCAGGGATACATCAAGAAACTCACGGACCACCGAAACCGACTCAATCGAAGGTACTTGGGTAGTGTCATCCTTGAGATGTGCCAAGAAAGCTAAACACCCTTTACTAACCATTTTCTTAGCACGAAGAAAGGAGATGATACGCACCGGATTGGAAGTGTAGTCACCCTCCCACACTAACGGATCTGTCCCAGGCTTGGCTAACGTCACCGTTTTAGCATTACAATCCAAGATCGCAAATTGCGGAGAAAGCCAAGTCAATACCCAGAATTACATCAAATCAACCATCTCTAAGATAACCAAATCTACATAAGTGTTACTCCCACAAAGTGTCACCACAAAGTTCACCAAACAAGACCTATATACCTTTTCAACTACCACTGACTCACCCACCGGAGTAGAAACACGAATAGGCGTATCAAGTAATTCACAATGTAAATTTAGACCATTAGCAAATGAGGAAGATACATAAGAAATGTGGATCCAGGATCAAACAATACGAAGCCATGCAATCACAAACCAGAAGATTACCTGTGATGACAGCATCAGATGTTTACGCCTCTGATCTCCCAGGGAAAGCATAACAATGGGCCCTTTCGTTTGTTTGTCCGTTGCCCCTACCATGTTGTGATGTAGTGGCTCCAGTTTGCCCATCACCCCGGCCATTTTGGTGACCACCATTACCTCGACCACCACGTCCTCCGGAATAACGGCCTCTGCCATGACCACCTCTACCTCTAGCTGTTGGGGGTCTATCGCTCTGTTTTGGACAATACCTCTTGATATGCCCAGTCTCCCCACACCCATAACACTCTCTAGCTCACGCATAGGTCTCTCTCAGAGAATGTTGACCGGTCTGAGGTGGACCCCCAACTACAGTCTGTAGTGAAGACTGAATGGGTCGAACTGAGTAACCTCCGGAACCCTGTCCTCTAGAGTAAGAACCATTAAACTCACCTCCCTTTCGAAACCTCTTTGATGTTGATGCCATGGTGAATTCATCTGGCTTCACTCCTTCCACCTCTACCACGAAATCTACCACTTCTTGGAAGGATTTTGCCGTAGTCGCTACCTGTAAGGCTGAAATTCGCAACTCTGATCTCAACCCCTTCACAAAACGGCGAATCCGCTCTTGTGGACTGAAACATAGTTGGGTGGCATATCTGGATAGTGCACGAAATTAGCCTCATATGCATTGACCGACATCCTACCTTGCTCTAGGCTCAAAAACTCATCCCTTTTCCTATCCTCAAAGTACGGGGGATATACTTTTCCATAAACAAACTAGAGAATGAGGCCCAAGTCATAGGTGGTGCCTCTGTTGGTTGACATTCAACATGCGACCGCCACCACATTTTGGCGTTCCCTTGAAACTGATAACTCACGAACTCAACACCAAACCGTTCTACTATACCCATCTTGTGTAGTAGCTCATGACAGTCAACCAGAAAATCGTAAGCATCCTCAGATTCTGCACCCTTGAAGACTGGAGGTTTCAATTTCAAGAACTTACTAAAAAGTTCATGCTGATCATTTGTCATTATAGGCCCAGTAGTCAGTCGTGGAAACGTGCCTATGTCCAATGAGGCATCCATACGAGGGGCCATAGTGGCTGCATGTCGTACCTCTGAAACCGGAGGTGTTGGTGCAGAAAACGTTGGGGGTGCCTGACCCTGATCAGACAACCCACTAAGATAAGCGAGCACCTGATTGATCATCTCTGGGGTAGGTTGGGGTGGCATTTCTTCGTTCTGTACTTGTTCATTCTCCCCATCCTCCCCTTCTCTTACTACCTCCTCAGTCGGTGGAGGAGTCACCGCCCTAGCACCAGATGGGCTAGGTGCTCGTCCTCTCCCTCTAGAGGACGTCCTCCCACGACCTCTACCGCGGCCTCTTGCCACTGTTGCACTCCGAGCTACAGCCCCAGTGGCTGGTTCAAATGCATCTTGTCTTGCTGATGTTGATGTTGGCGTAGTCGTTGCTCTAGTTCTAACCATCTGCGAAATAGAGTGAAGATGGTCAGATACCAATTTGTATCACCTAGATACCAATTGGATCCAAGTAATAGCACGAAAGAAAGAAAGAAAGAATGGAATTTTCCTAAAGTCTTATAGCCTCTCAAGAAAAGTAAAGGCGTCCCCCTACCGTTCTTTAAGACTCTACTAGACCTGTTCTTGTGATGAGACCAACGAACCTAATGCTCTGATACCAAGTTTGTCACGACCCAAACCCGAGCCGCGACTGGCACCCACATTTACCCTCCTATGTGAGCGAACCAACCAATCTAAACCTTATCATTTCAATTTAATATCACATAAAGCAATGCGGAAGACTTAAACTCATAAATAAAAGACAATTCAATAACTTCTAATTTCAACATCTATTAATTCCCCCAAAATCTGGAAGTCATCACCACAAGAACATCTATGATCAATTTACTAAACTAAGAGTATTCTAAGAAGCTAAAACAAATAAAAGCTAGTCTATGCCGGAACTTCAAGGCATCAAGACATGAGGAAGGAGATCCAGTCCAAGCTAGAAGCATTAGCTCACCCTGAAGATCCGGTGTGACGAAGACTGGCTTGAACTACTGTTGAGTCGAAGATGACGGCACGTTTGCTGCACTCCACAAATAAACAAAAGGAAAGCATAAAAGTAGGGGGTCAGTACAACCACAAGTACTGAGTAGGTATCATCGGCCAACTCAAAATAGAAAACAGTATATATCAAGTAACATCATAAAATCAACTAATATCCTTAGCATGCAGCATTTACGATTACCATAATCCTTGGTTACAACACCAAGCACATCAATGAGGACTCACGCCTCCTCATCATACTCGTTTGGAAACATGTTCTTTAGATTGAGTATATTAGTATCTTTCAAGATTCATTATGTTATTTACTCTCGTGTCGGTACGTGACACTCCGCTCCTCATTCTATCCTGGTGTCGGAACGTGACACTCCGATCCTCATATTCTATCCTGGTACCGGAACGTGGCACCCGATCCATATACTATCCTGGTGTCGGAACGTGACACTCCGATCCTCATATTCTATCCTGGTACCGGAACGTGGCACCCGATCCATATACTATCCTGGTGTCGGAACGTGACACTCCGATCCTCATATTCTATCCTGGTGTCGGAACGTGACACTCCGATCCTCATATACTATCCTGGTGTCGGAACGTGACACTCCGATCCTCATATTCTATCCTGGTACCGGAACGTGGCACCCGATTCCCTAATCTCACTACTTTCGTTCATTAAGCCTTCTTTTATACCAAGGCATCGTCATTAACAAAGTAGATTAGGGTTTCTTCAAGATTTAAGATTCAATAGCTTTATCATGCTTATTTTATCACAATCATGTATATATATATAAGATCACATCATGCATACACGCAATTAACATATAGAAGACTTAATAATACTACTCAACACATATCATTCGCTATTAAGAGTTTTACTACGAATAGTGTAAAAGAAACCATAACCTACCCCACCGAAGAATCGTGATCAAGCAGCAAATTCCTCATTTCTTGTTGTCCTCTTCGTTCCTCTCTCTCTCTACTCGTTCTCCTCTCTTTTTCTTTCTGTCTTTGTTCTTTCTATTTTTCTTATTCAAACCCTCTTTCTTTTACCCTAATTATTATGTAATTAAGAATGAAAGATGGAAATAATAACCCACTAATTAACTTAAGGTTACCTCTTTTAACCCCCAAGTAATTAGACTTATTAACATTAGCCCTCTAACTTTATAATTAAAGGAGGAATAGTAAAAAACGTCCCTTAAAACGTGTAAAGAAATCCGATCCGAACTGGGATTGCGTAGCCCGTGACGGGCCGTCGCGCCTGCGACGGTCCGTCCTGCTGTCCGTCACAAGGTCCAGAGACTTGTTTTTAAGTGGATGGCCTGTGACGGGCCGTCGAGCCTGCGACGGTCCGTCCTGCCATTCCGTCATGACGTTCAGAGAGTCGATTTTCAGTACCCAATTTCAGATTTTCTAAGTGTTTTGAAACGACACCCTCCACGACGGTCCGTCGTGCCCTTGACGGTCCGTCGTGGCCTCCGTCACCTCTGCCAGTTTTCCAGAATAAAATCTGTTGCTCAAAACGACTAAACAGGTCGTTACAGCTAGACACCTTCCAAATGTTGTTTACCACACTTGGAAGATATGTACCTCTCAAAAGAAGAACCACCTCCAGTTACTCCTAGAGAACTTAGAGTAGACTTCCTATCCTTGGTGGTCATTCAGCAATCTTGGTTATAAATCCTGTTTTTGGACTTAGGTTGACCTTGCTCATCAGGGCTAGCTATTTTTGCTTCCTTATTCATATTCTTAAGTTTTGTCTCCTCAGTTTGTTGAGCAATGACCATGATCCTTGAAATATCTATGTCATGGTGAGCATTGGCGTACGGCATTCTTCTTCAACCAAATCGGACACTTCCATTACAAAATTATTCATTCTAGCCCTCGAACATGCCACTAAGGTTGGAGTGTACTTGGAGAGTTGGGTGAACTTAAGAGAATATTCCTTAAGACTCATACCCCATCGATGCATGTTCATGAACTCTACCAATTTTTGTTCCCTCAACTCTAAGGGGGAAAACCTATCAAGGTGAGCCTCATTTAACACTTCCCAACTAATAGGACCCACTCCTCTTGGCATCTCACCTTTGCATTGTTCATACCAAATTCAAGAAACATCTTTTAGTTGGTAGGTGGCTAACTCCGCCTTCTCCTTCGAAGACATTCCCATAACACTTAGTATTTTGCAAACCTCATCAGCGAATCCTTGGAGATCTTTTTCCACCTTGGAACCTAGAAATTTAGGAGATTCATCCTAGAAAAATCCCTCAGTTTCAAATCAATAATATTCTCATTAGAATTTACTCTAGGCCCCACATCTCTAGTAACTTGAGTCGTCATGGCTTGGGCTAAGGTTTAGAAAGCCGACCTTATCTCTTCATTAGTCATATCTAGATTCTCAACCGAAACTTGGTTGCCTTGATTGACTTGAGGAACTTGGTCACCTTGAGGACCATGGGGAAGAACTCTCTCATTCACATTCTCTTTTTCCACTCTTCTTGATGGTGTTCTTCTTGTATTCATATTCCATAAACACAAGAGACGGATTAGGAAAAAGAATACTTATAGTGCTAAACTCTAAGGCACGAATTAAAGAATAATGAAATAAGTGTAACTCCCTAATATTGTATAACCACTCACTCATAGATGTGTTGTGTCTCACAATGATGAACAAGACTCTACTAGACGTGACTTGTGAGACATCCATTCTAAAAAATATTCCCTAAACCTTATGCTTTGGTACCATGTTTCTCACGCTCTGAGATCATCCCTAGATTTGAAACGGAGAACAAGAATCCAAAGAGCCTCATAGAATTCATCAGATTTGATTATCTAGACGTGACCCGACGAACAAGACTCTGAAGAGCCTAATAGTATTCAATAGATTTGATTATAAGGAAAATGTTACAAAATTAAAACTTTTAATTTAAAACTATTACCTTAAAAAAAACATAATTGAGAAAATATAGTGGAAGTCTATCATCTCATATGGCTATCTAAACAAGACACTGAAAAACTATAGATAGAGTCACAACCCTTTACAATCAAAAGTCTTAACCAAAACTAGACACAATCTATTACAAACAAGATATAAGAAACTTCTAGACACTTGTCCTCAAATCACGAGGACATACCACTTAGTGTTGGAGAACTCCTTCCAAGCCCTTGAACTATAAAACTCAATCACTTGTCTGAACCTACACTTGTAGTAAAGTAAGAGAAAATATGGGTTAGCAAAATTAAGTACTAAGTATGATAACCATGCAAAAATATGGTTCATAGAGACATTTTATTTGAAAGTCATGCATTTATTCCATTTTGATAAAGCTTCATGAACATAAGCACAGAGGCATAATATCCAAACATAACCAACCTACAAGTCATATCTTCACATTTGGACATAATCAACATATAAGACATTACCTTCTTATTAAGCCTTCACCTCAAGTAACCCTCAAGATCTACTTTGTGCAATGTATAAATATCATCCCTTACCACTATCCACACTAAATACCACTTTAAGGTCACCAACAGTGAACTTACCATTCGAGCTTTCCATCCTTACACAATATTCAATCATAAGAGGCATAAACATTACATTAGTCATATCATCACATTAAGACCATCTTAAAAATAACGCTAAGTCATAATTGTGCAATGTATGAGTAGCATCTCATACTACTACACACACTAAGTACTTATTTAAGCCACAAAGGCTAGGAACATTCATATTCATTAAGTCAATACAAGGAAGTAACTCATAACACAATCTAAATAACACAGACATCATTTCATTAAGTACACAAGTCAATATTTTTCATTATCTTAGTTAAGAGTACCTTCATTCATTTGAAATTAAGTCAACATCCTTAATAGCATCAGCAGAAGAGCACATTCATTTTATTTAACATTATTGAGGACACACCATGACTACCCTCGAAGCCTTCTTGTGCAACGCATGGATGGCATCCCATAATACCACCCACACTAAGTTATGCATTCTGAAGAAGCCATATATCATTATCAATATTTCTGGGGGTAAGCCTTAACCGACATACACCATGTGAGAAATTCATGGGATCCCGATGTCATCCTCACCGGATAAGGGATTCCTACTTTCCTAAGGTATGACTATTACTTATTATATTAGGTGGATTCACTAAATAATATCCTATGTGGGCACATAGTTATAGAATAGAGAGATTGATACGAGATACCTCGCCTCAACTCACGGATGAGCATCCATCTCACGGGATTGCACCTAGATACCCCTCATCAACTCATGGAAGAGTGTCCACCTCAATCTATATACACTCGTGCTTACCATTATTCCCCACAGAGTACTTAACATTCCTTATATTAGTCATTATTATGGGATAATAGATTGCTACTAAATACTCCGCCTCAACTCATGGATGAGTATCCATCTCAACCCATCATTCATTCATTTGAAAGCTAATAGATTCAAAAATGAGAATATCATTTCAACTAAGAATCCCCATATTGTGAGAAATTCCTTTCACAACATATGATTATTATTCATTAGGAAGGATATAGAGATTGCTACTAGACACTATGCCTCAACTTACAGATGAGTGTCTATCTCAAATCCCACTTTCATTCGTTAGTGTAAAATTGAGGATAGACTTTCAATTAACATATATTCATTAATATAATCTTAAAAACTTCATTCATTCTTCATCCATGAGTGTGTGTATATGAGGATAACCTTTCACATTGTAACACTCCGAAAGTCCATGACTTGGTCTAGAGACTCATTTGTTAAAATAAAGTTTGAAACACTATTTTAAGAACTAAAATAATGTATATAAAACATTTAGGAGGTGTTGGAGTTAAAACTTCAAGGAACGTCTACGACGTCTGGTGAATTTGTAACTTGGACAAGTGTTGGTGCCTTGATGGTTTTAAGGTGGTTTCTAAAGGGTTAATCATGGTATGATGATAAGGGCGGACACAGGTTCCTAGGAAGGAGTATAATGAAGCTAGGCTAATGTAGGAGTGCCAACCTTCAAGGGCAATCCAAAGCCAAGAGGCCAAGGCTGTCAAAGGAAGGAGGCTACTGCCTCAATCTTCACGAGCATGACCATGGCTCGTGGTCATGACCAAGACCAAGTGTAGAGCTTATGAAGACGACTTGTCCATGGGGGTAATATGTCATGACATGTTAGATAATGTCCAAACACCAAGAGCCACTTCAGGACTCGTGGTGCCTTGACAGAAGGTAGGGGAAGCCGTGAAAATCCATTATCTATTTGGGGGAAAATTGGTGGGGCATTTGAGAGCTACTGCCTAAGAGCACCACGAGCCACTTAATAGTTCGTGGTGCATCTTCACGGAAGGGAGCATGTGTAGTAGAGTTTCCTTTAAGAAAAAAGGAGGTGTCTCATTAAGGGGGCTATTGTCCACCTTCCACGACCACCACCATGGTCCATCATGAACTTCATGGACCGTGAAGTGGGGCGTGAAGGTGTACGGGGCTCCACAATTAAAGTGAGGTTGTACTTCCATTTTGGAAGTCCAACTTAAAAAGGGGTAGTTTGGGTATTTTGGGGCTGTACTATATATTGATTTTAGGACAAATATCATTCATTTCCCACTCCAAACTCAAACACAAAATTAAACCTAAATTGCTCCCACCTCTCTCTACTTTCTCTCTCTATTCATCCCCCATTGAAGAAACAAGAAAGCTTAAAGAAGAAGACAATTCTCCAAGGTTTTCACTCAAATTTTGTTGAAAAAGCTTCATTAAGGTATGGGTTCTTCACTCTTGGGTTTCCTTTCCCCAAGAGGTCCTTCCAATGTTGATTTCTAAACAACCCAATTCTAAGGGTTTTCTTCTACAAATGGGTTTTCTTCTAAACTTTAAATTGATGATTAATGGTGAAGAATTGTGATTACCTACGGAAAATTAAGTGTATATTGTTGAGTAATTGATGTTGATTAGGGCTATTTCCTATGATCATGTCTTTTCCCCAATTTCCCCAAAGTCTTGGATCTAGCTTATGAATTGATGGGAATTGATAAATGTGTTAATTTTTAGACTTGTTTCAACTATCCTAATTATTTATGGACTGCCTAGGGTCATTTGTTTTTGGAATTGAGTCTAATTCTTGAAGAATTTATTATGAACCTTATTCTCCTAACCCTAGGTTGTGGATTGATGTTGAATTGGTTAGCGATGATACAATTGACTTAGTTCTTGTGTTGATTACTATTATATGATGTTATTAAGTACTTTGATGGATGAATATGGTTGGGTTGATGGTAAAACCTAGAGGAAGACTTTGAAGGTGAATTGGTAAGACCTTATGATCTTGAATGCTTACTTCAATTGTGATGTCTTGTACTTGATGATGATGGTTAATTGAAGTATTACATGTGATTAGATTACATAGGTCATGGAATGATGAATGTAATTGAAATGTCTTAACTATATGAATTGTGATATTATGATTATGGTATGATGATATAATGTTGATTGTGAATCACTTATGTGCCTTACTATGATATGATGATGATGGTGTGTTAATCTCACAAATGAAGGGTTGTAATGAAAATACATTCTCATGCAATACCTAATGAACTAAATCATATGCTATGCAAGGGGGTTAGTCTCCTATGACCTATATTAAGCTATGATTGATTAAGAATGACTTAAAGACATTTCAAAAAGGGACTTTAGCTTAGCACCGAGCGAACTAGATATGAGATGTGTCCCTTTCCAATGTAGGAAGGTAGGTTCTCTATTGTACTCATGAGATAGATATTATAATACAATGAGCATAAAGAGGGTATCAAGTATATCATCTAGCTCTTGAACTATGTCGCCTACATAGGAATACTAGTTAGTGGATCACCTAGCATGCTATGTTCATGTTATGGTTCTACCTTGGCAAGTAAACCCCCCTTTTTCCGGTATAGGGTTTTATGACAACGGATTCTACATTTAGCTCATCTGGTCTATGTCTGTTAATGCAATTGTTCCTGAAAGTAAAATGAAGTCATAAAGTGAACACTAACTAGGGTGACTTAAGGGGTTTGACTTAGTGTAGGTAGGGATATGACACTCTACCTATGCATGGCACCAGTTGGCCTTAGATGGAAATCCTAGGGGGGTGTTGTTATGTTATTATGTGTTATGATATAATGTATTATGAAATGTTGGCTTTATATGATGATACTCTTATATATGATGTTTAATATGTTGATAAATATGTTATTGTTCTAAATTTCTATATGTGGTGATGGCTACCTATGATGATATGTAGTATGAAACAAAGCATTACTTGCAATCTCCTATCCTGTTTACTTAGTTATGTGGGGTTTTAGGGCTTCACATGAGAATTGTACTTGTAAGCTTGGGATGAGATTATTGGAAGGGTTTTACATACTATGTTGTTATGAGCTATTGACTATGGATTGTTTATATGACTTTATGTGAAGTTATCTTTGGTTATGAACATGTTTTATGTTATCGTGATCCTTATATTGTATATGATCTCGTGTGTGTGCATTAAAGGCTTTCTAAATAACTTATCATGTTTCTAAAGAAATGTTCCCTTTCATTCATGTCTTCAAATGGTTTTATGTGCATATATCCATACTTAGTACAAGTGGTGTACTAAATCATGTTTCTATGTTTTCTACAAATATGTAGGTTCCGGCCATTGAGTTCATAGGAGGCCGATTGAAGAGGACTTGGATTATATTCTCCAAGTGTTGGTAGGTCCTCATGTTTGGGGATATTACCTTTTCTATATTCTATCTTTGAAGTTGTATTGTCATAAAGACATTGTCCATTCCTTTACCATTTGGAACATTGATGTCAGCCTATAATGACATATTGACTTTGTATTGGCTATGTCCAACATTTGTACTCATTTAGATGGTTCAATATGAGATAAAGTATTAGACGACTTCCTATGTGTTGATTACGTTGTCTAAAAGAGAAGCCGAAGTAAGCTTCATATGCGAGGAGTCTAAGTAAACTCCATATTTAGTATGCGAGAGTCTATGTAAACATCACTATGTGTATATATATATATATATATATATATATATATATATATGAAATTTTTTAATTTTTCTACATTTTAACCTATTAAATGTAATGACGAATACTAAGAGGCTCGTCTTAGTTACGTCTAGGGGTTTCTCCTGGGTAGTGACACACATAGAACCTCATTATTAATAATGTTAGTAAAAAACAATACTTCAATCGTCACATTCTTACATCAATAGACACTATCATAATACATTCATAGATAACACACACATACTTAACTTTATGATCATACATAGATCTTTCATGCATATAGAGGTACAAGGAAATTATACATCAATTCCATACTACAATGTGCATAGTAAATGACCATCTCCACTTGAAATAATTCTAATTCAACAAGTAACTGATCATAACTTTCCCTTTAATGGTCATAGTTACAATTCATCAACAAACACTACAATTCACTATAATTAATCCATGTATAATGATACAATTCACTACCTAAAGAAATTTAGAAAAATTCTATTCACATGCGTTCATCATCAACTAACCCACTTCATAAAAGCACAATTTAGAAATTAAGAGAGTTCATGGTTTCAGAGAGTATTTTCATCATAAATCATCAATTAAAAACTAATACAATCATAATATGCCATAAATAACTATTTGAAATCGTTTGGTGAAGAAACCATGAGATTGTGTAAAACCTGGGGTTTTTTCATAAATCTTGCAAACTTTGAATTTTTTTTGAAATTGACTCTAGGGATGAAAGTTATACCTAGATAAAGGATAACCATACCTTTATTAAATTATCATTGAAGAAAATTGAGGAAGAAACACCTTGAAATCCTCAATCGCAAGCTTTAATGGCTTCTTCTTCTTCCTTGATCTTAGAGAGTGAAATTTTGATAGAAGAAGAAATTTTGGGGTTTTGATTTGGGTATTTGAAAATAATGGAGTTAATGAAGAATTTCAAGACTTAAAATTGTATATATTAATGATATAAACTATAAAAATCAACCCCATATAATAATTAATTGAAACAAAAGTACTTAAAATCCTTAATTTGGGCATCCCCATCAAGGACCACGCCCAACTTGACAGCTCGTTAAGAGGGACCACATCCCGTGGAGGTGCCCATGGTCCTCTAGGAAGTGACCTCCTTGGACTTTGGCTTAGGCCTTGCCTTCTTGGCTTGACACTTTCACTTGCAACCCTTAACCAACATTAAAAAGGGTTTCTCAACTATGGATTCTAACACGTATCTTGACATTGAATCACTAAAATCCCTCAAACAAGGCTTAGGACTACATTACATAACAAGAAACCTCATTACAAACTCAGCACAAAGTCGTTAGGCTCTAGTTTCACTTATTCATTTTTATGGATCGTTACACAATATCACTAGTGAGGTGCTAATACTTGACTACAACTGCACCTATGAAGTAAAAGATGAACTGCAAAATCTAAAAATTGGTGACGATCTTCTTCCACCATGACCTCTTTTTTTAGTTGCGCAAAAGAAGTAACAAACATATATTATAACATGAACCGAAGAATTAGCAATTACCCCCATATGGATCATTGAATTCACATTAGAAAGTACAAGATAAAAGATAATTGGCGTGTTAGGATGGTGGTAAACATGCACAAATGTAAGCCTCCGTGTCTTAGAACTACTGATGATGATTAAAAGTGTGTCTATGAATTCAAGGATCTTTGAAAGGCATAAGAATTTGGCCCAGAAGAACAAGGGTCCACATGGAAGATTATGATTTGATAGAAAGCACAAGAGCGACTTTCATTCGTTGTGGGGAATTTGGTTAAGGACGGAGAGGCTACAACGGACAATCATAATGAGAGAAAGGAAACAGAGGATTAGGTTGTGTACCACAATGATTCGGTGGAGGGATGTGGCGAAGAGTGTAGGGAGGAGTAGAAAGAAGCAAAGTGCTAATAGAGTGAGATACAAGTAGATAAATATTGAAAGTGTAGGTAAAAGTGGATAGGAACCAAAAGTGTGACCATGTTTGCAATTGAATTGGTTAATGGTTGGTGCTCAACAAGCCAGTAATACAAAGTCTCCATATTCGCTAGATATAACCTCTAGTCTAGAAATGGGATTTGACTTGTTACAAGAATCTAGAAATGGGATTTGATTTATATATAAAATATTTCTTTAAAAAAAAACTAAAAACTTAATAAAAGAGAAGTCAACTAAGCTTTTGCGATGCTAGTAAAACGTAGTTTTGTGTGTGTGTGTTGTGTGTGTATATATATATATATAGATATATATATAGATATATATATATATATATATAGATATATATATATATATCTATATATATATATATCTATATATATATCTATATAAAGATAGAAGATGAAATAATTAATATAAATAATAAATACAAAATAATTAAATTTTCATGACTAATATTATATAAAATCACATAGATTATTTTATAAGAACTGCATTATTATTCTAATCGTGCATATCAATCACAAAATTAAAATCATACCTATGTACGAATTTCAAATTAGATCTCTATTGAACTTTTCAAAAACAACTGGATTTAACTAATATTAATAGTTTACTTAATTTCTGTCAAGGTGGAATATTTTATCTATGTGATGGCATGTGACATTGTTTTTGCAAATAAAAGAGAGAATGTATTATACATACCACTAAAATGTGTTTCTCAAACTAATAAGTGATAGTTCATGTATAAACTTACACTCCTAATAGTAGGTATGAAACTAAAAAAAAAATAGTTTAGGTATATTTTTGACACTATCTCTTAAATTTTTAGAAGTAACTAGGGATGTGTTCTCCATTATTTCATAACTAGCAAAAATATTATATAAGTGATTTATTCCAGTTTTAAGCATGCAAGATCGATGAGTTATTTATCAATAAGTGGATGGTCACCTAAATAAGTGAATTTCATCATGCATCCTCGTTCATCCGTTGGTGTATGTTTTACTAGCTCTTACCTTTAATCCGAAATTAGCTATCCTTGGTCCTTTCAAAATATTAGAGGACGGTTGATAGCCTCAATTCATTGCTTAATCTCTTTTCCAATTCGTTACCCCCTTCAACAAGAAAGTAGGAATAAAGAGAATTCTAACGTGGGCCCCCGATAAAAAATACTCAAAGCGAAAAGAAAAATAATATATACATAAAATCATTGAAGAATCACCTTTTACATTAACTTACTTCAATAAATCATTGTGGTTCCCACAACCCTAATTATAAAATTAGATATAAATTGTCTGAAAAACACAATAAAAATTTATAAATAAACGTGGTTGTGTTAATCATGATAGTTTAAGAAAAAGAACTATAATATCTTTCAAAAATCACGAATACAAATAAATATTAATGGATGAGAAAGAATAAATTAATGTTCATTGCCTCCACGATGGTTCTTCCGAAGGTTCTAAGTTATCATGTTCCAAGTTCTATGTCATGTGTTTTAAGTTGTGGGTTGTTGGTTCTATGTTTTATGTTGTGAAATAATTATTTCTAGGGAAAAAGAATAAATATACCCCTGAACTATGGTATATGATGTGCAAATATCCTCCGTCGTACTTTGAGATATTGGTGCCCCTACCGTCCAAAAACTAGGACATATATATCCTTTATACCAATGGACATACACGTGTCATAATATCATCCATCGATCCTACATTTTATCGATGGATAAAATTGCGCCACGTGTCCCTATTTAGTCTTCCATTAGAGTGAAAGGCATATATGCTCTAGTTTATGGATGGTATGGCACCAATGTCCCAAAAGTATGATGGAAGGTATCTACATACCATTTATGATAGTTCAGGGTATTTTATTTTCTTTTTCCCTTATTTATGGAATATTTATAGATGCCAAACACCCTAAATAAAATAATTTAGTTCAAAAAGAATTGGGAAACCTAGAATCGCAAGGAATTGTTTTTCTGCATTTGATGTTTCTGGATTTATTGTCACTACCTTCAATAATCGGAAGGATCTCCAACTTATTCCACACGTACAACTAAAATATAATTTGAAATTGCAATTCACTACTCTGTGTGTCTGTGTGTGTTTGTGCGTGCGTGCGTGTGTGTCTCTCTGTGTGTATGTGTGTCTTTGTGTGTGTAAAATTTCTAATCTAAGACCGGAACTATTCTTTATTTTCATATAAGGTCATATCGGGTTATTCTTAAATTTATCATATATGAAAAGGTAAATTCTTCAGTCTGAAAATGATTTCTGAATATTAATTAAGGTCACTACAAATTAAGTGTCGATGTGAGATTCTAATTGGGTCAACTTCAACCAACTATATCTCTTAGAATATAAAGATTTACATGATCCATAACATATCAAAGTAAAGGTATTTGAATCTTCTTTTCAAAGCCACAAATTTCACAAAAATTCAAGGTTTGAGTAAAAAATTATGACTATTTTAGTAATGTGATACAGTGCTATGACGAAATAGCCGACGGGAAAACACTTAAAAAAGATTGTTTTGGTCTTTTTACCTTTAAGAAAATCTTTAAGGAATATCTTGACTAATAAAACCACAATACAATCATATTTTCATCTCTTAATCCATCATTCTCTTCTCTCTCAAACCCTAATACAAAACCTAATAATTTATCAAAGTAAAAGACTCCATTCAAGATTCTTTTAATCTTTTTCAAGATTCTTTCAACCTTTTTCAAGATTCTTCTTAAATGTAACTCCTTCTCCAAGACTTTCATTATTTCCATCTCAAATTCCTCCATACAATTATGAATCACTAATGAAAACCATAGTTCTTGGTCATAGAGATTTCAAGAAAGTAATTCAAGAACCTTAAGGTTTTCTTGATATTCTCATTCAAGCTAGGATTTCACGGCTTCTAGCCAAGTTCTTTTTCAAGCTTCTTCAAGAATCTTTTTCTTCCTGGTATTTAATGCTATCATAGTGTTCGACTAGTTCTTCCTCACACCCTACATCTACATTCAAATCAGTAAAAGAGTAATCTAGAATTATTTTTCTAGATTTGAGTATTATTGGGATGAGTTGATCTTGAGTTCTTAAGTTCCTGATTATATTTGAAATTCTATTCCCAACTATTGAATTGTTATATGTTATACATTTTTATTGCTGAGTTGATTAGTTTATGTGTATATTCACATGAGCCCAATGAATTAAGTGTTCTTGAGATGAGTAGTATCATTGACTTGTAAGTTATTGAATTCTAATTTGTTGAGTTCTTAAATTCTGAGTATTGAGTTTTTTATATTTTTATTGAGATCCTTGAGTTGAGTTGTTCATGTCCATAATTCTGCTTGAACCCTATGAATTGAGCTATAAATTTTGTGAAACTTTTTGAATCCAAGACATGAGTTTTAGACTGAGTTTTGAGGAAGTAAAGATGAGTTTTGAAAAAGAGCTTCTAAAACATGATTAGTATGATTATCGATTATTCCATCAATGTTTAAGCAGAATGTTATCTGGATATACCTTCAATGTTTATGCAATATGACTCCATGAGTCATCAATGATCATATTACAATATCATATTGATATGGTTTTGAGAAAAGAGTTTTCAAGTATGAGTTAAGTAAGAGTACAAGGGGATGAGTTCCAAAGATATTTCAAAAGCAATTACCTCTTTTAATAGTGTAGTTTGAGCAATTATCTCAAACCATAGAAAGAGTTATGTTCTTTTAAAAATTAGAGCGTGAACATTATATTATTGGGAGTAGTATTCAGCACCGATATAGGGATGAGTTCAAACAACTCACAATACTCATAAATCATGTATGCCAATATAGGTAAAGGATCATACTTCTTACATGACTTATTATTGATTTCAGGTTTAACTTAGTAAATTCACTTAGTTGAGGTGTTCAATAGCCCCATCAAAGTATAAGAAAAATCTGGCAGCGTTGGTGAGACACTGAATAATCAGGTAGCTCATAGTGATGGTTGTTTGTTAGAGAATCTCCCAATAGAGTTAAAGTGTATTTTTATGTATCATTTATTATATTGAGTTCAAAGATGAGAAAGTATTTTGTTAAAGCTTTAAATGATTTAACTCCTTCATTTCTTTAGATTTAGCTTGAGTACATTGTTATCTATTCCAGTCCTTTTTTTAGTTATTTGTTATTCATCTATATTACATACTTGTACATTCAATGTAGTGATGTCAATCAACTTATTAATGATGCAGATTCAGTTTCTTAGGATCCTCAACAAGAGTGTGTTGAGATCACTTCATCTGTTGGTCTTCTTATGAGTGAGACCTCCTTGATTTCGGAGTACTCTAATTTTATGAGTTGTTAGTAGTAGTTCTTTAGAGGAGTTATGGGTCTTATCCCAAGACTCGTCAATATATAGTAGAAGCTTCATAAATAGACAATTTTTTAGAGTACTTCAGTTTTAGATATTTTATTTAAAACTTAAGTTTCATACTTATTTTATTCAGCAAAGTTTTGAGATTCAATAAATTTTTCTAAACGTTTCTTTCAATTTGATGTTTATGTATGCTCAAGTTAGTCTTTCGCTTGTAGTCAGCCAAGATGGAGGTTCACTTAGGGATCAATAATGGCTCTTGAGTGTCGACTACTTCCCTTGATTCTTGTTTTGAATCTAAAATTGGTATGTCTCTATTTAAAGTTAATTAAGTGTTTAAATAACCATACTAAGATTGTGATTGTATTTTTGATAGTGAGACAACATTCATAAGTCACATGAAAAAGGAGAACTCCATAATTGTGATTTAATGTTTGTGTGGCCTAACGATAGGATACGGGTCCCTTATACTGAGTTTGAATATGTAAATCATGTTCATTTGAGTGAATTGAGGGTGGCTACCTAGTTGATCATTCTACCTTTCTAGAAATCACGTTTTAAGCTTATTTTTCGGATTTTCACAACTTGAAGCATGTCAATGTGATTCTTGAACATCTTTACCTTGTGGTTAACCTTGTTTGATGTTGTTGTGGTTGTATGTTTGATAATATTTGGCCTTAGTCTAGTCTTATACTAATGGTTGTCTTAATCTTTTCATATTTGGAGCCTTTTTGGGCCTTATTTCTACTCCAAGTCAATTTGTACGGTTCAAATCCTTTTAGACTGATATAGTAGACTTGAGTCTGATATATTAAGTCTTAGTTTAGGTGTTGACTCAACTTTGATGACCTTCTATCCACTCTTCCTCTTTCTCCAGACCTATTTGTATATTTGGGATTTTAGCCCTCGCTTGATGACTTGAGACTAGAGTTGTTTGAGATGGGTGTGTTGTACTGATCACTAGGGTGTGGATGTTTTTCCATGGTTGTTCTTTGGTGATGGATGACATGAGATCTTTCAGCAACCCCTTTTAACCACAAATTAAAGGTCTAACCATGATCCACATTATCATCTACGAAGTTCATCACTATTACTCATAGTCAGAGTTCTATTCTATGCCTTTTACGGATTTGGATTCACCGGATTCCTAGTAGATTTTAAAATTTTGTGTACCTGTTAGGCTTATCAAGATTCTTTAAGGTTTTTACTTAAACTTGCACATGAGTGTACGACTTATAGTTCAAGTTAAGTTTAGTTTAATTATACTTAGTTCTTATATTTTAGTACGCTCATATGCTTTTCTTTCATTCCTACTTTGACCTCTATTTGTGTCTAAATTCTATAATTTCATATTGTTTTTGCCTTTCCTATGTAGTCGGCCTAAATACATAGTACATGTTGTTTGGTACTCATGCTACACTCTGCATCTGTTTTGCTATGTAGGTCCGAGAACTAGCTATCAACGGTGATCATTAGAGTCTATTGCAACTTACGATCGGAGGCAAGGATGAGCATTTGGTGTCTTGGACTTACCAATCTCCTTCATAATTTTGTATAGCTAGTTTTTTTTCATTTTAAGACAAGCTTTGTATTTTGGTCCACTTTTGGAACTTACTCTTTTGTTTTAGAAAGATATGTATTTGTAAGTTCAAGGTTTTTCAAGGGATCTATTGTATGCATCTATTTTTGTTGTTAAGTTACTGATCCTACATTATTTCTACCCTTATATCCATTTTTTGATATTCTAAGGTACGGGTTGGCTTACCTAGTGGTAGGTTATAGTAGATTCCATCATGACTCGAGAAATTTAGTCCTGACAAGTTGGTATCAGAGACTCAGGTTCACTAGTTTAACTTCTACAGAGATAATACCTAATAAAGTCCTACAAATCAGTGCGAAAATGTAAATATCCTATCTTTGGGAGCTATAGGGTTTAATTAGAATTATCTCTCTTTAATATTGCTTACGCACAATGTGTATGTATTATTAGTTTCATGACATCTCACTTATTTCACTCTTTCGTAGGATGTCTTGTACACATCACTTCAACAAAGGTTAGGGTTCGAACTCCTAAGTAGGTCAGTGGTGCAGTTCAAACCCCAGATAAAGAGAACGATTTGGAGCCTACAACGATTTGTCTAGTAGCATACGCTCCTACTCAATCAGTAGGGTTGGGGCTATTTATGGTGTCACCCGCACCAACTATGGCTCCCAAGCTTCAGGTAGCCATCACTCAGGTATTGAGCGTACTTGGGGAAATGCAACAGCCCCACCTACAACTACACTTGCACAAGCACTAACCTTGCAAGGCCAGCCAGCAACAGAGGCACCTTAAGTGTCATGCCCCGAGTCGACACCCTAGACGTCACGCGGTGTACAAGACTCCAAAAAATCTCATACAAGCCTCATAGAATTCATAACATTCGATATAAGGAAAATAGTATGGAATTAAAACTGTTATTTAAATCCATACCATCAAAGCTTCATTTAAAAATGTAGCGGTAGTCTACAATCTCACATGGTTATCTAACAAGTCTTTGAAACTAAATATAGGGTCACGACCTTTAGATTTGAAAGTCTTAAATCAAGTCTAGAAATGATCTATTACAATAAAAGACAAGAAACATGAATATACATGTCCTCGATACTTGAGGACATACCACTATCTTGGAAAAATCTCAATCCAATCTTGAAACAAGAAGACTCAATCACTTGTCGGAGCCTACACTTATAGTAAAATAAGATAAAATATGGGATAACACAATAAAGTACTAAGTATGATAGCCATGTAAAACATGCTTAAAATGGACATTTTATTTGAAAGTCATGCATATACCAATTTTGATTTTAAAAAAAAAACTTCATGAACATAGGTATAAGAGCATACAATACAAACATAACCAACATACGAGTAATTTCTTTCACATTTGAACATATTATCATATTAGTCAACCTATTACCTTAAAGCCTTCACCTCAAGTAACCCCAAAGTTGTAGTTTGTGCTATGTATGAATAACGTTTATACCACCATCCACACTAAGTACCACCTTAAGACCACAAAAAGTGAACTTACCATCCTTCTTTCGATCTTGAACAATATTCATACACAAGAAACATAAACATTTCATAAGTCATATTAACACATTAGTACCATTATCTAGGGCAACCCTAAGTCATACTTTTGTAATGTATCAGTAGCATCTCATACTTATATTCACACTAAGTACTCCTTTGAAGTCACCAAAGACAAGAAACATTGATATTCTACAAGTCATGACAAAAGTAACTCATAATACCATCTAAGTAAAGCATACGTCATAACATTAAGATTTTAAGTCAACATTCTTCATTATCTTGATTTAGAGAACTTTCATTCATTAATAGCACATTCATTCATAGGCCATTAAGACCTTAGAGAAATCACTATATCCCTATGAAAGCCTGCTTATGCAATGAATGGATGACATCCCATACTACCACCCACACTTCATAGAACTTCTAAAGAAACTATAATGCACATCCCACATGATGGGAATTAGCGTTTTATATACATAGACCATGAGAGCAAGATCATAGAATCCGGTGTTATGAAACCCCACACAGTAAATAGGTGGTCTACTTTCCTAAGGTAAGACCAGTAAATTTAGATTAGGTGGATCCACTAACTAGACCTATGTGGGAAGATAGAAAGATGTTCATTGGAATCCTAGCCTAACATTGGGAGAGTTTCCATCTTACCATATCTAAGAGTGCTTAGCCTACATTCCGATAGTGTGTTTCATTCATATTACATTATTGTATTTGAGAGGAATTCCATAAGCCTATAGACTCAATGTACATCATTACACATGAAAGGAATGCAATAAAAATATCGATTCACGATTCATTATTAGTATAGCTCTTGAATCATCATAAAAAGAACGCCATAAGCCTATCGATTCATGGATCATCTTTCCATACTAATGAAAGGAATGTTATAAGCCTATAAACCTATGGTACGTTATCACATTCTTATACACATGAAATACATGCAAAAAACCTATCGATTCATGGTACATTATTCATTGACTCATCATGAAAAGAATGTCTTAGGCCTATTATTCAAGAGTCTGTAGTACATTAGGTCATTTATGAAAGCAATCCCATTGGTCTATCGATTTATATTCATCACTAATCATTTATGGAAGGAAATTCATTGTGCTATAGATTCATATTCATCAAGTCACATACATTATAAACACAAGAAAAAGTTATGGCTAAGCCTACCAATTCAAGGTACTTTGATTACCAATACATTTATTCATTTAAGAAAAGGATGCCTAGGCCTACCAATTCAAGATACATTCATCAACACTACTTTCATTCACACAAGAATAGGGTGCATAAGCCTACCAACTCAAAGTGTACAATACATAGAAGAAACCCTTCAAATTCCATCATCAATGTTAATGAGTGTTAATTCAGAATAAACCTTCTATAATAGCATGAATATATTCTAAACACAATTATTATACTTCAATTGAACTCACACGCATATACTTCTGATTATAATCAAACATAAAACCTTCATACATTTCCTTTAAAGGACATGACCACAAGTTACCAATAAATCCCTAGAATACTACAATTAGGCATGAGTAGTAACATTATTCAATAACTAGATCAATACAATGCTTAAACAATTCAATATACTTCATAATTAAATCAATTCCCAATCACAATTCACAACTTAAGAATTTAGGGAAAATGTAGGTTTATAGGAGAAATCATATTAATTCATAATTAAACCATTATTATATTCATCATTCATCATATAAAAGCTTTAAAAATCGTTTTGGAATTGAACCTATTCATATATTAAAAACTAGGGT
Organism: Solanum habrochaites; assembly: GCA_027704765.1. Lineage (NCBI taxonomy): Eukaryota > Viridiplantae > Streptophyta > Magnoliopsida > Solanales > Solanaceae > Solanum > Solanum habrochaites. The sequence continues at coordinate 11,403,964 of JAKWJA010002498.1, read as the reverse complement.
TTTTCGGTGAACATTGGAGAATTGAAACCATCTTTGAAATTGGATCCTTGAAAGAAACTAAATCAAGGATCAAGACTACCATACCTTTTAGAAAATAAATAAACAAAACATGAGTTAAATCGGTGAGGTTTTGAGTTTGAAATCTTGAATCTTTCACCTCGAATGGAGGTTTCTAGAGAGAGAACTTTTGAGAAGAGAGGTGGGTTCTAATTTTGGGTTTTGAAGCAATAAATTTGAAATAATGTTTTAATACTCTAAAAATATGATAATTAACCCAAAATAACCGTCCCTCAACTTTGAAAATCATAAAAACAATTTACCAAACCACCCCCACAATAACTGAACCTAAACACGTTCTACTGGTGTGACTCAAGAACATCTGTGGGTGGGACCAAAGGTTGTACTGGTAATCCGTGGTTCGTTTCTACAACTTTTATTTGAGGTAATTGACCTACGAAGTCCATCCAAGGAGCGTGAATGGACCTACTGGGCGTGGGTCCCCATCTGTAGGTCACACTTCCCAGGCATCTTTTTGATTTTCCTTGAGGTCTTGGTGTTAGGCTTTAGGGTCTTCCTCAAAGACCCCTTTGGGTGGTACTTTGGGAGTCGTACCTTGATTATTTACCCCTAAACCCCTCAATATAAGATGGGGACATCAAACAACTACACAAAACCTCAAGTCAAACTCAAAACTAAACTCGTTAGGCTCTAGTTTCACCAACTAGATTTTAGGGTTGTTACATTATCCCTCACTTGGGAACATTCATCCTTGAACGACCCTTTAAACACATTAAGGGGTTAATGACTCAAGACAAGCATCCCATCATGCATGAAACATCATAAACAATGCACAAAACTAGGAGGAAAAATCAACTCCACATCAAACCTACTCAATTCAACACAAGAAAGTAAGAACTACACGTACAAGGTCATTATGCATCATAACTTCAACATTTCTCATTTCATTGTAGGATTTACCTTCTCCAACTCAAATCATGTTCATGACAATATCATTAAGAAAAATATGTAATTAATATCAAAAGCACATTTAGGCATGTTCAACAATTCAGCTCATGAAGCATATATACATCTCATATTAAATGCATATCAACATGAGGAACATAAATCATAAAAACTCATTTTTCTCATTTAAACATGAATTCATCAAAAACATGCATATCATAAGAAGACCATGGAAACATATAATCAATCACACATGGGTCCAAAACATGAAATAAGTTATAAGGAACTCTTGGTCTCAAGCTTGAATAATAATAGAAGGAAAGAGATAAGGGTATGAGGACTCTCAATAAACTTACTATTCAACCTACTATTCCCCACTTAGGAGAAAACCCAACTAAGTCTAACATGGAAACAACATTGGAACCTTACTAAAACATTCACAATCTATAAGAAACTATCACATACCGGTGCCTTCGTCAGGAAGAGTTCCTCTGTGCTTGTTAACTTGAAGCAACTTGAAATGGATTCTCTTTGGAGCATTAGGATCCGGTCCATCAAGAGAATCTTACTTGGCGTTTCTTCCCTTAGCCGTAAGATTAGTACAATTTCTCACTTGATCATCACTTCTTCCACAACCATATATAGCACCCATTAGAACCGGCTAGGCACTTCCCATAATGTTTCTTCCCACAAGTAGTGCAAATAGGTTTAGGAAATGGAGACTCATTACCTTTAACTTGGTTCACCCTAGGAGTGCTTGAAGAATCTTAATTTGGAGCTCTCTTTTTGAACCTTGGTTGACCTTGCTGATTGGACCTAGACCTCTTCAACTCCCTATTATTTTTGTTAAGTTTGAATTTCTCAATGGATTGAGCATAGACCATAAGCCTACATATATTCATGTCATCATGGAGCATCGCTGTTATACACTCTTCCTCAACTAGGTCAGACAAACCCGTCATAAATCTACTCATCTCATATCTCGGGTTAGACACTAAATATGGAGCAAACTTTGACAAAAGGGTAAATTTCAAGGAGTAATCTTGCAAACTCATGCTACCTTGCTCAAGGTTGATATACTCTTCCATCTTAAACTCCCTCTTGTCACGGGGGAAAACCTACCAAGGAAAGCTTTCCTAAACTCTTCCCAATATACATGACTTGTTTCTACCGACCTATTGCTCTTCCATTGAACAGACCAAACTTGGGCAACATCTTTCAATTGGTAAGCGGCTAGCTCTGCATTTTCTATAGAAATCAGCCTCATTGAATTGAATACCTTATACACCTCATCCAAGAACTCTTGGGGATCCTCTCCCACCTTAGAGCTTAGAAACACTAAAAGACTCATCCTCACAAAATCCATCAACCTAGAAGCGATAGTACTCACAATAGGGTTCATATGACCCTTAACACCCCTATTTTCTTGAGTCGTCATAGCTTGGGCTTGAGTAGTTACGACTTGAGACATCATAAAAAAATTTGACCTAACTTCTTCATTGGTCATAGACGGAGGATCAACCGGGACTTGATTTCCTTGGGGAGCATGTTCCTCTTCAGTATCTTAGGGATCTTGGGAGGAACTCTCTCATTCACAATATTCTCTTTCATCCTTCTTACGGCAGCCCTTCTTTTAGTCATATCCTATAGAAACAATATAAGGGTTAGGAAAAGGAAACTTATAGATCTAACCCTATGGCACTCAAGAGTAATGACGAAAGTGAAATTTCCTATCGTCCTATAGCTTCTCGCTCATAGATGTGTTGAGACTCACTCCGATGAATAAGACTCTACTAGACGTGGCTTGTGAGTAATCAGTCCTAAAAATCAATTTCAAAAATATTATGCTCTAATGACACTTTGTCACACCCCGAGTCTACACCCTAGATGACACACGGTGTACAAGACTCTGAAGAGCCTCATACAAGTCTTATAGCATTTATAACATTTGATATAAGAAAATGGTACAGAGTTAAAACCTTTATTTAAATCCATACAACCAAAGATTCATTTAAAAACGTAGTGGAAGTCTAACATCTCACATGGCCATCTACGCAAGTCTCTTCTTTACAATTTAAAGTCTTAACACAAGTCTAGAAATGGTCTAGTACAATAAAATACATGAAACATGAAGATACTTTTCATGAATCTTGAAGACATATCACTATCTTGGAAGAATCTCAATCTAAGATTTAAATAAGAAAACTCAATCACTTGTCGGAACCTACACTTGTAAAATAAGAGAAAATATGGGTTAGCATAATTAAGTACTAATAGTCATGCAAAAACATGCTTCAAATGGACATTTTATTTGAAAGCCATGCATATGCCAATTTTGATAAAAAAAAAAAACTTCATAACATATGTATTAGAGGAATAATATACAAACATAACCAATAGACAAGTCATTTCTTCACATTTGAACATATTAAACATATAAGTCATCTCATTACCTTGAAGCCTTCACTTCAACCTATACCACCATCTGTTGTGTTTTATTTGCCCTGATTTCTTACCATAAATAGGTTTTCCTTTTAGGAAAAGGTTTTCGATTGACTAATCCTTTTTCTGGTAGGAAAAGGTTTAGGAATCTATGAATAGAGGAATGCTCCTTCTAACTTAATCAGCATTCACAATGTAGTCTTAAGGACTTTGAGAGTTTTGGTTAAGGGGAGAATTTATGGGTCATAAGTTTGATACGTTATCACTTGTGTGAACCTCCCATGTATTCTGAGTGAATTTGGTTGAGGTTGTTTCTCTCTGTATTTTATACTCTCATATTTATAGTGGATTGCTCATCTCCTTTGTGGACGTAGGTCGATTGACCGAACCACGTTAAATCTTTGTGTCATTTGGTATATTTCTCGTTGTCTTCTTACTCGTTGTATTTTGAGGTTTGCTTTGCTAGCTTCCGTGTTTACACCTGCTTATTTTCGGTCCTAACAAGTTGTATCAGAGCCAGATTCAATGATGGAGTCAGGTTCAGTGGTTCGATGATCGATGATTGAACCAGGTTAGAATGAGGTGTTCATCTTGGCGGGTGTAGTTCTAGCCGCAACCTTTTTGACAGTAATGATGATTTTGTTGGAGAAATTGTTTTAGAGAGGTTCGCTGTGTTGAGACATAAATTTTGCAAAGGAGATTATGGAGAGGAGAAGCAAGTTGTTTAACATTAAGTGAAGAAGATGGAAAAATTTATTTTGTCAGAAATTCTGGCCAAGGGGGAGATTTGTTGTGTTTTATTTTCCCTGATTTCTTACCATAAATAGGTTTTCCTTTTAGGAAAAGGCTTTGGATTGACTAATCCTTTTTCTGGTAGGAAAAGGTTTAGGACTCTATAAATAGAGGAATGTTCTCTCTAACTTAATCAGCATTCACAATGTAGTCTTAAGGACTTTGAGAGTTTTGGTTAGGGGGAGAATTTATGGGTCACAAGTTTGATACATTATCACTTGTGTGAACCTCCCATGTATTCTGAGTGAATTTGGTTGAGGTTGTTTCTCTTTGTATTTTATACTCTCATATTTATAGTGGATTTCTCATCTCCTTTGTGGACGTAGGTCGATTGACCGAACCACGTTAAATCTTTGTGTCTTTTGGTATATTTCTCGTTGTCTTCTTACTCGTTGTCTTTTGAGGTTTGCTTTGATAGCTTTCGTGTTTACACCTGCTTATTTCCGGTCCTAACACCATCCACACTAAGTACCACCTTAAGGCAACAAAAGTTGAACTTACCATCCTTTCTTTCCATCTTAAACAATATTCATACATAATAGACATAAACATTTGATAAGTCATATAAACACATTAGGACCATAATCTAGGGCAACCATAATTTATATTGTGAAATGTATGAGTAACATCAATATTACTACTCACACTAAGTACTCCTTTGAAGTCACCAAATACATAGCAGATTCATATTATATAAGTCATGACAAGGAAGTAACTCATAATACATGCAATTAAATCATGCATAATTACATTAAGCTTTTAAGTCGACATTCTTCATTAGATTGATTTAGAGCACTTTCATTCTTTAAAATCACATTCATTCATAAGTCATTAAGACCTTAGAGAACTCATTATAGCACTCTCAAATCCTACTCGTGCAATGCATGGATGACATCCCATACTACCACCTACACTTCATAGAACTTCTCAAGAAATCATAATGCACATCTGACATGATGGGAATAAAAGTTTAACCGAAATAGACCATGAGATCTATATCGTGGAAGTCGGTTTCATAAAATCACACATCGTAAAGAGGTGGTCTACTTGCCTAAGGTAAGACCAGTAAATTTAGCTTAGATGGATCCACTGGCTATACCTATATAGGCACATAGTTATGAGATAGAAATACATTGATTGGAACCCTAGCCTAACGTTTGGATAGTTTCCATCCTACCATATCTACTCGGTGCTAAGCCTACATTGCCATAGAATATTCATTCACATTACAGTATTGTACTTGAGAGTAATGTGATAAGCCTAATGAATCAATGTACATCATAACACATGAAAGGAATGAAATAATCCTATAGATTCACGGTTCATTATTAGGATAGCTCATGAATCCTTATGAAAGGAATGTCATAAGCCTATCGATTCAAAGATCATATTTCTATACTCATGAAGGGAATGTCATAATCCTAGCGATTCATGGTACATTATCACATCATTATACACATGAAAGGAATTCCAAAGTCTATTAATTCATGTTACATTTGTCATTGACTCATTATGAAAGGAATGCCCTAGGCCTATTGATTCAATATTCGTTATTATATTAGGTCATTTATGAATGGAATGTCATTGGTCTAAAGATTCATATTCATCATTAAATCATTTAGGAAAGGAATGTCATTGGCTTATGAATTCATATTCTTCAAGTCACATACATTAGCAACACAAGAAAATGATGCCTAAGCCAACGAATAAGGTATTTTTATTACCAATACATTCATTCATTCAAGAAAAGGATGCCTAGGCCTACCAATTCAAGATACATTCATCAATATTACTTTAATTTATACAAGAATAGGGGTGCATTATCCAACCAATTCAAAGTGTACAATACATGGAAGAAACCCTTCACATTACATCATCAACTTTCATGAGTGTTAATTGAGAATCAACCTTCAATCATAGTACAATTACATTCTAAACATGATCAGTATACTTTCATTAAGCTCAAATGCATATATTTCTCATCACAATCATACATAAAAGCTTCATACTTTTCCTTTCAAGGCCATGATCACAAGTTACCAACAAACCCTAGAATAATACAATTACATATGAGTAGTGACAGGATTTAATAACTAGATCAATATAATACTTAAACAATTCAATGTACTTTATAATTCAATCAATTCCCAATCACAATTCACAACTTTATAATTTAGGGGGAAACATGGGTTCATAAGATAAATCTTCTTAATTCATCATTAAACCATCATACTATTCATAATTCATCATATAAAAACTTTAAAAATCATTTTGGAATTTAACCCATGCATCGATTGAAAACTAGTTTTTCGGTGGAACATTGGATAATTGAAATCGTCTTTGAAATTGGATTCTTGAAAGAAACTAAGTCAAGGATTGAGACTACCAAACCTTTTGGAGAAGAAATCCACAAAAGTTTATTGAAATTTTTGAAGTCTTGAGCTTGAAAGTTTGAATCTTTTACCTCCAATAGAGGTTTATATAGAGAGAACTTTTGAGAAGAGAGGTGGGTTCTAATTTTGGGTTTTGAAGTAATTAATTGGAAATAATGTTTTAATACTATTAAAATACCATAATTAACCAAAAATGACCATCCCTCAACTTAAAAATCATTAAAAAAATTTACCACATCCCCCCCCCCCCTACAATGGATGAACCTAGACAGGTGTGACTCACAAATCCCACCCACGGACCGTGGGTGGGACAACGGGCCGTACTATCAATTCATCGTTCGTGACTGAAACTTGGATTTGAGGGCCTTTACCAAGGGAGGCCATCCACGGGGAGTGGATGGACCTATTAGGCGTAGGTTCCCATCCGTAGGTCATACTTCCCTGGCAGCTTTTTGGCTTTCCTTGGGGTCTTGTGGTTAGACTTTAGGTTCCTCCTCAAGGACCTCCTTGGGTGGTCCTTGGGAAGTGGTACATTGACATTTGACCCCCTAAACCCCTCAACCTAAGCTCGGACATCAAACAACTACACAAAATATCAAGTCAAAGTTAAAACTAAACTCGTTAGTCTCTAGTTTCACCTACTGGATTTTTAGTTTGTTACATTGGGTCTAGGTACCATCCGGGGTGCCCGTCCTATGATTGCGGCCAGATCTATGCTACCATAGGTGCAGAAGATGCTTAGAGTTTTTCTTTCACTTTAACCTACAAATTTTTTTGGGGTTCTGTGAGAGGATGCCCACATATTTCTCACTACTTTTCATGAGAAGCTATATACTGTGGGTTTAGTGGAGTTGAGAGATGGCCAGCCAGACAGTGGTAGTGGGTTAACATTGAATATAAGTCGGTTAGATCTCCTCTGGTGCTTGAGATTGTCTTTGGGGTCAGTTATTTAGGTTGGAGTAGGGCTCCATGATAGTTTCTGAGTCTAAGGAGAGGTTCCACGAGCTCTTTTGACATGCTATTGTGATCGTACCTACTGAGGAGGAGGGAGTTTGGAGTTTCATCAAAGGTTTGAGATTTTAGCTGCAAATTGAAACCCAATCCATGGTCTCCGCGGGCTATTCTTTTCTTATGTAGTTTACCATGCATGCATTATTGTGCAGCTCCATCATGAGGCTCATGGGGGCATCGATAAGAGAGTTAGGCAAGAGGGTTGTTATAGTCGGTCTCTCTGTAGGTTATGTGTTTGCATATTTACAGACAAGATATTATCGATCTGGCTAAAGAGAAGTTTCTTTAAAAATGAGGAAGCTGACTTTTTTAGTAATAATAGAACAAATAAGTTTCATGAAGAACATTGTACATTGATTGTGTTCTCCTTATCCGTCAATCACCTTATCTTTACCCCCATGCTCATATCTAAGGCCTCCGTCGTGACCGTGAATCATTGCAAAATTTATGTTACTGAACATAATATTCTACTCTCTTTTTTTGAATCACAATCTGATAAATAATTTGAAACGAAGGGAATCCAATCGAGCCAGCATGCCTTGAAATTGTACTTCAACCAAAAAAAATATTTGACATAAGCCATCGACTCCCTACCTAATAAGGATAACACTAAACCACAACTAAGTTGTTTTGGGAAAGAAATTAGTCTCTCCTGTTTAAATTCTTTTTGTCTTTGTTACTCTTTAGATAGTCAAAGAATATTTTATTTATTATTATCTATACAGACACCAGAAATATAACTTATATAGTTTCTAAATATTTAAATGATTATTTAAAAAAGATTGAGGATTTTATATCATAATTCACAGTAAACATTAGTTAGTTCGACATTTTTATTTCAAATCATGAAGATATTTTGGGATGAATGAAGTATTTATTAATACATTTAATAAGTTAATTTTTAAATATGTTTTTTTAAAAATTCATAGAAAAGTTGTAATATTGTATTTCAATTGAGTTTTTCTAAAATATAATGTCGTAATAATGATTTATTCATTTGCTTATTTGTTCAAATATCAAACTCCTTATGATAATTAGAATCTACATTAAAAACAACGAAGATGATAAATAGCAGCAAAATAGAGAAAGCACAGAGATTCCTCGAGCAGTTATGATCACCACTAGATCTACCAAAACAAAATTTAAAAAAAATGCACTAACCTCAAGAAATTAACATTTAGTCTAATCACAAAAATGTTTTAATAGTCTGATTTAATCGATAAGTCATTTTTAATATGAATTGAATGTCTATGAAGAACTTCATTAATAGTATGCATGTTTGAATTTTCAATAATTTTCAAGATATATACGAGTTTACATGTTGAATTGACTAACGTGTTCTTGGATGTGTTGACCACATTTGTGGTTCATGCTAAACTTGCTCTTCGTGTTCGTGGATGAGTGTGACCGCTGACAAAATCTTGCGCGTCGTTGAGGACAAATGTTCTTTCAGAATTAACTTTCCATTTCAGCTCCCAATTTCACTTGTTTTTCTTCTTAAATCAAATAATTTTCTTCAACGCTCCTTGTAAGACAGGAGTAACTAAAAAAAATATCATTGAATGAATAGTTAGCCTCAATCTATACATTAACAACACAAAACTATAAGAAAGAGATACAAATGACTCCAAAATCCCCGACTCTTCGTTCAAGTCTAATATATTGGACTGCATTACTTTCATATTTTGTTTGGGGACTTTGACTTATTTATTAAATTTTTCCCTTATAGATATTTGACAGGAAAAAAGGTAATTAACCACAAATGACACTTCTCACTATAAATAGGAAAGGATATTTAGTTTGCTCAACAAAAATCTATATATTTGTATTATGTAGAAGAGTCATGATGAACACGACCAATGATAATTTTATGATAAACATTATGATGGGTTAAATTTTAAATTTATAATTGTGTAATCAATTGTCAAAATAGTTTTCTAGAAGAATCTAATTTTCCTTTTCAAGAGTCACAAAAGTTTGTTTCATGTGTGGTCCACAAACTCATTTTTTTTAAAAAAAAGAATCAATTTGCATTTGTTTGATCATAATAATAATGTGAAAAATATTTTTACTTTTATACTCTTCACAATTCAAATCGTTCGTCTATGTTTAATACTACTACAACATATTCAGTATAATCCTACAATCTTCCATTTATGTATTTATTTTTTAATTATATATAATGATTTTCGATATTCATATATTTTTATTTAGGGAAAAGGCTCAAATATGCCATCGAACTTTCAAAAAAAGCTCATTTATGCCATCCGTTAAAAGTTTGGCTCATCCATGCCACTACCGTTTTAAAAAAGGCTCATTCATGCCATTTTTTTTTAACGGTGGTTTTACAAAACCACTTTTTACACGTGTCAGATTAAAATTCGTCCACGTCATTTTTATTTATAAAAAAAAATTAAAAATCTGAAAAATTATTAAATAAAAAACCCTATATGTACACCCAAATTATTATATTTTAAATTATTTTTATAATATTTTTGTCATGAATGAAGATTTTAAAGTTCGATGACATATTTAGCTGCTAATTATTTTTAAAAAAAGTTATTTAATGTAGGTGATTTTTTTACCAAAATAATCAAAATCAACATTTTTACAAAGAAAGTTTTTTCTTTTAAATAAAAAAATCTGCTTCTAGAAAATTTTTCTTTATAAAAATATCGTCGCCAATTATTTTTAAAAAAAAGTCATATTAAATATTGGTTATTTTTTTTTATTCTGATCAAAATAAAAATCGCATTATAATTTTAAGTGTTTTTTTAATTTAAAATCACTGCAATTGCAGCATATGTATATTAAGAATTTTTTTTCTTGGCTGTTACTTTCTTGATTTTTTAAAATTAAAGATCGCAACTTGGTGGAATTTTTTTTATAAAAAATCAGTGACAATTTTTGTAAAAAATCGCTGAATTATTTTTAAAAAAACTTCATCATCACATTTTATATGATTTACTTAAAAAAAATTGGCAGCGATAATTTAATTAAAATTTGTTAACTAAAGTAGCTGCCAAGATTTAAAAAGAAAAAGAAAAGAAATTCACATAAATCGCTTTCTTGGCAGCGATTTTTTTAATTTGGGTGGGTTTTTTATTTAATAATTTTTCAGATTTTTGATTTTTTTTTTATAAATAAAAATGACGTGGACGAATTTTAATCTGACACGTGTAAAAAGTGGTTTTGTAAAACCACCGTTAAAAAAAAATGGCATGAATGAGCCTTTTTTAAAACGGTAGTGGCATGGATGAGCCAAACTTTTAACGGATGGCATAAATGAGCCTTTTTTGAAAGTTCGATGGCATATTTGAGCCTTTTCCCTTTTATTTATCTTATCTTATCTCCAAAATGATATTTCTTTTATTTTTAAAAATTGTGACTTAAATAAGAAAATACAAATATCACAATTCCAAATAGATTAAACAAAACGAAGAATATAGATTTGATATAATGTAAGAATTGATAAATAGTGAACGCGCAATTGTAGTTTAAGAAAATACATAACCAATTAACAAGATAAATTTTGAAATAGTATAAATATATGGGATCAAAAATAAATTTGTCATAAAATTATATATCATTTACTTAGGAAAGTACATAGATAAACTACAGATTGACCTTCATATAATAGTGAGTTGCACTTTTTAGTCTTTATTTCAACTTCTTACGATCTTGAAACATGATAAGTTAGTGTCATTTATCGAGAATAAGAAGCTTATTAAATATTAGATTATGAATACTTTACAATTTATGAATAAATATTTTCTCAATTAATATCAATACTTGAATTTCAGAATTAAGTTACTTTATTACCTTATTTATATTAAAGTTTTGGTTATCATCGACTAGATATTGATAAAAGAAAACTATAAAACATAATTGTGAAAAAGAATTAGATTTTTTATTTTAAATTTTGTTAAACATCAAAATAGTTTTTTTTTATAAAAAAAACTTAACCAAAGTTTGTACTCACTCCATTTTCGATTTATGTAATGTTTATTTGACTTAAAATTAAGTTTTTCTTTAAAAAAAATATTTTAATACTCGTGGTCTAAAACAAACCATAGATGTTCGTATGAATACAAATCTTCTTACTAAGAATAACATATATATTTTAGAGTCAAAATGTTATTAAATATATTAATACATCATTCTTTTGAAATTGACTATAGAGAAAAATATGTCACATAAATTAAAGTTAAAATGACATAAAATTTCATAGTTTTAAGAGTTAGTTACATTATATCTCTATTTTTTTTTCAAATTACAAAAAAATTCTTGGAATTAAGAAATTTAGATTTATCAGCAAACATGCAGATACATCGGTCATGATACATTGCTATTCAGGAAACTTGCAGACACATAGCTCACGGATGAATCCGAGAGGAGAGAGCTATATTTGAGAGGGAATATGAATGTATCCGAGAGGAGAGAGATGTATCGAAGAAACGATAGAGATGTGTTTAAAAGGGGATGAAGATGTATTCGAGAGAAGATATGTATGTATCCGAGAAGAGATAATGATGTATCTGACAGAGTAGAGCGATAAATCTGATAGGGTTTTTTATATGCTTGAAAATTTTAGAAATTATAATAAAATAATATGCAAATTTAGATTTAAAAAAATAAAAATTATAAACATAGTTAATTATCTTAGGCCCGTACACGGGCCTTCAATTATCTAGTGTGTGTGTATATATATATCTGAGTTGAACACAATTTCTAGAGTCCCAACTCGAAACTAAACCAATCTTGTAGAGTCCTACAAAATTTCAATGTCTACAAATGCCCCCTGCTTCAAGGCTTGACGGAGTGTAGACTTGTGAAACTCAAAGACGAGGCTTGAAGTACTCATTCTTCCACCTTTGCAGCTTCAGATTTTCAGATTTGATTTAAGAGAGAAGAGATGAAGGGCAGATTTGGTCCCACTGGGCGTGCCAATTTGTTTGCAACAAATTTTAAACATATGGAAAATAAATAAACCATACAAATAAAATATGAAGAAACGTGATTTTATTCATCAAGATTGTGAGTACAAATCTGTTCCTCCCTTGATTCTACTCTCTAAGATGATTTATCCATGATTCGAGGGCCGTTAGTGGCGTATTTCTCGAACTAAGATGATTTAGATTTGACCTCTATATGAATAATCCATTTATTTGTGGAGTATTCGAGATCTTGATCTCTTTGTGGATTTTTCGAGATGCCTTTTAAGGGAATTTAGTACCCTTTATATAGGCATAAACTAGGGTTTAGGGTTGAGTAGCTTCCAAGAATCCTTATCTGAGTTGAACACAATTTGTAGAGTCCCAACTCGAATTAAACCAATCTTGTAGAGTCCTACAAAATTTCAATGTCTACAAATGCCCCCTGCTTCAAGGCTTGACGGAGTGTAGACTTGTGAAACTCAAAGACGAGGCTTGAAGTACTCATTCTTTCACCTTTGCAGCTTCAGATTTTCAGATTTGATTTAAGAGAGAAGAGATGAAGGGCAGATTTGGTCCCACTGGGCGTGCCAATTTGTTTGCAACAAATTTTAAACATATGGAAAATAAATAAACTATACAAATAAAATATGAAGAAACGTGATTTTATTCATCAAGATTGTGAGTACAAATCTGTTCCTCCCTTATTCTACTCTCTAAGATGATTTATCCATGATTCGAGGGCCATTAGTGGCGTATTTCTCGAACATGATTTAGATTTGACCTCTATATGAATAATCCATTTATTTATGGAGTATTCGAGATCTTGATCTCTTTGGGGATTTTTCGAGATGCCTTTTAAGGGAATTTAGTACCCTTTATATAGGCATAAACTAGGGTTCAGGGTTGAGTAGCCTCCAAGAATCCTTATCTGAGTTGAACACAATTTCTAGAGTCCCAACTCGAAATTAAACCAATCTTGTAGAGTCCTACAAAATTTTAATGTCTGCAGTTATATCTTTCAAATTACAAATAAAATTAAAATTGCGAGAATTGTTATTAGAACTATTATGAAAAAAGAATTTATGTAAAATCAACTCATGTCATTAGTAATTTAAGTGCATTGAAAAAGGTATGAAATTCAATTAACCTTCAAAGTTCTAAATTTGTACTTAATTAAATCATCTAAAGAAGGAAATATTTATATTCAATCATTCATTCTTCCTAATGTATAAAAAAAAAAACCTTTACAATTCTATTTTTTTTTTAACTTTTTAAATTTATAATTATAAAAGGGTAAATCACATAAATATGCTATATTATAAAAATATATCATCTATGTCAACATAACTTTTCTAAATAAAATATAACAATTTTTTAGAATTAAGAAAATTGTATGTTTTATCTTCTTTCGTCTCTTTCTTTGCCTTTTTTCTCTTCCTATTCTTTTTTTTATTTTTCTTCTTCTTCATCGTCTCTTTCTGTGTATTTTTTCTCTTCCTCTTTTTTTATTTTAATTCTTCTTGATCTTTTAAAAAAAAATCAACTAAATAACTGTTTTTAGATTAGTTTTTGTCCATATTGCACTAATTTATTCAAAAACAATATGAAAATAGGAATAGAAAAATCAAAAAAATTATAATATCATGTTCACAAATAGAAATTTCAAATCTTTAAAATTATAGAAACATATCTAATACAATCATATGTATTAGGTATATTTCATAATTGTATTAAAATCATGAAAGATACAATTATAATACATATTACAAAACTTTCACTCCTTTTTTAGTGATAGCAACCAAAATAATTTAAGTAACACCCTTGCAATACATTTATAACATCGGCACAAACATCACTCATGCTCTTTAGATACAAATCAAAATAATTTATAAGACACATATAATATATATTTTATTCATGAATAATACTAGTTTAATTCAATCTATAGATTATTGTCTTGTCTTTCGTTAGTTAAGTTTTTCATTTATTGTTAATTTTCTCTTCTAATTCAACTTAAATATTATGTGATACACTTTTAACACAAATTTAATTCATGTTGTAGTTTATTATTTGTTGTTATTAGATTACTTGTTTAATTCATTATTGATACAAGTTTAATTCACTCTATAAATTATTGTCTGGTGTTACATTAGTTACATTTTTTATTCATGCTTATTTTCTTTTCTAATTCAACTTTTATATTTGAGTAATGCACTATTAATACAAGCTAATTCATTTTGCGATTTACTCGTTTGATTTGTTATGATTGAATTACTTGTTTAATTTATTATTGATACAAGTTTTATTCAATTTACAAATCACATACTGCTCTTTCGTTTGCTACATTTTGCATTCATGTTTAATTCGCTTCTAATTCAACTTTAATACGTGTGCAATACATTTTTAATTCAAGTTTAATTCGTTTGGAAGTTCACTATGTCTCTTCATTTGTTACGATTAGATTACTTGCGTTTAATTCATTACTATACATGTTTAGTTCACTTATAGATGATTATCTGGTCTTTCATTAGTTACGTTTTCTATTCAAGTTTAACTCTCTCTTCTAGCTCAACTTTAATATTTGTATAACACACTTTTGAATATAAGTTTAATTCATTTTACAATTTATTGGTTGATTTTTTAGAATTGAATTACTGGTTTAACTCATTATTGATACAAGTTTTATTCAGTTTATAGATTAAAAAAAAAGCTCTTTCATTTTCTACATTTTGCGTTCATATTTAATTCTCTTCTAATTCAACTTTAATATATGTGTAACACAATTTAAATTGAAGTTTAATTCATTATAATTTGTAGTTCATTATATCTCTTTATTTGTTACGATTAAATTACCTGTCTAATTAATTAGTAATACAAATTTTATTCAGTAGAATTATTGATTATTCTACAAAAGAAAGTTGAAAAGGAAAAAAAGGAAAAAGAGTAAAAGTACGAGACGGAGAAAGAACATGAAAAAAGAAAGAAAGGAGAAAGATTGAGACAGAAAAAGAAAGCGAGAGAGTAAAAGAAGAAAGAGGCGAGAGAGAAAATTATTTTAATAAAATATATAATAGTCTTACATATTGCTATAAATGATAATAATCAAAGAGTATATCTAAAATAAATAATTATTTTTTTTAAAAAAATCTACTTAAGTAATTAATCCATTATAAAATTATAAAATTTGAACTAATAGTCAACTGCATTCTATTAGAGAATAAGATGATCATTTGAATTTTTATCTTTACAAAAGTTGTATAGAAAAAAGAATTTGAAATTAAATAAATTATTTTTAATAAAATAAATAACTTTGTGAAACGGTTCCACTAATTAAAACATATTATGTTGGACATAGTTTTAAGAAAAAGGATCGGATATTTCATTACGGATATATTCAGTTATATAATTGTAAAAATTCTAAGATTATTATCTAAATTTCCTTTTGTATACTTTAATCGAAAAAAGGTACAAAACATCTGCATATATTGCAAAAATAAGGAAAAATCCTTCTTATTTTTTAAAATATTTTTATTTTTTAACTTTAATATCACCAAAAAATTAAAATAAATGATTATTTTAAAATAAAAAAAATATTGTACTCTTTTTAATTTTCTATTCATCAATTTTGTTCTGACCATTTACACTTTGTTTGGATCATTGTTACCCATTTCATAATATATTGTATTGTATTGTTTGGTAGATACAATGTTTGGCTAGACTATATTGTTTGTTGTTGTTTAATAACATTTTAATTATTTGGTTTGATCGTATCGTACTGTATTGTAATTTACAATTTACTAAAATATCCTTAATTATTCTCGGGTAGGAGGTTTGACTAGATTTAAATTATTAAAGATGAAGGGTAAAATAGTATTTCAAAATATTATAAGGGATAAATTGTAATTTTACCTTAAAAGTATGTGATTTCTGTCATTTGCCCGAAATAATATACTCACAATGTTAATTTTTAAAAAATAAATAAATTGTTGTGAAAGTATATAAATTTAGAAGAAGAATAAATTGTTATGGGATCATTGTTACCCATTGTTTCATAATATATTGTATTGTATTGTACTCTATTATATTGTATTGTATGGTAGATACAATGTTTGGCTAGACTATATTGTTTGTTGTTGTGTAATCACATTTTAATTGTTTGGTTTGATCATATCGTACTGTATTGTAATTTACAATTTACTAAAATATCCTTAATTTTTCTCGGGTAGGAGGTTTGACTAGATTTAAATTATTAAAGATAAAGGGTAAAATAGTATTTTGAAATATGATAAGGGAAAAATTGTAATTTTACCTTAAAAGTATGTGATTTCTGTTATTTGCCCAAAATAATATACTCACAATGTTAATTTTTAAAAAATAAATAAATTGTTATGAAAGTACATAAATTTAGAAGAAGAATAAAGTAGGGAGAATAGAAAAGACTTCTTATTCATCTTGAAGTATATTCAGGATTCATGGATTTTTCACAAATTTTATTTACAATAAAGGAAAATCCTTTATTTATAGGGGAAACCTAACTTGGTCCCCAAGTAAGATTCCTAACCATATTCTAAAAGGACTCCACATAATTAGACATTCACTATAATACAAATTGTTTATAACACTCCCCCTTGAATGTCGGTAGATTACGTGCCTCGTTAAAATCTTACTAGATAAAACCCAGTGGGAAAAAATCTAGTGAAGAAAAAAGAGTACACATATCTAATAATATACATTATGGATGCCTCATCAAAAACCTTGCAAGAAAAATCCAATGGAACAAAACCTTGTGAGGGAAAAAGTGTACATCGCGTATTATCTCCCCTAATAACAACATCAATTCAGAGACTAGAATCTTCGTTTTTCAAGCTTGTGCACCATCTTTTTGAAAGTTGTAGTTGGTAGAGACATGATGAATAAATCAACTATAGTATTACTTGAACATACCTCTTGCATGTTGATATCACCATTCTTAGGTGCTCATGAGTGTAGAAAAACATTGACGAAATATGCGTTCTTCTATCTGCTTAAATGAATCTTCCCTTCAGGATCAAAGATTTCTGCAAGTTCCTTACTTTAACTTCTTTACACAAATAATATATTGTCTTTTGAAAACTCTTCAAGAGTTCCAATTCTAGTTATCAACTTGCATAAAATTTCTTGTACATGCTCTATGCATTTTGAATCTGTTAAATCCTTATGAGGATTATAAACAAGTTCTTTAATAACTTGTATATGCTTTAGATTTTGAACCCAAGTGACATCATTCAATATTAGATGTATGACATCTTTTAGTGCCTAGATTGCAAGTCAAATAAGCTTTACGCTTACCAAGATACATCATTGCACTTTTCACTTGATAATTATTCTTACACAAGCATGCTTTAATAGATGTAAAATTCATATCCTCATAATTTTCACGATATTGTGCACTATTTTATCAAAGATACCGTCAACGATATATCATTTTGTATCGATTCATAATACGACAAAACTTATTGAGATCTCATCACTTCATTATTTTTAAGTAGTTACCCCTCTTATGAGGTTTCATAAAGTGTTATGTCGTAGGCTCTCCAAGAGCTCATTGTCTTCTTATTATGTTCATTTTAATTCTTTGATCATCTCCTTTTTTTAAAGGATTATTTTACTCAGATTCAATTAGTCTTTACACTTCATGGATCTCGTAGACTCTATTCTTAAGGGACATTTAATAGGAGTATTTACAATTCTTGTGTTGCTTCTAATCTCCCCTTTATGTTAGACAAACTAACATATATCTCAATATTTTAGAGAATCTATCTTTGTGCATCATTGTGTGTTCATTGATCATACAATACACACCAAAATAATCAGAGGAAAAATATCTGGTCCTTGATCATAAATCAATTGAAATAAAATTTGATCATAATTAATTGGTCGTTGCATACAACTACATTATATTTCAGAAGTTAGAGCTGTCAATATGGGCTAGCCCACCCCATCCGAGCTAACCCATACATGCTTTGACATTTTACGGGCCAGGCCGGGCTAGCCCATTTTTGGTGGGGGCTAGAAAATGGTCGGCCCAGCCCACAAGTACGTGGGCTACAGGCTTGCCGGGCCAACCCACTTTTTAAAAATTATATTTTTTTTATAATTGTTAAATTAAATTATAAATTATAATTTAAATATATTATCATAAATATTGACATAACAATATTACATTATATTAGGCCTCATTTGTTTGCACTTAATGGGGTTTGAATCTTAATCATTCAGATTTGCCTCATTAAGTCTGTTTGTTTTTAAAAACTGGAACTTAATTATTCAGATTCAATTCATTAAGTTCGTTTGTTTTATTTTCTTATAAGCCTCTTAATGGATCTGGATATATTTGAATGAATTAGATCTGTACCGCACCCTTAACACTATTCAGACTAAAAAATAAGACTCTTATCTTAATTCAACTAAATTACAACAACTCATAAAAGTTGTTTTCTTATTTAATTAATATTAATTACACGCTTGCCATTATAATTTCCTTTATTCATATTAACTTAATATACATCTTTTACTTTCTACATTAATCAATATATTTGAATTGATAAGCACTCCCATGATATAATATTTAGCACGATTTGAAAAAAAATAAGAAAGTATTAATTATTTGATCGATAACAATAATAAATTTTTATGATAAAATAAATAAAATAAAATATTTTCCTAAAATATATATTTACTATTTTAAATTGCATTATATTAGATTCTCAAAGTATTTGGGTGCAAAAAATAGTCATATTAATGATGTAACTTGATGTTGAGTTCTTAAAAGATAAATCATATTACCTTGTTACGGTAAAAATGTTCAAAATATTATTTTATATGAAAAAAACTATTTTACTAACAAGGTTTTTATAATATTTTATTGATATAACGTTTAATTTCATATGTGCATTCAGATATTGAAAACAAACTGTCCCAATAATTTAGTGTTTAGATTCAGAGACAATATTTAATATTCAGATGTTTATTCAGATTTACACATCTAGATCTTAATGCACATCTTAATATTTAAATGTGTATTCAAATTCAGACGTCTTAATCTTTAATGAAAACAAATTAGACCTTGTCATTACTTGTTAATCAAATTCACAAATAAAATTATCTTTATAATATTTAGGGAAAATGCACAAGTACCCCCTAGACTATGATCGAAATTCCTAAGACACACCTTACTAAGGTCGTATCACCCCCCTGAATTTTTTTTTTTTTTTGTAATTTTGTGTACCTTTTTGGCTTAAGTGACATTCAAATATCTCAAACGCGTCTCAATTGCGTGGAGTCACATAGTGTGCCACATAAGACAAAAAGTGTATAAAATTACAAAAAAAAAATTCAGGGGGTAATAGGACCTAAGTTTAGTTAAGCTGTGTCTCTGAGATTTTTATCATAGTCTAGGGGGTACTTGTGCATTAATATTTATTAAGTTTTTTTAAACTAAAAATATAATTCTCTAAATAGAAATATTAACCTAATTGTTTTGATTTTGGACTCTCTTTATTTTTAAATTTTAATATTATATTATATTTTAAAATTAATTTTTATTGACCCACGACCCGGCCCTACCAATTTTTCTCAAGCCCCCCAAATGAGCAGGCTTATTCAGGCCGGGCTAAAAAGCCCATTTTTTAAATGAGCTCCAAAAATCTTAGCCCAACCCTATAAAATCCCGGGTTAGGCCAGACCGGCCCAACGGGCCTAGCCCATATTGACGGCTCTACAGACAGTTAAACTTTGTTCTCATAAGCAATGATTGACTATTTATTTGAGGAATTTAACGTCACATCAGTTTGGATATTTATCAAATTATCAAGATGAATTATCTTGATTTCATATTTTGAAAGTTGTGCTCTTAACTCAATTATCTTGTACAAATGATTTTGAGAATGTTAAACTACATGTTGACAACAAACACACATGTGATTATCTTATAGATGCATCTTTTTATCATATCACATGATAGATGAATGGGTCCATATTCACCTTTTATACTTTTCAGAATTTAGGAATTTAGTCACAACTTTAGTTGATCCAATCAACGTATCATGAGAACAGGCAACATAAAGAATTCTTTGATAATCTTCTAGTTTTTTAATGTATGTCTATTACTCATTTTGCACATGTTTGAGATGATCAAGATATTCATGCCAACTAATAAAATTATTAGTATTAGTAAACTTCAAATTTACTATGTCATGTGCATTTTGCTTTAGTAAATTTCTTATTTATTACTATTATATGAGAAAATTTCAATTTTAGTACTCCGGGAGTAAATTTTAGATTGATTTTTTCTCAATTACTCTTTCCTTCTAAAGGTGAGTCGTGATTCTATCACTGAATAGACTAATCTAATTATCAGGAAATTGTGTGTGTAATCATATTATTCATGCCAATACTTTTGTAAACATCAAGTTGCTAAATAACAATATGCACACATGAGAACATCTAGAAGAAATATTTATTAGAACCATTAAGTATCTAAACAATCCACTAGGTGGATGAATAGGTCCACACATATTTGTATACGTTCCTAGAACGCAGGAGATTTAATCTCAACTTTCGTTTATGATGGTCTCACAATTAAATTGTCTTGCTAACAAGCAGTACAAGAAAATTCACCATATGAAAGAATTTTTAGGTTCTTCCACGAATGTCCATTTTAATTTTTCATAATTCGTCTAAACATTATTGACTAATGATGTCCCAGAAAATCATGTCAAATTAAGAAAGTATTGGAATTAGCAAACTTTTTATTTATCATAGAATGTGCCTCAATTGCACTAATTCTTATCCAATACAAGTCCGAAGATAAAGTATAAAACTTTTCTATAATACATGTCTTCTTAGAGACATTCTTGGTGATACCACATCATTGATCAAAGGTCGCAATCTTTCTCATGCCTACCATGGTGGCTGACACCTCATTCCCTTTAGAGAATGGATATATATATTTTTAGCATTTATGAAAAGTTCTCATTCTTCATGAATAGAACACAAACATGTGTGAATATCGAATTATAATAGTTGTACCTCATTCCATATTCACGTGCATTATTCAATCACTTGTCTTATTTCAGACATAATATGCACGACTGTCACATTCACTTTATTGAATGAAAACTTTCAATTGAATAGGGTTCATGACTACTTTTAATCAAAAGCACACTTTTTGCTTTAATAGTCAAAATATCATCAATATAGTGCATTGAGACTCATACTCAACGTCTTATCCATATAAAGAGATTTTAGGCCATAAATCATGAGACTTAAACCCAATATCTTATAATCATGGTGCATCAGGACTTGAATCTGATGTCTTACCCTTTTAGTGCGATTAAACATAAATCCATCGTCTTATTCTTTTGGTGCGATAAAACTTAAATTTATCGTCTTACCCGCAATGAGCCTCAACCTCAAACCTTCAAATAATTCAATTTTTTTAACTTTTGATGATCATTAATATGATCATATATTATAATTACACACAAAACTGAGATTAATAATTTCTTATAATTAACACTAGTAGTTAATCGATATAGCTTAATAGATCACATACCTCATATAAAGATTGAAAATATACCTCTCACTAAATTGTGCTTATTTAATCATTAAAATAAATTAAGGAATTTCGTTTCTGATCGATTAAAATTAAACTTATAAAAAGTCGACAAGTCTCTTTAAATACTTACTTTATATGTTACCTCTAAATCTGTCACATAATAATTATAACGTAAAGATAAATCATACCTTAAAGATATTGCAACCTTATTGCATAACTTATGCAAGATCTCTTTTTCACTTTTCCCGTCTTCTATCATAATTCTTTAAAAATAGAACTATCGTGTTGATAACATGTTATGAAACTATATAAATTTAGAAGACTAAAGTAGGGAGAAGAGAAAAGACTTCTTATTCATCTTGAAGTATATTCAGGATTCATGGATCTTTCACAAATCTTATTTATAATGAAGGAAAATCCTTTATTTATAGGGGAAACCTAATTTGGTCCCAAAGTAGGATTCTTAATCATATACTAAAAGAACTCTACATAATTAGACATCACTATAATACAAATTGTTTATAAACATACATCGAACAATCATTTATTTACGAGTCACAAAAACTTTATATAAACAAGGGGTTCAAACTTTGAAAAATAAACATGATAAAAGGTTATTAAATTTTGACTGACATATGCTTTATTCTCTCTCTAATTTGGATGATATTATATATATCCTATAGTGAATGAAATTACATTTGTTGAATTTAAAAGATGAAAAGATTTTTACTAAGGAAATAAAAGCATAATAAAAAATAAATAAATTTTGAAAGTAAGAAACTATCTATTTATATACATAATATTAAAATTAAATTAAAATATGGAGTAATCATATATATATATATATATATATATATATATATATATATATATATATATATATATATATTATATATATATATATAATATATATATGGCATAAGGTTAACACAATAGCTATAGACAAGAACAAGAAAATGAAAAATACATAACTAAAATAATTTCAATGTAAAAGAATAAATATTTAAATTTGAGATGAGAAAGTATTCTGAAATATTAAAAAAATAAATACTATATGATAAGATCATACAATTAAAATCTTTACAAATAACGATAACAATTAAAAAAAATTAATTAAAAATATATTCAATAAATGTATTTAAAATAAAAAATGAAATTTAAATTTTTCATGTTAATGTTTCCGTTTTAATGATAAAAGTCAACGTTTATATGTAAGACAATTAATTTAAATTCAAAAATTTAATAATAACGTTATTATTTTATTTGAACTATAAATGAAAAAAGTTGGTTAAAATATTGTTGTAGAAAAATAATTAAATAAAGAAGATGATGATAATGTATAACGAAACCATCAATAGATAGTGTTATGTAACTTAATTCTTAATGCATAAAATCTAAAATTGAAAAATCTAATATAATTAAATAAACTTAACATACATAATAAAAAATTCAAAAGTACTATTTCATTAGGAAATTTTATAAACTTAATTTAAATAAATATAAAATGATATGTTAAAAATAAAATTGAACACATTTTTTTTATCTTATCACATGCATATAATATAAAAATATTATTACAAAAAAATATAAAAAGATAATAACAAGTATCGATAGCTTTTTCAAAAGCTTTAAACATTGGAAAAACATAACATTTCTTCGTATATTTTCGATACAAATCGTAATTTAGCACTATTAATTAATATAATCTTATTTCAATTACTAAAATCCTATGACAAGACTATTTAAAATACACAACAAGAAATTATTTTTTTTTTAAAAAAGTGATAGAAGATAAAATAAAAATATTTGCACTGTGAATTTGTTTCAAAACTAATGTAACAAAAGGAAATAAATACAAAAAAATGTTATTAATAATTTTGACAATAAAGAATTGCTAGAATATTATTTTGTTCCAACAAACACTTTGCATAAATCATATTTATTTTTATTGTTATCTTTAAGTGCATAAAATTATTTAATGATTATCGCGTGGATATTTATATTAGTATAAATGTATAGACAAGGGTAATTGACTTGCTTATTATGAAGTTATTGTTTATTTTCCCTTAAATATGTTGATCCTATCTTAATTTAATTAGGAGAAAATATCCAAATAACCCCAATCTATTGTCGAATTTTTATGTTATACGAGGGTCCTACTACACCCCTTATATATTTATAAGTGAAACACACACATGACACATATATTTCACCAATTAATTTTTTTTTCTCCTTTCTTCCACAATTACTTTTCAACCCTAATTATTTGTGAAAGCAAAAAATTTGAGAAAAATATTGGGCGATTTGAGTCCAACCCAGGTAAGCGTGGCAGCGGTATCGGAATCGGGTGAACTGGTCCGGTAATTATCGGAATCGGGACTGAATCCGTACTATGAGAATCGGTAACGTTCCGAAACCGGGACCGGAGCGGACAGGGAAATCGGTAAAAATTGTACTATTCCGTCCCGGTCCGGAAGGGAACCGATAGTATACCGGACCGGTAATGTCACGACCCAAAAACCGAGCCGCGACTGGCACTCACATTTACCCTCCTATGTGAGCGAACCAACCAATCTAAACCTTATCATTTCAATTTAATATTAACATAAAACAATGCGGAAGACTTAAACTCATAAATAAAAGACAATTCAATAACTTCTAAAATTCAACATCTATTAATTTCCCAAATCTGGAAGTCATCACCACAAGAACATCTATGATCAAATTACTAAACTAGGAGTATTCTAAGAAGCTAAAACAAATAAAAGCTAGTCTATGCCGAAACTTCAAGGCATCAAGACATGAGGAAGGAGATCCAGTCCAAGCTAGAAGCATTAGCTCACCCTGAAGATCCGGTGTGACGAAGACTGGCTTGAACTAACTGTTGAGTCGAAGATGACGGCACGTTTGCTGCACTCCCACAAATAAACAAAAGGAAAAACATAAAGTAGGGTCAGTACAACCACAAGTACTGAGTAGGTATCATCGGCCACCTCAAAATAGAAACATATATATCAAGTATATCATAAAATCAACTAATATCCTTAGCATGCAACATTTACAATTACCATAATCCTTGGTTACAACACAAGCACATCAATGAGGACTCACGCCTCCTCATCATACTCGTTTGGGAAACATGTTCTTTAGATTGAGTATATTAGTATCTTTCAAGATTCATTATGTTCTTTACTCTCGTGTCGGTATGTGACACTCCCCTCCTCATTCTATCCGGTGTCGGAACGTGACACTCCGATCCTCATATTCTATCCTGGTGTCGGAACGTGACACTCCGATCCCATATTCTATCCTGGTACCGGAACGTGGCACCCGATCCATATACTATCCTGGTGTCGGAACGTGACACTCCGATCCTCATATTCTATCCTGTACCGGAACGTGGCACCCGATCCATATACTATCCTGGTGTCGGAACGTGACACTCCGATCCTCATATTCTATCCTGGTGTCGGAACGTTACACTCCGATCCTCATATTCTATCCTGGTACCGGAACAAGGCACTTCACCCTCTCCCCTAATCTCACTACTTTCGTTCATTAAGCCTTCTTTTATACCAAGGCGTCGTCATTAACAAAGTAGATTAGGGTTTCTTCAAGATTTAAGATTCAATAGCTTTATCATGCTTATTTATCATAATCATGTATATATATATATAAGATCACATCATGCATACACGCAATTAAGCATATAGAAGACTTAATAATACTACTCAACACATATCATTCGCTATTAAGAGTTTACTACGAATAGTGTAAAGAAACCATAACCTACCTCCACCGAAGAATCGTGATCAAGCAAGCAAATTCCTCAATTTCTTGTTGTCCTCTTCGTTCCTCTCTTTGATCGATTCCCTCTCTCTCTTGCTGTTCTTTCTATTTTTCTTATTCAACCTCTTTTCTTTACCCTAATTATTATGTAATTAAGAATGAAGATGGAAATAATAACCCACTAATTACTTAAGGTTACCTCTTTTAACCCCCAAGTAATTAGACTTATTAACATTAACCCTCTAACTTTATAATTAAAGCAGGAATAGTCAAAACGTCCCCTTAAAACGTGTAAAAAATCCGACCCGAACTGGGATTGCGTAGCCCGTGACGGCCGTCGCGCCTGCGACGGTCCGTCCTGCTGTCCGTCACAAGGTCAGAGACTTGTTTTTTAAGTGGATGCCTGTGACGGGCCGTCGACCTGCGACGGTCCGTCCTGCCATTCCGTGACGTTCAGAGAGTCGATTTTCAGTACCCAATTTCAGATTTTCAAGTTTTTGAAACGACACCCTCCACGACGGTCCGTCGTGCCCTCCGTCACCCCTCCCCAGCTGCCATTTTCCAGAATAAAATCTGTTGCTCAAAACGACTAATAAAAGGTCGTTACAATAGATACCAATTTACCCATCGTTCGTCCCGAACGATCACAAGAAGGAAAACAAGTGCGAAAAGGAATCCCCTGAATCTGGTAACAGATGTCGCTATCATATCTCTGCCATCCTTCTCCCCTCCAAGTGGCTTCTTCAACCGGTCGATTCTTCCATTGCACCTTGATGGATGCAATCTCTCTTGACCTCAACTTGCGAACTTCTCTATCTAAAATAGCAACAGGTCCTCCTCATAAGACAAATTCTCATCAAGCAAAACTGAATCCCAACGGATAATGTAATTTTCATCCCCATGGTATCTTTTCAACATCGACAACATGAAACACCGGATGTACTCCGGACAACCCTGGAGGCAAGGCTAACTCATAAGCCACCTCCCCTACTCTCTTAAGTACTTCAAAGGGACCAATGTACCTTGGCTTAGCTTGCCTCTTTTACCAAACCGCATCACCCCTTTCATTGGCGAAACTTTCAACAAGACTTGTTCACTTCCATGAACTCTAAGTCCCTAACCTTTCGATCTGCATATTCTTTGTCTACTTTGCGCCGCTAGAAGCTTCTCTTGAATAGATTTTCACTTTCTCTATCGAATCCCTCAAAAGATCAGTACCCCAAGGTCTAACCTCGAATGCATCAAACCAACCAATGGGGGACCTACATCTCCTACCATACAATGCTTCAAAGGGAGCCATATCAATGCTTGAGTGATAGCTATTATTGTATGAAAACTCCGCTAAGGGTAAGAAGCTATCCCAATGGCCACCGAATTCTATCACACATGCACGAAGCATATCCTCCAACACTTGAATCGTTCGCTCAGACTGACCGTCGGTCTTAGGATGGAACGCAGTACTAAGATCCAACCTAGTCCCCAATTCCGCATGCAATGTTTTCCAAAACTTAGAAGTAAACTGCGTACCTCTATCTGATATGATGGATAGTGGAACTCCATGCAATCGAACAACTTCTGAGATGTAAAGTTTGGCTAACTTCTCTGCATTGTAAGTCACCTAAACCGGAATGAAATGAGCAGACTTGGTTAACCTATCAACAATCACCCAAATAGAGTCATACTTGCCCAATGTCTTTGGAAGACCAACCACGAAGTCCATTGCGATTCTCTCCCATTTCCATTCCGGAATGGGCATTCTCTGAAGTGTTCCTCCGGGCCTCTGGTGTTCATACTTTACTTGTTGACAATTTGGACATTTGGCAATAAAATCCACAATATCACGCTTCATTCTTCTCCACCAAAAGTGTTGCTTTAGGTCACGGTACATCTTGGTTGCACCCGGATGTATCGAATACCTTGAACTGTGAGCCTCTGTCAGAATAGTGTTGATCAAATCATCGACGCGAGGTACACATACCCTTCCCTTAATCCTCAAAACACCTTCCTCATCGATTGTCGCTTCTTTAGCCTCTCCTTGCAACCTTTATCTCGGATCCGGATCAATTTTTCATCATTAAACTGCTTTCCCTTAATCTTGTCAAGGAAGGAAGATCTTGCCTCCACACAAGCTAAAAATCCTCCCTTCTCATTTACTTCTAGTCTCATAAAGTCATTAGCCAGAGTCTGAACTTCTCTAGCCAATGGGCGCCTAGAAGCTTGCAAGTGAGCTAGGCTTCCTGCTTCCTCGCCTTTCTACTTAAGCATCCGCTACAACATTCGCCCTCCCCTCCCGGATGTACAAATATGGATGTCGTAGTCCTTCAGTATTTCCATCCATCTCCTCTGTCTCAAATTCAAATCTCTCTGAGTGAAGACATACTGTAGACTACGATGATCCGTGTAGACCTCACACTTAACCCCATATAAATAGTGTCTCCATTGCTTTAGTGCAAACACTACCGCGGCCAATTCCAAATCATGAGTTGGATAGTTACGTTCATGCATTTTTAATTGTCTTGAAGCATAAGCAATCACATTCTTCTCTTGCATTAGCACTGCACCCAAACCCGAATAAGATGCATCACAATACACAATGAAATTCTTGCCTTCCACTGGCAGGTGAGAATTGGTGCAGTAGTCAACAGAGTCTTGAGCTTCTGAAAGATTTCCTCACACTCATCCGACCATACAAATGGAACATTTTGCTTAGTCAAGTTCGTCAGTTGGGAAGCAATAGAAGAGAATCCCTTGACAAATCGGCGGTAGTAGCTAGCTAACCCAACAAAGCTCCTTATTTCTGACACATTAGTAGGTCTTACCCAATTCTTCACTACTTCGATCTTAGTAGGATCCACCATCACTCCATCCTTAGAAACTATGTGCCCCAAGAAGGACACTGCATCTAGCCAAAACTCACACTTAGAGAACTTGGTATAAAGCTTTTTCTCCCTCAACATTTCCAATACAATTCTCAAATGCTCCTCATGTTCCTTCTTACTCTTGGAGTATATCAGTATGTCATCAATAAATACAATCACAAAGAGATCTAAATATGGCTTAGAAATCTCGTTCATCAAACTCATGAACGCAGCAGGGGCATTCGTAAGACCAAAAGACATCACTACAAATTCGTAATGCCCATACCTGGTCCTAAAAGCAGTCTTTGGCACATCCGTTGCCCGTATTTTCAATTGATGATAACCGGATCTCAAGTCAATCTTAGAGAAGACACAAGCACCTTGTAACTGATCGAACAAGTCATCAATGCGAGGAAGAGGATACTTGTTCTTTATAGTCACCTTGTTCAACTGCCGGTAGTCTATGCACATCCGAAAACTCCCATCTTTCTTCTTCAACAAACAAAACCGGAGCACCCCAAGGAGATGCACTTGGTCTAATAAAGCCTTTGCTCAACAATTCTTGAAGTTGGGCTTTTAATTCTCTTAACTCCGCGGGGCCATTCTGTAAGGGGTATAGAAATGGGGCGTGTACCCGGTTCGAGATCAATACAGAAGTCAATATCCCTATCTGGGGCATACCCGGAAGATCTGCAGGGAATACATCAAGAAACTCACGGACCACCGAAACCGACTCATCGAAGGTACTTGGGTAGTGTCATCCTTGAGATGTGCCAAGAAAGCTAAACACCCTTTACTAACCATTTTCTTAGCACGAAGAAGGAGATGATACGCACCGGATTGGAAGTGTAGTCACCCTCCCACACTAACGGATCTGTCCAGCTTGGCTAACGTCACCGTTTTAGCATTACAATCCAAGATCGCGAATTGGCGGAGAAAGCCAAGTCATACCCAGAATTACATCAAAATCAACCATCTCTAAGATAACCAAATCTACATAAGTGTTACTCTCCCACAAAGTTCACCAAACAAGACCTATATACCTTTCACTACCACAGACTCACCCACAGAGTCACCCACCGGAGTAGAAACACGATAGACATATCAAGTAATTCACAATGTAGATTTAGACCATTAGCAAATGAGGAAGATACATAAGAAAATGTGGATCCAGGATCAAACATACAGAAGCCATGCAATCACAAACCAGAAGATTACCTGTGATGACAGCATCAGATGTTTTCCGCTCTGATCTCCCAGGGAAAGCATAACAATGGGCCCTTTCGTTTGTTTGTCCGTTGCCCCTACCATGTTGTGATGTAGTGGCTCCAGTTTGCCCATCACCCCGGCCATTTTGGTGACCACCATTACCTCGACCACCTCGTCCTCCGGAATGACGGCCTCTGCCATGACCACCTCTACCTCTAACTGTTTGGGGTCTATCGCTCTGTTTTGGACAATACCTCTAGATATGCCCAGTCTCCCCACACCCATAACACTCTATAGATTCACGCATAGGTCTCTCAGAGAAATGTTGACCGGTCTGAGGTGGACCCCCAACTATAGTCTGTAGTGAAGACTGAATGGGTCGAACTGAGTAACCTCCGGAACCCTGTCCTCTAGAGTAAGAACCATTAAACTCACTTCCCTTTCGAAACCTCTTTGATGTCGATGCCATGGTGAATTCATCTGGCTTCACTCCTTCCACCTCTACCACGAAATCTACCACTTCTTGGAAGGATTTTGCCGTAGTCGCTACCTGTAAGGCTGAAATTCGCAACTCTGATCTCAACCCCTTCACAAAACGGCGAATCCGCTCTTGTGGACTGAAACATAGTTGGGTGGCATATCTGGATAGTGCACGAAACTTAGCCTCATATGCATTGACCGACATCCTACCTTGCTCTAGGCTCAAAACTCATCCATCCCTTTTCCTATCCCTCAAAGTACGGGGGATATACTTTTCCATAAACAAACTAGAGAATGAGGCCCAAGTCATAGGTGGTGCCTCTGTTGGTTGACATTCAACATACGACCGCCCCACATTGGCGTTCCCTTGAAACTGATAACTCACGAACTCAACACCAAATCATTCTACTATACCCATCTTGTGTAGTATTCATGACAGTCAACCAGAAAATCGTAAGCATCCTCAGATTCTGCACCCTTGAAGACTGGAGGTTTCAATTTCAAGAACTTACTAAAAAGTTCATGCTGATCATTTGTCATTATAAGGCCCAGTAGTCAGACGTGGAAACGTGCCTATGTCCAATGAGGCATCCATACGAGGGGCCATAGTGCTGCATGTTGTACCTCTCTGAAACCGGAGGTGTTGGTGCAGAAAACATTGGTGGTGCCTGTCCCTGATCAGACAACCCACTAAGATAAGCGAGCACCTGATTGATCATCTCTGGGGTAGGTTGGGGGGCATTTCCTCGTTCTGTACTTGTTCATTCTCCCCATCCTCCCCTTCTCTTAATACCTCCTCAGTCGGTGGAGGAGTCACCGCCCTAGCACCAGATGGGCTAGGGCTCGTCGTCTCTCTCCCTCTAGAGGACGTCCTCCCACGACCTCTACCGCGCCGCCTCTTGCCACTGTTGCACTCCGAGCTACAGCCCCAGTGGCTGGTTCAGATGCATCTTGTCTTGCTGATGTTGATGTTGGCGTAGTCGTTGCTCTAGTTCTAACCATCTGCGAAATAGAGTGAAGATGGTCAGATACCAATTTGTATCACCTAGATACCAATTGGATCCAAGTAATAGCACGAAAGAAAGAAAGAAAGAATGGAATTTTCCTAAAGTCTTATAGCCTCTCAAAGGAAAGTAAAGGCGTCCCCCTACCGTTCTTTAAGACTCTACTAGACCTGTTCTTGTGTGATGAGACCAACGAACCTAATGCTCTGATACCAAGTTTGTCACGACCCAAAAACCGAGCCGCGACTGGCACTCACATTTACCCTCCTATGTGAGCGAACCAATCAATCTAAACCTTATCATTTCAATTTAATATTAACATAAAACAATGCGGAAGACTTAAACTCATAAATAAAAGACAATTCAATAACTTCTAAAATTCAACATCTATTAATTTCCCAAAATCTGGAAGTCATCACCACAAGAACATCTATGATCAAATTACTAAACTAGGAGTATTCTAAGAAGCTAAAACAAATAAAAGCTAGTCTATGCCGAAACTTCAAGGCATCAAGACATGAGGAAGGAGATCCAGTCCACTAGAAGCATTAGCTCACCCTGAAGATCCGGTGTGACGAAGACTGGCTTGAACTCTACTGTTGAGTCGAAGATGACGGCACGTTTGCTGCACTCCACAAATAACAAAAGGAAAAACATAAAAGTAGGGGTCAGTACAACCACAAGTACTGAGTATGTATCATCGGCCAACTCAAAATAGAAAACAGTATATATCAAGTAATATCATAAAATCAACTAATATCCTTAGCATGCAGCATTTACAATTGCCATAATCCTTGGTTACAACACCAAGCACATCAATGAGGACTCACGCCTCCCTCATACTCGTTTGGGAAACATGTTCTTTAGATTGAGTATATTAGTATCTTTCAAGATTCATTATGTTCTTTACTCTCGTGTCGGTATGTGACACTCCGCTCCTCATTCTATCCTGTGTCGGAACGTGACACTCTGATCCTCATATTCTATCCTGGTGTCGGAACGTGACACTCCGATCCTCATATTCTATCATCCTGGTACCGGAACGTGGCACCCGATCCATATACTATCTGGTGTCGGAACGTGACACTCCGATCCTCATATCTATCCTGTCCCGCGGAACGTGGCACCCGATCCATATACTATCCTGGTGTCGGAACGTGACACTCCGATCCTCATATTCTATCCTGGTGTCGGAACGTGACACTCCGATCCTCATATTCTATCCTGGTACCGGAACGTGGCACCCGATCCCCTAATCTCACTACTTTCGTTCATTAAGCCTTCTTTTATACCAAGGCGTCGTCATTAACAAAGTAGATTAGGGTTTCTTCAAGATTTAAGATTCAATAGCTTTATCATGCTTATTTTATCATAATCATGTATATATATATATAAGATCACATCATGCATACACGCAATTAAGCATATAGAAGACTTAATAATACTACTCAACACATATCATATCATTCGCTATTAAGAGTTTACTACGAATAGTGTAAAAGAAACCATAACCTACCTCCACCGAAGAATCGTGATCAAGCAAGCAAATTCCTCAATTTCTTGTTGTCCTCTTCGTTCCTCTCTGTCGTTCCTCTCTCTCTTTCGCTCTTTCCTTCTCTCTCTCTATTTTTCTTATTCAAACCCTACCACCCTAATTATTATGTAATTAAGAATGAAAGATGGAAATAATAACCCACTAATTAACTTAAGGTTACCTCTTTTAACCCCCAAGTAATTAGACTTATTAACATTAACCCTCTAACTTTATAATTAAAGCAGGAATAGTCAAAAACGTCCCTTAAAACGTGTAAAGAAATCCGACCCGAACTGGGATTGCGTAGCCCGTGACGGGCCGTCGCGCCTGAGACGGTCCGTCCTGCTGTCCGTCACAAGGTCCAGAGACTTGTTTTTAAGTGGATGGCCTGTGACATGCCGTCGAGCCTGCGACGGTCCGTCCTGCCATTCCGTCATGACGTTCAGAGAGTCGATTTTCAGTACCCAATTTCAGATTTTCTAAGTGTTTTGAAACGACACCCTCCACGACGGTCCGTCGTGCCCTTGACGGTCCGTCGTGGCCTCCGTCACCCCTGCCAGTTTTCCAGAATAAAATCTGTTGCTCAAACCGACTAAACAGGTCGTTACAGGTAATTAAAAATAAAATTAAAATTTAAAGATTTAATTTTTTAATTGAATATAATTTTTATTATAAAAATTAAAAATTAAAAATTTAAATTTCAAACTTTAAAAAGTTAAAAAAAAATTAAAAATTTTCAAACTTTAAAGTTATAAAATTTAAATTTCTAACTCTTAATGTTTGAAATTTTTAAATTCAAACTTTAAAGTTTAAATTTAAAATTTTCAAACTTTTAAAGTTTCAAATTTAAATTTTCAAACTTTTAAAGTTTCAAACTTTAATTTTTAAATTCAAACTTTTAAAGTTTGAAAATTTAAATTCAAACTTTTAAAGTTTGAAAATTTTAAATTCAAACTTTTAAAGTTTGAAAATTTTAAATTCAAATTTTAAAGTTATAAAATTTAAATTTCAAACTCTTAAAGTTTGAAATTTTTAAATTTAAACTTTAAAGTTATAAAATTAAAAATTGACATATTAAAAATTAAATATAATATAAAAATATTTAAAAAAACAAATTAAGGCGAATAGCCTATATTTTTATTAATATTTATCTGATATTACAATTACATTTACAAAAATTTTAGTAGAGTATAAAAAGATTTAATCTACACAGCCACCTTCTAGGAAGGGTTCTGTTTGAATTAAATCTCAAATTATCATACTTTTACTAATAGTTAGTGCCACCATATAAATTCCTTCGTAAATCATTCAACATTTTTTAGTAACATGTTCGGGAATTGATTGAATAGAAATATCTTCCATTGCTTCAATACCGTCTTCACTATAACCCTGCATTATTTCATCAACGTAATCTTGAAATTTTGTCAGTAGTGATTCCGCTGCCACCCTTAAACCCAGGTGATAAGAGGCTTGGGAGAACTTAATTTTTGCTGAAGATTTAATTTTCTAGGGTAGTTACAGGGAAATGTGAACTTGTCGCTATCATCGTCTAAGAAATTGATACCACCACCACCATCTCGTCCCCCCCTCCCAACTCGACCTTTATTCACTCCCTTGCCTTCACCACTAACTTGTTCATAACACTCAAATTATCCTCAAAAATCATTAAGAGAATAAGCGATCATTGTCAATAAATATTATTTTCATAAGACAAATAGTCCTTTCTTGGAATTTTTCTCCTTCATAGTTTCTCATTGGAGGTATTTGTCACAATCAAAGCCTACACCCTGGACGTGGCCAACACTCGAGAATCGTTGTTGGTCCCCAAGTAAACCCTTATACTAGCTGACTACAAGCGGAAGACTAACTTAAGCATACAAAGCTTATAAACTGAATACAAATTTATGAATCTTAAATACAAAGCTTTAGCGCAAAAGAAATCTCTGAATAGTAAAATATATTCAACTGGCCCAAAAATAGGTAACTTAAGTCTTTAAAACATTTAATAAAATAAATGAACCGACTTCAAAAACTCTACAGTCTATCTATAAAGCCTCTAAATAACAAAGATGGAAGTCGGACAAGACCTGCCACATACTGACAAATTGTAAAGTAAATGATATCCCCCGAAGCAAGGAGGCTCATGGCAGCTAACTCGAACTCCATATGGTATCAATAAATCTCCTGTTGATGACCCTTAATACCTATATCAAAATCATGAAAGGATGTGGGACAAATGACTCAATAAGTGAAATGTACGAGCATTTAAGGGGAATTCTAAAGCACAAACATAAGCTTGAACCGATACAAGGAAACATACTTACCTCTTCTCAACTCACTTTAACTGTGCTCAACTAAAGAATAAGATACTTAACTCAAAGATTAAATACTCAACTCAAAGTATGATACTCGACTCTGGGTACTCAACTCAATATAAAGCAACAATACACATGAAATATATGAAAAGTTTTTAAAACAATAGAAAGAAACTCATTGTACTGAAGAGTATAATAACAAATCAATATATATATATATATATAACATAATTTTGTTGGATTTTCTCTAATCGACAACCACCACTATAAGCCTAAGTGATGATACAACGTCTTGCCCACCTTGTCAGAATTGTGTTATACTTTGTCGTCGTATTGTTTGCTTTAACTAAGTGGATTCACTAGTCTATGCTAAAAATCACTAAGTAATCATCTAAAAAGTATGACCCTTTTCTACCCATGATGACTGGATGGTTTATGGTGAATCGGAGTTATCTGAACTTCCCTCCATATCGGTGCTCAATACTACTCCCAAAATATACTAGTTCTTATGTTTAAAAATATAATTTCTTTGAGATAATTACTTAAAACTTAGCTTAAAAGATCTTTTGGAAATCAAAATTTCCTCTTTACTTAAAAACTAGCTCAAAAGATCTTTTGGAAATTAAAAATTCCTCTTTACTATAAAATTAGCTCAAAGGGTCTTTTGGAAATCAAAGTTTCCTCTTTACTAAAAAACTAGCATAAAGGCACTTGTGGAAATCAAATTTTCCTCTTTACTGAAAAACTATCTCAAAGGCTCTTTTTGAAATCAAAGTTTCCTTTCTCGTTTAAATGTGAAAACATTACTCTTTAGGAATACATAGTCCCGATATACTTTTTTTTTTTGAAGAAAATGACTTCAATCTTTACTTTTTACTCAACTCAAAACATAAGTCTAAAAACTAAGTTAAAATGTTTGTAAAGATTTCTTAAAATAAGGTTGATGCCAAATTATGGATGCGAACGACTCAATGCAAGGTTTTGAATAACCAGAGATAGAACTCAATACTTGGAACTCAAGAAGTTCAATAATACTACTTACTTCAAGAATGTTGAACTTAGAGGGTTCATGAGGAATTATGAACATGAACAACTCAACTTAAGGACTCAAAGATACTTCTCGTCTCAAGACTGCTCGACTTATAGAGTTCATGCAGAATTATGGACATGAATAACCCAACTCAAGAACTTCATGGGTAACATGTGATAGTGTCATGATTAGGAATATAATCTCAAATGGTTTAGAAACTCAATACTCAAGACTTAGGATATAAAAATATTACTCCTCTCATAGATACTCAACTTATGGAGTTCATGTGGAATTTATGGTCATGAAACACTTGACTCGAAGGTCTAAGTATCAGTAATTTACTCATGTATATGAATATTATCATTCTCATACTTGCTCAAAACTTAACTCAAATGATAAAAAAGATTCACAATTGAACTCAAAGGCTTCTACTTTTACTCTCTATTGAATGTGAATTATGAATTCAAGATTTATGTTTAATGTTATGAAGGATCTTGTGATGAAAAAGTATACTCATGAATACTTTCTCATACTCACTTGCTTGAGTCTTGAAACAAGTTACTAGAAGTTGTAGAAGACTCCACAAACGGACTCAAATGGACTTTCATAGAATGTGCGAAAGAATTCTCACAATTTAACTCTCAACTCTAACATCAATTTGAATTATGAATTCAAGAATATGATTTTTGATGTTTAGAAGTAGATTAGAGTATTTAAAATTGAAAAAGAGTGAAGGTACCCTTAAAAAGAACTCATACGAAGCAACCGATTGCAAACTAGATGGGCAGGCGACCGTGGGGCTATGGGTGGTGCGGGGAGCCAGCCCTATACTTCAGAACCTACTTTGGGGCGCTCTAGCTAGCGATACACCAGACACCTATCAAGAAAATCCGACGAATTTCTTTGCCCGTTTTCTCACCCTAACTCACCTAGAATCAAATTGTTTCTTCTCCAACCACTTAGAATCGATTACTTAACATAATTACACTCTAATCTACTAAATACAAACCTTGAAACACTCATTTTGATCTCAATAAATCATCAAAAATCCAATACATCAAGATTTAGAAAGAACTTCACGAACATGTATCAAGAACTCTAATCTTTTAATTTCAAGAATGAAATTTGCACTAAAAATAACATGCTTGGCGTGTGGTGGAAAATCCAACACTATGGAAGCATACGTACCTATAGGAATTAAACCAATGGTAAAAATATACAACAAGATGCAATAATCTCGACGAACGCTTGATCCTCTCCTCTTTTCTCTTCTTTCTCATATTTTCTCTTTTTGAACTCTCAACTGAAACCCTAGGCGTATATTAGGATTATACAAATGAAATTAATAGAATTAGACCCTTAAAACCTTAATAAAAATGATTAAAACTTATTTGGTAAGGAAAATACCAAAATACCACTTACGGATTTTCGGCTAACTTTTCGTAATTGGACAACCTAACATGAAAAGCCAATATCTCATTGATTCGACCTCGAAACTTAGCAAACTCGGTGGAATTGGGTAGATAATTCAAATAAATTTCATTGGATATCTTATAGAACACCAAAAATCATCCTAAACATAGAGTTATGATTGTTTGAAGTTGGCCTAAAACTCATAACTTAAGCATAACTTGCAAAATTTCATATTTTGCTATTTTCAATTTAGTTTTCTTCGGAACTCAATGTGCTACATCTAGTAACTTGACCTTAATACTTAAGAAAGTTTTCCCACTCACTACGAAGAATAGCTCGATTCTTAGCTCAAAATTTTTTTGGGGTGTTACAGTATTCTCATTATTTATTTCAACAGGTGCATGAGAAATTTTATCACAGCTAAAAGATTCAGCATTCTTTATCTCAATTAACGTATTGCAATCAAGCACATCACTCTTTAAGACAAGAAATCTATATACAACACTATATTCATCATATCCAATAAGCATGCAATCAACAATTTTAGAACATATTTTCCTTTTTTAAGTTCAGTCAAAGAAATCTAGCAAGCACCCCCACACTTTTAAAATATTTCAAATTAAGTTTATAACCTTTCCACAATTCATAAGAAGTTCTACAGGTTTTTTTATAAGGACTAATTAGCAGGAGCATTATAACTAATTAACATAAAATTCATTATTTGTTTTAAAGTTATATTTTTCCTTTCAGCTACTCCATTAGACTCAAGTGAATAAGACAGGGTTACTCCATGAATAATTCTTTTTTTTCATCTAAACATTTAAAGATACATATTCTCCACCTTTATCATATCAAATTATTTTGATTCTAAAGTTAATCTTCAATCTCAGTCTTATAAGCAATAAAAACATCAAATGCATCATTTTTATATCTAAGTGCAACTTAGTCAATCTGGAAAAATCATCAAAAAGGTTACAAAATATATATTTACCACCTCTAGTCATAGTCTATCTTAAATCACCCAAATCATTGTGGTCCAAAAAGAATAATTTAGTTTCTCTTATTACTAAAAAAAATAAGACTTTATAGTAATTATAGTTTTAGCACATATTTCACATTTATCAAAATTATGTAACTTTAAATCATGTAGCAAACCAAGAGATCGTATATATATATATATATATATATATATAAAATATTAACATGTCCTAATATTGCATGCCATAAAGAAATTGGCTCAATCATTTAGAAAAAAATACGTTTTCACTAAAATTATCACAAATATTAAGCACAAATAAACCTAGTTAAAAAATTAATTGCCCACAAAAATATTATTTCTAGTCAATATAACATTAAAGAAACTTTCATCCACCTTTTCCTAATAATCCCATAAAAATTAAATTAATTTGGATATTAGAATTATGTAATACATCAATCAATATCAAAGTTTTACCCGATGTGAGTTTGAGAAGTACTTTTTCTTTTTCAAAATTTTTAGTTGTCCTTGAGTCACCAAAATAAATATTTTCTTCTCCTTTCTCAACTTGGGTGTACGACACAAAATCAATTTTGCTTATGTAAATGTGCCTTGTAGCACCAGAGGCTATCACCCAATTTCTCACATTGACTTTAATATTTTTATCTGAAATGACGGCAATAATCATATCATCTATTTTAGGGAAAATTATTTTTAGCTTCGCGGAATTGTCATTCTTTTCAATATTCTTGTGCATTGAAGTGTATTTTCCATGAAGGCTTTATTACTAGCATTGAACTTGTATCTATGTCTATTTATATACCTGATATATTTTTTACCATAAACCTCCGGCAGAGGGACTTGAACAGTAATAGACAGGGTGACACCAATATCATGAGTATCATCAATAGTTTTATGACACATGTAATTTGTCATAGTTGCTTAGATGGTTGGGGAACAATTAAATATCACAATAATAATAATAATAATAATAATAATATAATAATAATAATAATAATAATAATAATAATAAAAATATATCTCATTATTTAACAAAATATTAAGCCCAAAAATTAGATAGATATAATTATAATAATATTTCAAGTAGTACACGATCAATACTTGAGTCATGTTAGGCACTATCCTAAGAAAATATTTCAGCGGTTTGAAATATTTCTCCAAAATTAAACAAGCCTTCATTATTGAAATAGAGGGTACAAGAATTAAAAAATTAATGAATTATTATCAGCAATTATTTAGAGAAAAATAAAAGACCAACATAAAACATGTTACTGAGATTAAAAAGGTCTAAAATGAAAAAGAGGAAAAAACGAAAGGAGATTTTGAAAGAGAGACAATAAACAATATATAAAATGTATTATTAATTCTTACTCACCGTTTGATGAGAAACTTGGAGGCTATTTATAAGGAAATGACAACCAAGAAAATAAGACAACTATCAAGAAACTTGTTCTTAAAATAATCAATTAAGCGCCGACACTTTCTTTATTCACTTCTCCAAGGAATACAAACTTCTAAACCACACCAGTTAATAATGGTTTTTCAAATATATTTTTATAATGCATTTTAAAATAATAAATAAATGTCGTACACAACCACAACACCAAGCAATAATCTACTACAACTAATCAAATTAACAGTCTAATTTCTGAAATGGAATTCTCTGCTGTCACTCCCTGACAACATCACCATTTTTATAACGCTCAACTTATCCTCAAAAACTATTAAGATAATAAGTGGTTGTTGTCAATAAAACACCTAACTAAGAGTCGGGATCAAATTCCACAGAAAGTGATTAATGTAAGAAATTCTATCAAGACATTGAAATTGTAAATCAACTCATTTCTAGTAATTAAGAATAAAAGGTGGATGATTCCATTAAATTTACTACAAAGGGTTTTGGTATCAAGAATCACAATTAAACTATAATTTTAAAGATTCAAACAATTTGGAAACAATCTAAGGTTGCGGGGACTAAAACTGATGTCACGTGGGGATAACTGTGTTGCTCAATAATGCTAAAAACTCATGATTAGGCTAGGTCATTATCAATAAAATCAATCTTCTTTCGATCTAATAAAATAAATTCATAGAATCTCCTTTCGATCTATTTCTGTGAATTACAAATCAACCCATTACTTGAGGAATCTCTCTTTCAAACAGATTTGGACAAATAGATTCGACCCATAATTTCTCTTTCAAGCAAATCATAAGCATCAAACCTAAATTGCATGCATTAGAGCCCGTTTGGTTAGGCAAAAAAAATTAGCCTTTAAGTCATAAAAATAAAAAGTCAAACTTATAATGACTTTGAGGACACATCTTTTTATTTTTAACTTTTTCAAGTCATTTCAAAGTTATTTTTAACTTTTTAAACATTTTCAAGCTAAAATGACTCAAAATTATGTTTGACCGCCTTTAAACCAATCCAAACATGTTTTTAGACTAATTACTCACTCGAATTGATCTTTTTGAGCAACAATCAAAAATTGAAACTAGGATCTAGTTTGGAACCTTGAATTAACTCCATGATAATTATTCTAAATCCATGAATGAACAATAATAAAACAGAGTAAGAAACAATACCCACCACATTAAATCAGCACCCAACCCCATAATTGCATCCCTAGAGTTGGAATTTTAGCCATATATCACAAAAAATAATGAAATTATACATATCATGAGAGCATTCATGGGTGTGATTAAATTAAGCAATTATAATCAACAAAACTTTGATTTCAACTTCAAATTGTCAATCCAAGAGTGAATGTTAAGACCCCCAAATCTAAGAATATTTTTTTCTCAAACTCATACAAAGTTAGGAACTAAATTCTATTTTAAAATCCGATACATTTTGTGTCTCCTTTGGACTATTTATAATTTCCTAAAATTTACCCCATGACAAATTAGGCGATGTTAGTCGGGCTCATCAAGTAGGTTCGACAAATCTTCGTCTACTTTTCTCTTGCTTAAGGCATCATGAGTTTGAACCTCAACCAATGAGCTCATTTGAGTCTTCCTATCACATTCGTCGGATCATCAAGTACCACCTTTGTTTTCCTTCTTATTTCATCCAAGTCATGTCCTCTTTGGTGATGTTAATTAATCCGTCTATCTCTTTCAGTGAATCGCCAGTTTGCTTATTAGCTCATCGAAGAACTTTGAACTCTTCAATTGTAATCACTAACACTTAAGGCGAGGTCAGACCATTTGGCTGTTCTATCAACTATTTATCCTTGCCTTGTCCCTTAGCCTTCATAGGGGCAAATCGTCAAAATATCATCAGAATAGGACATAATTAGACATTGAAGACACTAATTGTTGAACTAAAGGACCTCAAAAGAGTGTAACTCTACCACTCATCACTCCCTACCTCCTCCACCTACTCAAAGTTTCATAAATAAAAAATCATTACTTTTGTCTTCTTAGACACCCACAAAAAAATTGGTCAACAAAAATTTAACCTCCTAAATATTTCATTTCTTTTCGCAAAATTAAATGCAAAGTTCATGTAACACCTCGTATCTATAAACTAGTTTGAAAGTTGAAAAAGTTGGAGAAAAATTATTGACGCCAGCATGAACGAGATCACATACGGTCCATAGATGGTTATGGAAACTGAGTTGGAAAAGTTAAAAATGTGAAGTCCTTGAAGAGTTCATATGGACCAATAAGATGTTCCATAAAAGCTTGCCCGTAGAAAGTGGTTGTAAAAGATATACACAGTTAGATAAATTTTGATAAGTTATAAATTATACGAATGAGTATATTGACCATATGAAGTACTAAGGTCTGTAGCCTAGGATTTTGTGTAATTTGATCCAAAATTTGAGCTCTAATATATTTTCTATAGTTTGACAGTACGGTTCATAGAACGCTTGGAAAACATAGACGGCCGTTCATGAAAAGTGTTAAGACTTGAAGCACTTTTTGAACCAAGAGTAACTACGAGAGGGCCCTACTGGATGGAGATTTTCCACAACCCATATGAAGGGGTCTTTAGAAAATGATTCAAAAGTTAGTCTCCGCTATTGGGACCTACGAGGGTATAACACGGTCCGTAGAAGTTCTTACGGATAGTAGAAACCCTTCTCATGGTCGATCTTGTTAGTTTAATTAGGGTTATTTCAGTCTCTTTCCCACCCTTTCTAAGTCTAAGGTCTTTTTAATATAATTCACTCATAACACTCTTATAAATGCTCCCAAGACTTAGAGTAGATATCT
This sequence comes from Solanum habrochaites, assembly GCA_027704765.1. Classification (NCBI taxonomy): domain Eukaryota; kingdom Viridiplantae; phylum Streptophyta; class Magnoliopsida; order Solanales; family Solanaceae; genus Solanum; species Solanum habrochaites. Next base: position 11,360,975 of record JAKWJA010002498.1, on the reverse strand, counting down.
AAGAAGAGATAGTTAGGGTTTTCAAACACATTCTTCAAGTTTTTCAAAGTTTCTCCAAAAACATTGTTCCTCCAGGAATATAAGGCTATTCATAGTTTTGGACTAAGTTCGTCTTTGCCCTACATCTAAATTTAATTAGTAAGAATGAATTCTAGGGTGCTACCCTAAGTTCTAATATTCTAAACTATATTTTATTCCTTATTCTAAGTTTTGAATTCATTGTTATTAAGAGAATAATACTTTGTGCATTCTGAGTTTTAATAATTGGCCATGGTTATCTTATTATATGAACCCTATTGAATTGAGAATTTTGAGAATCTTTGCATAACAATTTCTGGACATTGATTTTCAAACTAAAACAGGTTCATGCACTTTTAAAGTAGTTTTAAGGAAACTCTAATGATCCCAAATTTATTATTTTTAACACTTGGAAAGAAAGCATTATTTCCTGAAAAGTATAAAGAATTTATGAAGTATTTCATAAAGATAAAGTATAAAACACAATTATCCCTTAAAGAGGTTCTTTGAGTATTATCTCCACTTACTGAGTATTTTAGATGAGCATGTTTCTTTATATTTTTGTCACGACTCATAATGGATGTGATGAACTCATGTTATCTCACGAAGACAAGTCAGCCTAAAAACCAAATTATATAAGAAATGCAGAAGTAAAGAAAGAATGGAAGTCTAATACTATAAATTAATGTGATAATTCATAATCGATGTAAATATATTCCCAAAACCTGATTGTCATGTGTACAAACCTCTAATATATTACAATATATGTAAGAAAAATAAGTCTCAAATGATGTTGTCTCTAAATTAGAATAAAATCATATATAGGATATCACGCCCGGAGCCTACACCCTGGCCATGACCAGCACCCAACGACTATTGTTGGCCTTGAGCGAACCCTTGGTCGGGCTTACTTAACTCAGCGATAGAATATACTCATCTCAGATAAAGAATTAAAAGCATTCTCATCAAATAACTTAAATAATTATCTTGGCCAAAATGGCACTAAGTCTCAACACTTGAACATATGAAATATAGGATAAATTAGACTCCAAAACTGAACTACTAATTGTATATGAAGCCTCTAAACTGAATGATATAGATGTTAGGATAGAGCCCACAACATCCTAATAAACTAAACTAGAAAAGCAGTAAAAGTAATGTCCTCCGGAATAAAAGAAGGCTCACCAAGTGACTGTGGAGTGCTCAACTGGATCAACGTTGCGCTGTGTGCTGATCCTATTTACCTGCGTCTGCATCATGAAATGATGTAGGCCAACTGGCATTAGTACATTGAATGTATGAGTATTCGAGTTGGAAAGCTAAATTACGACTTAAGCTTGAGGGAATTAAGATGAACTTACCTTGGCTCTGCTCAATTCAAGAATATGCTTGACTCATAGTATGTATATAAAGCAACTTAAAGCACATGCGATATACATAAAGCCTTTAAAAACTCAACTTTACTTATATATGAAAGTAATATAACCTTTGCGAGAGTTTCTCTAACCGACAACCACCATTATGAGTCTAAGTGGTAATACAACGTTTTACCTCACGTTGCCCAAGGATCATCCTATACCTTTCCATCGATATAGGACCTTACTTAGCTTAGTGGATCCACTAATTAAACTTAAGTGATCATATAAAAAGTATGACCCATTAACACCCATTATGGTTTCATGGTTTACCTGTAGACTTGAGTTAATATGAACTGTCATTCCCCTATCGGTGTTCAATACTACTCCCAAAATATACTTTAGCTCATGCTTTTAACAAAACTTCCTTCCTTTGGGTTGAGATAATTTACTGAACCCTTTAGCTTTAGAAATCTCTTTTGGAATCAATGTTTTCCTTTAAATTAAATGTGAAAACATTTATAAACCTTTAGGGAATACTTAATTCCCTTATAGCTTTTGAGATATGAATTCAGCTCTTACTCTTTAATTAACTTGAAATTTTACTCTTAGCGAATACTTAGTTCCCTTATAGATTTTGAGAATTTAACTCTACTCTTTACCCTTTGCTCAACTTGTAACTTGAACCTTAAAACACAGTTAACATGTTTATTTAAGACTCTTTGAAAACTTTAAGAACTCACTTTGACTTGCAACTTTTAAACTTGACTCTTAACTTCTTTGACCTTGATCTTAGTTTCCCTTGAATTGAATTATAGATTAAAGGATCATGATCTCATATTTATGTATGATTTCATGATGTTTAGATGTACTTTAGAGTGTTGGTATTAACTAGGAATAATATGTATATCACATAGGAACTAGTACAAAAAGATAGGGAAAGAACGGGGTATCCAGGGGGTCTTGGCGCTTTGAGGAGCGTCAGAGCCTGTCGGACAGACACTTGTTTGAGGCACTCTGGATGACGCAGCGCGCCTAGTCCTGTCAGACAGAGCCTTCCCTGAGAGTCTCTAGCAGGCGCGGCGCCCCAGGGGTTGTTTGACAGGACCTACGACTTTTCTTCTTCTTCATTTTCATCTCTAAACCTCCTAAACTTATATAGATCTCACCACAAACACTTAGGATCACTCAATACCTTATTACCCAATAAATTATACCCATAAACAGTCTAAAAACATGAATCAAATCTACTAAAGATCAACTACAATTCAACCAACAAGAATTTTACATTTTTTCAATAAGAACTCCCATGTTCTTCATTCAAATAAACTTTAACTTGCTGAATTGAATTAAATTGGGGTATGGGGGTGAAAGGAACAAATACAGAATGATCTCGCATACCTCGATAGGGACCACCCCCGACGAAATTCACGCAATGATCTTGGCATTCTTGGACAATTGTTGATCTTTCTATTCTTTTCTCTTTTCTCCCCAACCCTAAGCATTCATCATTTTTGTTAAACTGAAATGAGACTTGGTTTTAACCCTACTAAATCCTTAAAACTAATTAGAAAATACTAGGATGAAAAGATAACTTTACCCTTACTAAAATCCGGATCGGACTTTCCTTAGTCCAACAGTCCAACTTCGAAAGACATATCTCCCTCATAGAACATCGGATTTGCACAAACTCGGTGGCTTTGGAAAGATCTTCCCAAGGGATTTCCAACCATATAAATAACTCATCAAAACTTTTCCTAAGCTTGAAGTTATGACCGTTTGAAAATGACCAAAACTCACATTTGAAATCATGAAATATTCCAGATTTTCCTACGTATTCCCAACAATGATTTTCTTGGTTTCTTATTTTATTCTTAGTTAATTCAAGTTACGAGATGTTACATAGGGCTTAAAAGGTCTACTAAGATGACAATTAGCTACCTCACAAATCTCCACAGGAAGCTTCAGATTAGAAGAAAGTGTATCACAAAGATCCCAACTCATAACCTACAAAATTGTAGAAGCAATGGGTGAATACCAAAACACACAATACTCAACAAGAGAACTCTCAAACACAAGTTAAGAATATAGAATACGGGTACTCCTACCATCCTAACCGAGCCTCCAAAACTATAACCTGCATAACTCAGTCCAACCTAACAATTCACAATTTCAATAGCACATAGCTCAATAACAACACTCCGAAAAATTCAGATTAACAATACACAGAATAAATTCATCAATCACAAGTTCCATAGAAAGACACTCACAAGTTCACAAATGATAAAGATATGCAATGAAATGCGATGTCAAGTATGATGATGGATGTCTGACCTAGTGATACACATCTGTTATCTCTCATGTGAAACATATTTTTTCCATGCATCCGTTGTAGCGTGTGAGACGACCCTTGATAATAAAATCCATCATAACGTGCAATATGTACTTCGATAATAAAATTTATTGTGTCGTCCGATATGTCCCTCGAATCATAATATCTTTCGCGACGCGTGACACGTCCCTCGAAATGGTACATTCTCGTTATGTTTTTTATTTTTTCTCAGTTCACATAACACTTGTCACAACCATGTCTCAGAACTAATGCAGATGACATGTTCACACAAATAATTAGGAGATGACCATTTCCATAACAATGCATAATTCACAACAACACAATCATGATACAACATCATCAATGAACTTAATAAGTCTTTCAAATCATTATCAACACATCACACACACCAATAATTAATCATTTACCTTTTATTATCCTTTTTTCATCATCAGAATTATTCATTATGGACAAGTCAAGTCATGACCAAGTCACATTACTCCCCAACACATACCACAAGGAAAAACACAATTCCATACACTTAACAAGGGTTGATGAATCCACTTGCCTCAGTTAATCAACAATTCACTCCGAGACTTGAGACTTTCCCTTTCATTGGGCTTCCAAATCAATGCAATCTATTCAGATAAATAACCACAATAAGATTTTGAGACTAACAACACTCATATTACTATATGTCTAGCCTAGACCTAAAAACTCATCCAAACCTATAATCAAATTCTTTAATATTGATTTCAATTAACATGTCAACTCTCATATTCCCAAATTTTAAGTCTAGAATTGAGTTCCAATTTCTCGGATATCATAAATATACTAATATTCATATAAAATAATATAACTAATATTTAATTATATATCTCAATATATCAAAAACTTAATTTATATTATGATAACCGAAAGGAAATTTTCATAACCAAAATCAAGAACATGCCTAGTAAATTTACTAGGAACAGCCAGAAGGAAGCTAAACTTCTTTATAAATATATATATATATATATATATATATATATATATATATATATATATATATATATATATATATATATCAACTCTTCAATTGTCAAAATTGGCATCATTAGGCAATGATTGCTTGTCCCAACCAAATTGTCATTAATTGTTTGTATTAATTCTAGTGTTCTCTTTCCCCACACATTAATAATATAGTATAATAGTGATATCACTTCATTCACTCTTCAAACATCTAGAAATTTGGGTGAGTATATACCTGAGGCACTCGGTCATCCTTTATTACTTGCTCCATTCACTTTTATTTGTTATATTGCGCTTTTTAAGAGTTAATTTAACTAATTTTTGAAGTTAAATTAGATTGCATTAATTCTTCTCAAATCTTATCCAGCAATATTTTAACTTATATGAATGACACGTAACAATATCACCTTAACTGGAGGAAATGAGATGGAAGCATGTGGTTGCTAAATCCTATTCTCCACTCTTACAATCAGCGTAAATATCATTGTTCTCGCCTCCTTCCGAAGGCTAAACTACATCCTACTAACTCTTTCCATTTATGTCTCTAGCTTATTTCGATTCTATTCGAGCACTGTCTCAATATCTCATAAAACTTTCCATACGACCACGCTACTAATAGTAGCAAACCACAAATTTAGATACATGTAAATCTTTGTTACATGCCGAATCCATTTATTTGAAAATCCTTATCATATAGTTACAACTCGGTCATAATCCATTACGAAATCTTATTATCATTATGGTTGACATCATTTTGAGGTCAACCTGATTATCGACATGATACCTTAAACCCAAGTATACCAAACATATTCAAAGGACTAACCCAATTTTATACACATTTTATTACTAAAATCTTCAATTGCCTTCACACAACTATACTGCTAGAACTTTTTTTACCCATAATCTTGTTATTATGATATCGATCAAGTCTCTTGGAGCTTAAAATAAAATCACCAGACCTCAATTAGAATTCTCGTATTACACTTCACAACCTAAACACATTAATACCGTATCAAAGATTCACCACTAAAATCTTCCTTATAAACAATGCTTAATCCAAGCATTTGAAATAACAAACTAGTTAGTTTCTCAAATGTGAATGCAACATCAAATCTCATTATATGAGAATGTGATACAACTGATAACTCTTTAAGTCGTTAGTATTCACACTTGACAATCAATGTAGCCATTTCCATATACCATGAGTACCATATCATGAAAGTCCATTAGATCCACCATTGAAACACATCATACCCCTCTAAAAGATTGTACTCAAATAGCCTACACATTTCGCCCATTAATTAACAACAATACACTAAATTTGTTCAATCTCTTATCCAAAGCAATATGCATCCTTTTATTGATCAGGTCGATAACAAGAGTAACATACTCCATAATTCTAAAGAAGTAAGAATCGATACCATTATAGTATTCGTATCATGACTCTCTTTAATTTACACTCAATATATAAATCGTAGTAGATATTCTGACCTCAATTGGTGCAAAATCATCCCATCATTCGCTAAGCAACCCATACATGTTATCATAACTTTATTAACTATATTTTTCAAAGTTACAATGTTTATTATTTAGTCATCCCTTTAATCATTTCACTTCCAATTGTTGAAAAACTCTATATATTTCATATACCACAAAAGTACTATTCTCTTTGCAAGGGTAATTAACCTGAAAATATATAAAACGTTTCATGAAGTTCCCTCAAACCATTTTTACACCTCATTATTCAAATATTTTCAAAAAAACATTATTGATACATTACCTCACTTAGCCCCTTCAAATTGTTGAACACTTTGAATCTGACCACACATCATTTTCATAAGTCTATCACATTCACCTTATAAACACAATTCAACATCCATTAGTTTTTATTGCTTTTTTTCTCCAAGCAACCGTACCTATACATACCTACAGTTAAGCTCTACTTACTAACCAATAGGAATCATCCCAATTGCTAAAGTTTAACAAATTTACCAACAAAATATTTCTTAAGCAAAAAAACATTATCTCTAGCACTACTATTTTCTGCTTTCTAATGTGTTCTCTTGTTTTTCTTTCTATTTTCCCTCAATTATAATATAAGAATTGTTAAACTCCTTTAACTTATTACAACGTATGGATCAACTGGTATAAGGTATTAACTAAATTATGAACATGACCCATTAACACATGTTAATATTAATTATTTGAAATTTACTCGCTAATTAATTAACTATAGCTAAACAAATAGTTTAAGATTTCAAACCAACTTCCTCCACTGATTCAAAATAACTCGGGATAACCATTGAGAGGGGTAAAAATGGTAACCTTGCGACCATTTCTATAACTGAACTTTCCGATCATTACAATTTTGGGAATAGTAGTGAACACCAATTTGGTTTAAGAGTTAAAATAACTCAAACTCCATAACTTGTGCCACTAGAGTAGATATGATCGTACAATAATTGGGGCGGCTCTTCACCCAGCCTTGTTGGGGGATTGTTAATGGATCCATATGTTAAGGTTACGTTCTATATTCCGACAAGGTATAGAGCAGCTCTAGTAATATAGGTAAGACATTGTATCAACAGAGGCACGTCATAGTGATGGTTGTCAGTTAGAGAAACTCTCCATTAAAGTAAAGTATATATCTATATTTCAGTGTTTGCTATAATTGCATCTTTTATTGTGAATCTTAAATGGCTTTTACCTTATGTTCATGATTTACTTTGGTTGAGTTATTTTCAGTCCTTCAGTTCAATTATTTGTTTCACTTAGCCTTATTACATACTCCCTCTGTCCCTATTTAGTTGTCCACTTTATAAATGACACATATTAAGATAGAAATAATTAGCATAGTGAAATTATAATTACCCTTATTAATTATGGTTTCAAAAATGATGGATTAAAACTTGGAAATTTTCAAGAAGTTTAAATGAGGGTATACTAGGAAAAATATTTTTGTCTTTTCTTAATTTGTCAAAATGGACAAGTAAATAAGGACAACTAAAAGAGAAAGTATGGACAAGTAAATAGGGACAGAGGGAGTACTATATATTCCATGATGTCATTTGACTTGCATCATTTCACAATGTTGATACATATATTTAGGATCATCAACATGTTCTTCGTTGAGATTCCACCATCCACTCGCAGTTTTTGGTGATGCCTCATTCCTTTCTAAGGACTCCAATTTTATTTTTTAGTAGTACTAGTAGTATCTTGAGGTGACACGGGTCATATCCCGAAACCTATCTTATGCAGTAGGGGCTTCATGGATAGATATAGTTAGAGAGTCTTTTAGTGCTCCTTTTTAAGATGTTTTGCTACACTTTAATTATTATATTCGATATTTCAAACAAATTTGAGATTAAGTAATTGTTTTAGATATTTTATTTACTTTTAAGATTATGATTGCTTGAATTAGTCTTTCTCTAAGAGTAGTCCCTCATACCAAGAATTCGCTTGAAACCAACAATGACTTTCGAGTGTCAACCACATTCTAGTGTAGACTCGGAGCATAATAGTTCAGTTTTCTACGACAAACAAGTTCAGTGTAAACCCTCCTTAATACGTTAAATGGTTGCATTTATAATCAAATGTGTTTAAAAAATGTGTTTTTTAAAAGAATTAGAAGCATTTTCTTGGTAAGACACAAAATCTTTTTTTTTTTTAAAAAAAATAACATTTGATGGCTGATTTAGATTAAGGATTAACTTGTAGATGAACTTCAAAATGAAAGAAAAAAAACCTTCAAACGCCAATCATGACAAAAACTAGATCGGAAAATAGATAGATAATGAGAAAGAGAGAAAATAATGGAAAAAGAAAAAGAAAAAAAGTACTTTAACTCATTCTCCTTAAAGAGAGAGAAATGTACTTTTTGTAATACCCCGTAGTCAAAACAGACAAAAAAAATAGCTTTACAGAAAAAAAATCTGCAGGTGCAACCAACGGTGGCATCGAAGGACCGTAGCTTGACTCACAGTTCGTCCTGCACAACCGTCGATGGAATCAGAAACTCCCAAAAAAGTTTCAGCCCAGAAAAATTGGTTAAGTCTTGGACGACGGATGGACTCACCGTCCGTAGGTCAGACGATGGTCCGTAGTCCGTGACCGTTGATCAAAACTCCCTTCACCCACTCTCTTACAAGAGCTACGTATGACCAGCACGATCCGTAGGTGAAAAATTTGCAGAAAGTTAAGGAGAAATGCAATTGGGTCAACTTTGAATGGTCATAACTCTTAGTACAAAATGAATTCGGTGTCCCATGACCTACTCACATATAGATAATTGAATTATATTTCCTTAGCCATCGACCTTGCTAAAATCATACCTCCGAGTAAAAAGTTATACCCATTTTAGTAAAGGCCTGTCGAACAAGCCCAATCGACGGACCCAACGATGGACCGTCACTCCTGGCCGTCGTTTGGTCCAACAACAACTTTCCCAGGGGTCTTTTTTACCTTTTCCACTTTGTTTAAACCCCGATTTACGTTGTTTTGACCCTAAATCATCATATTTTAGTCAGGTTAAACCTAGAAACATAATTAAAATATATCTAAGTCACATCATTAAATCAAAAGTTAGAAAATTAGAAGCAAGAAAGGAGAAAAAGCTCAAAAACCCTAGTTCAACAACGAAGCAAGTTTCCAGCAGTTCCAGACCCAAAATTAAGTGTTTGTCCGTGAATTACATCACCAGGTTACCCATTGGGTCCCTAGTTTTCAGTTAGATTCTTGATTCTATTATCATATGATTAAACCTAAGGTTTCTAAAATTTGATAGAACTTCATGAACCTATAAATATATGTTCCAAATCATATTATCATGTTATTATTCAGTTTATTGCATGAATTTAAGAACCTTAGCTTTGTATTTCTTTAGTTCTTGAATTACACATGCTAGGTCAGATATTTAAGACACTTCAGATATACATGTCTCAGTTATAAATGCATAATACCAGATTAATTGTTGCATTCTCAGTTTGCATGTTCAGTTTCAAGCTATCCAGTATTTACAGAAACTCAGACATACTCAGTAAATTTTCAGAATTCATGGGAGTAGAATAATACCGAGTTGGACTAGAGTTCAGCGTACCCAAATAATCCTACAACTACTAGCCAAGTAGGTTGTAAGTCCTCTCTATGGACAATGAGTTTAGTGATCACGCCAACATGCCTCTATACTTCTGGTAGGGTATATTGGGTCCTCTCGATGGAGCGTATACATCGGACTCCACATTTAGCTCATGTGATTTTATTATCGGTTATTAGTAGCTCCCATAGATTATTTAGACTCTCTGCATTGACCATTTATCAGTATATTTAGTATTCAGTTTCAGCATGTTATAAATTGGTCAATGCATCCAGTTAGCTCAAAATTCAGTTTATTATGTCAGATTATTATACTTGCTATTATGCTTGTTCAGTTATGTTTTATTTCAGCTTTACTCTATCCTACATGCTCAATACCTTTCAAATACTGACGCATACGTGTGCTACATCTTCTCGTGATATAGGTTGGGTTCTCAGCATCCAGATCACGCATAGATCATTTTCCGATCTCCAGTTCAACAGATTCAGTGGTGAGTCCTCATTCTCCCAGGACAATAGTCATGAGTTTCATTTCAGTCTTTAGTCATTTAGTTTCAATTTTTGCTTGATTTAGCTGGGGGCTTGTCCCAGTATTTCTAGTCCAGTTTAGAGGCTTATTTTAGACATAGTTAGATTCAGCTTAATATTGCGTTAATGTTTCCTTTGTATTAAACTCATTGTTTTCAAATATCTCAATTATAGAATATGGGTATTCCCCATCTTTTCAGATTTAATTATGATTTAGCTTCCGCATCAATTTATTATCTTTAGTATACTCATGATCATGCCAGCAGGGTTAGCTTGGGATCACTTGTGGTCCTAGGTTCCGTGTCCGCGTCTCGGGGGTAGCTCGGGGCGTGACACTTTTTATATCAACTCAACACTTAAAGGAGCTACTTATTTCGTTTTAAAAAGATATAATACATAAATATGTCCTTTAACTTGGCCTCACTTCACATTTATATCCTCCAACTTGGTGCGCACAAATAGACACTTAAACTTGTATAAAGTTGAACAAGTAAACACATGAGTCCTATCTGACATAACATACATAGGACATCAGTAGGGTGCTAATTTTCATGTAGGATGTCACATAAGACGTGTGATTTATTTGTTCAATTTTATACAAGTTTCAGTGTTTATTTGTGCACACTCAAAGTTGAAGGACATAAATATAAAATGAGGTAAAGTAAAGGGCATATTTTATGGATTATGCCTTTTAAATAATAATCCAAGGAGGTAATTAGATTTCCGTAAAATATAAGTGTGTAACTGAAAATCGAATAATAAATTGAGAGTCATCGACTATTTTCTCATTTTAAATACGATACCTCTGGGAGAACCCTTTATCTCACACTAAATCCTTTTATTTACATTTATTTAGTTGAAAGATTTATGCGTTAAATGAGATAATTTTAATTTTTTGTTTTTTAAATAGGATGGTTTATAAATTTTGTCTTTAAAAATTGAAGATATACTTAGCGGAGAACAAATTTATTTAAGGATACAATATAAAATCCGTGCGATATATTAATGTAGCAATCTACGCTTATGTCATCGGAAAAAAATATTTATCCTCATGTGAAAAAAATTATATATCCTCATAACTGGGACATAAGTTCTTTAGAAGTAACGATATATAATTTGTGTATATTACTTGAACACAATCTAAACTTGAAAAGTAGTCTGTGTTGGGAAAAAAAAGAAAAAGAGAGCCAGCCTAAAATAGGAGCAAAGCTACAAATTAGCCTTTCCCGTTGGCATTTATTTCTTTCTACTACTGTAAGCCTCAGTTAGTTCTCAAGCAAAAGGCAAGGAAACCCCACATCTTCCTTTCCTTGTAGCAATGTCTCAGGTATTTACTTCCATAATTAATCCTCTCTGCATGTATTTGATTCAAATCTTATCATTAATCTGGAGGCTATTGTTGTAACATATTGGATTTTAAATTGTTTAACACAGTGAATTTTTACACCCATTTTTTTTTTGTTGCCTTTTTACCCTATTTTGGTAGGTTTGAGGATTGTTTTCTTTGGGGGATTGATTTAGGTTCTTTTACATTTTTTCATTTTTTGGTTAACAGTAACGCTAATACATATATATTCACACTGTTCAGGCAGAGAAAGTTGTACTGACTGCAAAAGAAGGTATTTCTTTTCACTCTTCTCCTTCTCCCCTGTTATATTCTAGTTCTAGTTTTATACATGCATATATTATATTGCTCAGGAGCAATTTGAAAATTTTCAAAGGAGAATTTTTTTTCCATGTATCAATATGTTGCATAGGTTCTACAACTTGTGATGCTTAATATGAGCAATTGATGGGTATTAAAGATCATATTTTACATTTCTCCCAATCAGTAGACGTGATATGTTTGTACTATGGTGTTTGGGGCGAGACAGGTCTAATGGGATGTAGTACGTAATTTGAAGTAGGTAGATGATGATTTCATGAGTGTTCTACAAGTTCTACCTGACTTGCATGATTTGGAATTTCTAGAATTGATTTGGCCAAGGTGAATTGTACTAATGTTAAAAGCAGTAAGACCAAAACCGGCTAGAAAAGAAGCAACCATGTTAAACCATTATGTTTATTTTGCTCCGTAGATTTCAAGAAAAAATTTGTGGTACTGATGCTAACTGAGGTAAGCCACATAGATGAACTGAGCTGATGCCTGATGGTACCTTTCAAAGCAAAGTCCAGCCTAGTGGGGAGCATATCTCATGCCAAAGTGTAATTCTGTCATTTTTCTGTGATGGAATTTGATATATTGAACTGAATTTCAGAATTGACTTGTAAATAAATCTAATTACAGCCTTATGTTATTGGCTAAGTTGTGCGGACTCTTCATTTCGATGCCGCACCCTCGGATTCTCCAAAAATACACTAGTTTTGGAGAATCCGACATGCACCCATTACTTGAGTCCAGGAGTAAATTATTGCATTTGCAACTTAATCAAGATACAACAACCACAAACCCAGTGCAGTCCGACAAGTGGTGTCTGGAAAGGGTAGTGTGTGCCTTACCCCTACCTTAAGAAGGTAGAGAAGTTGACCCACGGCACAAAACAAGATAATTACTAAAGATACAATTTAGCTTTTATTATTTGTTCCTTTAGCTTGATTGCATCATTATTCATCTGGATCCTATCATTGTTTTCTAGTTGTCATCTGGATTTGTGCATTGTTTCCTCACCACCTGGAATTATTATTTTGCTGTTTTTAAGATTCTCATTTTGTTTTACCTTCTAAAAAGTAAGAAATGGTATGGCATGTTGAATCTAGAAAGTTGCCTTTGTGCCATATTTTTGTTTAAAAAGAATGGTGAATACAGAGCATAAAGTTGTAACATTATTTTATGGTTTGTATTTTCTCCTTTCCAGATGAGAAGTCTGGGTCTTCTGAGAATAAAAAGGCTTCTGAGTCTGCCTCGACAGAAGCACAAACAGGAGAGACGAGGAAAACCTCTGCAGCTGGAGCTGGGCTTCAAAATCCCTTTGATTTCTCAGCCATGACTGGACTATTAAATGTACATATCTATCACTATACAAAACAAGAGTTTTCTTGTCGCGTCGGATAATAGATTAATCTAAGTGATTTCTATCTTGCTGGCCATTGTGAGGAAAAAACATTAATGGTATCTTTTTCAGTTTCTTTCTCTCAAGTAATAGGATATCCTATCAAAAAAGATGATGGTGGGAAAGTAAAAAATTGAATGTAACCAATAATTGTTTTGGTTGAATGTTTGATACTTGAAATTGTAAACAATTTGTGCACCACTGCTGCTGCTCTAAAAAAATATAAAAAGCCTGTGACACCAATATTTGGTGATCTAAACAGTTAATGAAATTTTATTTATATAGTATAGCCTACAATGCATTTATCAGAATTCGATTAATAAATGTTCTGCTGCTTGGTTTCTGACATGTTCATTTATAATTCTTGTATCTTATTTTATTTTTAACTAACATGGCTAATGTAGGATCCAAGTATTAAAGAACTAGCTGAGCAGATCGCAAAAGATCCTTCGTTTAATCAGATGGCTGAGCAACTTCAGCAGACCTTTCAGGGTGCTGCTGTGGAAGATAATATCCCCAACCTTGATAGCCAACAATATTACTCTGCAATGCAACAGGTTATGCAAAATCCTCAATTTATGACCATGGCTGAACAACTTGGTAGTGCATTAATGCAGGTATCTTTTTTTTCATGTTGTATTAGCCACTGGATTTCTTAGTACATAAAGATTCAACTTTGAGTTATTGATGTGTCATTTCTGTATGTATCAGGATCCATCCATGTCTAGTATGCTTGAGAATTTGACAAACTCATCACAGAAAGATCAACTTGAAGAACGAATGACATGCATCAAAGAAGACCCATCGCTGAAACCAATTCTGGAAGAGATTGAAAGTGGCGGTCCAGCTGCAATGATGAGGTTATATGTGCTCCCACTTGACATTATAAGTGGCATTCACTTTTGCTTAACCTAATGTCTAGTTTAGAACATACAGGTGTCTTAAATATAAGGTTTGGGATCGTATCAAAGATGGCACTAGTGGCTAAGTTATGTGACTTATCCTACTTGGGATATTTGATATTTTAGATTGAGATCTACAACTTTTCCTTGTCGAGTCACTAGTGTATCTTTTGAAATGAATATGATCTAATGATATTTTACAGGATAAGTTTTTCCGCTTAAGTCAATTAAGTTAAAGCCACGATGTTACAGAAAGTGTGGTGTGTCCTGATATTGAGCATAAACGATTATTTGAAATTCAAGTTACTGTGTTTACTGGAGCTCACATTTGTTATGAATCTTTTATGACTGCCGACGGTATCAACTGGCATTAGTATCTTTACTGGAGCTCACAACATGTTATGAATCTTTTATGACTGATGATGGTATCAACTAGTCAATGCCAGTACCCGTTAAAGAATCTCATCTTGTGTTTTCTCTAGAGCAGGTAAGTTTTGGTTGCTACTTTTGATACATTTGTGTTGGAGAAACAAAGTGAGTGAGATTAGAAGAAATGGATGTGAGAATGCAACAATATGTTTGTTCTTCGAAATTTATTTCATTGTGCTATTGTTCACAGTCCTTCTGAACTTCAAAACATGTTGGACTTTTGGTGTCCATAGAACATATTATGTGCGCTCCTGCAGCTCCATGCTCTCGCATATTGTTTACATCAGTTCTCTTCCTTAGATACATAGATATACCTATTACTCTAGCTTACTAGGTTTTATGTTCTCTGCACTTTGGTCTTTGATCTTAACTATGTAGTATTTTATCTTTGTTGTATTCTTAACTTCTTGTGTTATGCTTTAATTGTTTCTATAACTAGAGGTATGATTCTCTTTTTCCTTTTTCAGGTATTGGAATGATCAAGATGTTCTAAAGAAGCTAGGTGAAGCAATGGGTTTTGCTGTTGCAGGGGAGGGTGCTATCTCTGCTGAAGTTTCTGGGCCAGATGAAACAGAAAAAACAGATGATGATGAATCCTCCGTACACCAGTGTGCCAGTGTGGGCAATGTGGAGGTGTGTTCTATTAGAAAATTCCCCTCACGGCAACCTCACTTCTCTCAATCTAAAGTCATCCTCGTGGCCAAATTTTTGGATCAATTGAATATACCTGGATCTTTGATGTCAACATACTAAATATTGCTGAATAGAAGCTACGTCGTTTGAGATTTTTCTCGTATTTAGCGTCTATAATGAATGATCCACCTTTCTATATCAGTATAACTTCTTATGTTTGTTAAACCGTGAGTTCATTCGATATTTGGTTCTGATTTGTCTTTTATACTGGGTACTCTTTAGGGCTTGAAGAATGTGATAGCTTCTGGTGCTGATAAAGATGAAGAGGATTCAGAAGGAAGGACAGCGTTGCATTTTGCATGTGGATATGGGGAGGTAAGAAAATAGTTAAAATATTCCTTACGACCATTGCCATGCTTAATATAATTACAGATGTATCCAGGGTTTTGTGTATTTCAGCATTCTAAGGTATTTGGCTTTCTAATGGCTTTAGCTAAGGTACAAAACTTGCAGCCAAAGAGAACAATTCTTCCTACAAGTAAAAAAGAGAATTTCTTGGATTACTGTACATTTTAAAGTGTTATTATTAGGAGCTGCCTTATATACGTAAAAATTTAGTCCCACGCCTCCCCTCTCTTTAATTTCATATTTTCTTTGCTGTTTACTATGCATGGTACGAATTAGCTACTTATTTGGAATTATATGTAGATCAGGTATCCTGTGAATTTAATTTTGGGTCAGTTCTTTATGGCCAAGTTTCTTGCATTATCTGGGCATTATGATTTATTTATTTCGTTTCCTCAGAAATCAGCCCTTATAAGACCTCTCTACTGTACAATCCATCAGGGTGGAATGGCATATTAAATTTCTTCTTTCCTTTTTTGTGTAACAATAACCTTCCATCTTCACCATCCATCGAGAATATCGAAACATCAATCACCAAATCCAAAGGATGTTCCCCACATTGTTGATGTGGGAGGTTTAAAGATGGACTAGGTGCCATTTAAGGAAGTAGTATCCTTGAAGTAAGCCAAGGTTAAGCGTATTTTCTAGGTATTAAGCTGTTTCTCTGTATTGCTATACAGGTGAAGTGTGCTCAAGTGCTTCTTGAAGCTGGGGCAGAGGTTGATGCTTTGGACAAGAATAAGAATACTGCCCTGCACTATGCTGCTGGTTACGGAAGAAAGGAGTGTGTAGCACTGCTGTTAAAGAATGGAGCAGCTGTGTAAGTCTTGATTCTTTGGGCATCGTGATGTCATGATCCTTGCTGCCCCTTGTTTCTTGTTTTTTTTTTCTTTTTTCGTACTTCTTATCCTATTTACTTGATTTTTATTCCCTCTGTGCAGCACTCTTCAAAACTTGGATGGGAAGACACCAATCGATGTTGCCAAACTCAATAACCAGAATGAAGTTCTAACGCTACTTGAGAAGGATGCATTTCTGTGAATTGGAACGACCCGATCTTCCTGGATGTAGGCTGGGGTGATTATTTTAAACCCATTCATTTTGAGAACTCAAGGAACTGTATCATCCATACATGATGCATTTCTTCGCAAATGTATTGTTTATACATTTTCCAATTTTTCACGAGCACATACGTTATACTATTTTGGGATTGTTTTGTGTTTTTAATGTAATCAGTTTTGCTAGAAAGTTGCTTTGCATTTTGATTGAAATTTGTTAGGAAGATATATTTGTGTGAAATTTTAGCCATGTTGCACTCTGGGTTCAAGTTTTGTCAATCTTTAGATTGAATTGCAGCAGTATTCCTTGTTTATTTACTTAGATTGGGAGACCCTTATTGCAGCAGTTTTCCTTGTCTATTTACTTAGATTTGCAAGTTCCGTTTCATATAAGAATTGCAAGTTTCATACTTTGTAATCCTTGAAGCTCTTTTTCTTTCCTTTTAAGTCAGCCATTAGTTAAGAAACTACTTTTATTTGAAACAGCGGGTATGAAAGTATGAGGTCGTTGTTTGTAAATAGTTTCCTTTTTTGGTTACAAGTGTTATTTTCCTGATTTATATAGGTGAGTTGATCCCTTAATGGGTTAAACACAGACCAGCCTTACCCGGTTGTGACGGGCCGTCACAGATCCTTCAGTGAATTTCAGTCCCTGAACTCTGTGACGGAGCAGCAGGACAGATCGTCGCAGGCACGACGGCCCGTCACAGACTGCGTAATCCCAGGCTGAGTCGGATTTCTTTAAATGTTTTAAGGGACGTTTTGGACTATTTCCTGCTTAATTATAAAGTAGTGGGTTAATGTTAATAAGTCTAATTACATGGGGGTTAAAGGAGATAACCTTAAACTAATTAGTGGGTTATTTTGTCATCTTTTATACTTAATTATGTGTTAATTAGGGTAAAAGAAAGAGGGTTTGAATAAGAAAAATAGAAAGAACAGAGGAGAAAGAGAGAAACGATCGAGAGAGGGAGAAAACGAAGAAGATAGCCAAGATTTTGAGGAATTGCTTGCTTGATCACTATCTTCGGTGGAGGTAGGTTATGGTTTTTTGCTATTCGTAGTAAACTCTTAAGCGAATAGCGATGATATGTGTTTGGTAGTATTATAAGGCTTCTATATGCTTAATTGTGTTATGCATGATGTGATTTTTATATATGATTGTGATGAAACAAGCATGATGAAGCTATTGAATCCCAAATCTTGATAAAAACCTAATCTCTTGTTAAATGATGATGCCTTGGTATAAAAGAAGGCTTGATGAACTAAAGTAATGAGATGATGATGCCTTGATATAAAAGAAGGCTTGATTTACTAATAGAATGAGATTTAAAGGATCGGGTGTCACGAACCGACACGTAGATTTAGGGGATCGGGTGTCACGAACCGACACGTAGATTTAGGAGATCGGGTGTTGATATACCGTGGCTTCACGGTATAATTAATACTTTTTCCTTAAGTTTATTGTGTCCAAAAGCCCTTTTTGTGCTAATTTTTATACAAGTTTTCTTTGTTTTGCAGGAAATCTGTCCAAAGCCAAATGCGGAGATTTTGAGAGAGAAATGCAGAAGAGACCACCTACGGAGCTTATGACGGTCCGTCATGCCTGTGACGGTCCGTAGGTGGCAGCGTAGTGCAGCTGCTGAAGGAAGATGGGGAAGTCTGACAAGTGTGGGATTACGTAGATTGTGACGGTCCGTCATGGCCATGACGGTCCGTCCTGCAGGTTCGTCGTGAAGATCAGAGAAGTGATCCCAGTACCCAAATTCCAAGAGTTGAAGTCTTTTGAAACGAGACCCTCGACGGACCGTTGTGCCTATGACGGTCCGTCACACTTGCCGTTGAGGGGAATGAAGAAAGCAGCAGAAGAAAATGACCAAGTATGGGAAGACGGAGTCCACGACGGTCCGTCATGACCACGACGGTCCGTCGCGTGGTCCGTCGACCCAGCCGCGTTTTGGCAGATTTCCAGTAATTAGAATTCTTGTTTAATTAGGTTTTTGTATTTTTATAAATAGTTCGAAAAACCTCATTTTTGAGGTTAGACACCTGATAATTAGACTCTACAATATTAGAGCTCATATTATTATTAGAATTTATTGATTAGTGTTTGATTCTTTGGAGATTCTTACAAGTAATTTTTGGTGATTAATCAAGCAATCTTTTGGACTTTACTCTTTCTCATTGAAGTAAGTACATTCTTATTTTTTATTAATATTTTGAATTGTTTATGGCGATGAGTAACTAAACTCCATAACTAGGGTTGTGGGAACCATAGGCAAATAATGAGATAAACCCTAGCTAAAATACAATTCTAGAATAGTGTCTGCATGTATTAATAATTCTTTCGTTTAGAAGTCTTTTTAACGGATGATCAACGTTAGAACTCGTCTTAATGCTACTTGCCGGACCAAGGAGGTAGATAATAATGAAAAAAGAATTATTAACATAGATTTAGTGTATACTATCTAATAGGCTAGTATTGATTGGTACGAGGTAGTAACTTAGTCAAATATCGAATACGATGCTTAATATGAGGTAACGATAAGGGTTAGGAAAGCAACAACACGTAGCCGGACCAAGTGCGGAGTGAGATTTTCTAGATGCCGGACCAAGGATTTAGAAATACATAACTTATCACTTTGCATGCAAGATACTAGGAAAGAATTGTTATAGTTAGAATTATCAAGTTATGAACCTGTGGGGAACACGTAAACCCTAGTTACTTTGATTATTGATTAAAACCCAACATTAAAAGCTGTTAAGTGTCTCTTTCAATTCGTTAGTTCTTTTACTTATTAGGAGATACAAACCCCCTTTTTACATTTTTATGTTTTTACTTTCTAAGGAAGTTATCAACCGAACAATAGTAATAACAAGTTAAAGTTAAGTCTAGACTATTTTCCTCGTGGGAACGATCCCAACCTCACTAGTTGGATTATTTACTTGACGTGACCGCTTTACTTCTCAGTTGAGAAGTAAATTTGAGCGTATCAAATTTTGGCGCCGCTGCCGGGGAATTTAGCTTTTAGATTAATTTTAACTTATTACTATAGTTTAGTTGATATTTTCTTGATTTTACTTTGTTTTATTGTTTTTGATTTCTTTTCAGAACTATCCTCCTTGTATGCCAAATACACGGAGAGGAAGAGAACCATTGTTCCCCTACGGTCACGAGTTAGAGCGTACACTGCGAAACATGAATCGTAATTTGGAAATCAATGATGACGATCCAAACCAGAACATCCAGCTCCGTTGATGCTCATGGTCAGATGTTACCCGAAGCTCCGGGTGAACATCAACAGAGGGGACAGAATCCCGCTCCACGGCCCCAAGCATACTACAGAGGCTATGATAACATAGCAGATTCGGATGGGCCACTGGTTTTGCCTCCTCTACCCACAGGCCACACTTTTGTGGTAACTAGTAGTCTGATGCAAATGCTCACTGCCAGAGGTTTATTTTCAGGGCTACCTTCTGAGGATCCACATGCCCATATAGCTAAGGTAAGGGCAGTGTGTAAAAGTTGTGTGGGGAGGCCTGATTTGGATCTAGATGTGATAGGGCTCAGAGTGTTTCCTCTCTCACTGACGGGAGAGACTGCTATGTGGTTCACTGAGCTCCCATACAACTCCATCTTTACTTGGAATCAACTTAGGGATGTCTTATTAGCACGCTACTATCCGGTCTCCAAGAAACTAAACCACAAAGACAGGGTGAATAACTTTGTGGCACTACCAGGAGAGTCAGTTAGTAGTTCTTGGGATAGATTCACCTCATTCTTGAGAAGTGTTCCAAATCACCGTATAGATGATGAGTCACTGAAAGAATACTTCTATAGGGGCCAAGATGATAACAACAAAGCGGTATTGGACACTATAGCAGGTGGATCATATGGAGAATGTCCTTATGCAGAGATCGCTGAAAAATTGGAAAAAATCTCCCGGAATAACAAAGCTTGGAGTACTAGAAAATCTGATACAGGGAGAAACACCTTTGCAGTGCAATCCATTTACAACCCAGCCACAGATGATATTCGTGAAGAAATGGCTCAAATGAGAACTGAGCTTGGGTTGGTACTAAAACATGTCACTGGGGGTGCAGAAAAGGTTAATGCAGTCAACTACATGGCTAAACCACCACCTCCAATCGATGAGTGTTATTATGAGGAGGATTCCTATGCAGTAAATGAACAGATGGGGGGTTTCCGACCAAGCGCCCAAGGCTCAAATCAGGATAATTGGCGCCAAGGTCAAGGGAACCAAGGTCGGAACTATGGTAACTACAATCGTGAGGGTCATTATGTCAGAGATGGAAACTTCAATCGCGACAACAACTTCAACAGGGGTAACTATGGTAATAGAAACGACAGGAATGGACCTATGTTCCTCCTCAAAATCGGGAAGTTACTCCTAGGGATGGTGGAGGTAGTATGTCACGAGTTGAGGATATGTTGCATAAAATGATGAGGAGGTTCGATGCTAGTGATGAGCACAATAAAGAGTTGAGAAATGATTTAGCGGGTATTGGGCAAAAAGTTGATACCCATGCAATATCAATTAAGCAACTTGAGTTACAATTGGCCCAATTATCTGCAACTGTGAACACACGGCAACCGGGCACTCTTCCTAGCAACACTGTCCAAAATCCGAAAAATGATGGACATTGTATGGCAATTACTACTCGCGGGGGTAAGCAAACCATTGATCCACCTATGCCATCTGATGAGAATAAGGTGACAACAGAATCTGATAAAGTGGTAGAAGTTGATGCTGAATTAGGGGATAACACTGCAAAAGATGCTGAAATGCCTAAAAAGGTAATTCCTATGCCTAGGCCACCACCCCCATTTCCTCAGAGATTAGTGAAAAAGACCGAGGATGGTAAATACCGGCGTTTTATAACAATGTTGAAGCAACTTTCTATCAATGTCCCTTTGGTAGAAGCTTTAGAACAAATGCCCGGTTACGCCAAATTTATGAAAGATCTGGTTACAAAGAAAAGATCGGTCACTTTTGAGGATGATGATAGAATGCAGCATTGTAGTGCTATTGCTACAAGATCTCTGGTCCAAAAGAAAGAAGATCCGGGTGCGTTTACTATTCCTTGTACAATCGGGCTATTACATTTTGCGAAAGCACTATGTGATTTGGGGGCAAGCATAAATCTCATGCCCCTCTAGATTTACAAGAAGTTGGGTTTGGGTGACCCAAAGCCCACTGCGATGCGGCTACTGATGGCCGATCGAACAGTAAAATGACCTATAGGGATACTCCACGATGTGCTAGTAAAAGTGGAGTCATTCATATTTCCAGCAGATTTTGTTATTCTTGATTGCGAGGTCGATTTTGAAGTGCCCATTATTCTTGGGCGGCCATTCCTTGCTACGGGAAGAGCCTTAGTAGACATGGAAAAGGGGCAAATGAAATTTCGATTGAACAATGAGGAAGTGATCTTTAATGTTTGTAGGTCCATGAGGCAGAGTGGTGAGCTCCAATCGGCATCTGCTATATCCTACAACATGGGTGAGAAATTTGAGACACAAATAGAAGAACGTCTAGGTGTCGAAGCATTAGCGGCAGTGATAATGAACTTTGATAGCGATTGCATTGAAGAGTATGAGTCATTAGTCGCGGCTCTTGACCGAGGTGATGTTCGGTTTAAACCGATGAAATTTGAGCTCGACATGAAGAATCGCGAATCCCCACCCGCGAAACCATCTATAGAGGAAGCTCCAAAAGTGGAATTAAAAGCTCTCCCATCTCATCTTAGGTATGAATTCTTAGGGAATAGTGACACTTTACCGGTAATCATTGCATCAGACTTGGATGAACAACAGGTTCAGAGTTTGGTGAAGGTACTAAAAAGGTTCAAAAGAGCCATTGGGTGGACCATTGCAGACATTATTGGGATCCCTCCTGGTATTTGATCTCATAAAATCCAACTCATGCCTGATCATAAGCCGAGTATTGAGCACCAGAGACGCTTGAATCCTCCTATGCAAGAGGTTGTGAAGAAGGAAATTATCAAGTGGTTGGATGCTGTAGTAATCTATCCAATCGCCGATAGTAGTTGGGTATGCTCGGTTCAGTATGTACCTAAGAAAGGGGGAATGACTGTGGTCCCCAACGAAAAGAATGAACTTGTTCCAATAAGACCGGTTACTGGATGGAGGGTGTGTATGGATTATCGTAAACTGAATTCATGGACTGAAAAAGACCATTTTCCCATGCCCTTCATGGATCAGATGTTGGATAGACTTGCCGGAAAAGGGTGGTATTGTTTTCTTGATGGGTATTCGGGGTATAATCAGTTTCTATTGCACCAGAAGATCAAGAGAAACCACTTTTACTTGTCCATATGGGACTTTTGCGTTCAGAAGAATGCCATTTGGGTGTGCAATGCACCTGCAACCTTTCAGAGATGTATGATGTCAATATTTTCTGACATGGTGGAGGATACTATAGAGGTTTTTATGGATGATTTTTCGGTGGTTGGTGATTCATTCGAGCGGTGCTTAAATATTTATCTGAGGTTCTTAAGAGATGTGAAGACTGCAATTTGGTACTAAACTGGGAAAAGTGTCATTTCATGGTAAAAGAGGTATTGTGTTGGGTCATCGCATTTCAGAAAAGGGCATAGAGGTTGATCGAGCTAAAGTTGAGGTAATAGAGAGACTGCCCCCACCAATCTCTGTGAAAGGTGTGAGAAGATTTCTTTCTTGGGCATGCAGGTTTTTACCGAAGATTCATCAAAGACTTTTCAAAGATTGCACACCCATTTTGCAAACTGCTGGAGAAAGATTGTAAATTTTGTTTGATGAATCTTTTCTTAAGGCATTCGGTGAACTAAAAGAAAATTGGTGTCTGCGCCTATCATTATTTCCCTGGATTGGAGCAGTCCATTTGAGGTAATGTGCGATGCTAGTGGGGTAGCTCTTGGTGTAGTACTGGGACAGAGGAAAAACAAAATCCTTCACCCCATTTACTATGCTAGTAAAGCCCTAAATGAAGCTCAGAAGAACTACACAGTGACTGAGCAAAAACTCCTAGCAGTAGTGTTTGCTTTTGAGAAATTTCGCTCCTATTTGCTAGGTACTAGAGTTATAGTTCATACTGACCATTCAACATTGAGATATTTGATGGCGAAAAAGGATGCGAAACCAAGGCTGATACGCTGGGTATTACTGCTGCAAGAATTTGATTTTGAAGTGCTGGATAGAAAAGGGACTGAAAATCAAGTTGCTGATCATTTGTCTCGTCTAGAGGATGAAGCTATGAGAGAGTTAGGGGATAAGACTGACATTGATGATACTTTCCCCGATGAACATGTATTGGCTGCTTCACAAGACTTGATTCCATGGTTCGCAGATTTTGCGAACTATCTGGCTAGTGATATTGTTCCATCAGACTTGTCCTTTCATCAAAGAAAAAGTTCATGTACGATGTGAAGAAGTTCTTTTGGGATGAACCATACTTGTATAGGAGTTGTGCCGACGGGCTTATTCGGCGTTGTGTGCCAGAATGTGAAATGTTGAGTGTATTGGAGGCATGCCATTCTTCACCTGTTGGCGGACATCACAGTGGTATCCGAACCGCTCACAAAATATTGCAATGTGGTTACTATTGGCCAACTCTTCATCAAGATGCTCATGGGTTTGCTAAAGCATGTGACAAATGTCAACGTGATGGTGGTATTTCAAGAAAGCAAGAGCTCCCTCTAAACCCCATTCTTGTGATTGAGTTATTTGATGTGTGGGGTATTGACTTTATGGGCCCTTTCGTGAGTTCTCATGGGATGAAGTACATTCTAGTAGCAGTTGATTATGTATCTAAATGGCTCGAAGCCATAGCACTCGCAAACAATGAAGGGAAGAGTGTCACTGCATTTTTGAAAAAGAATATATTCTCTCGTTTTGGCACCCCAAGGGCTTTATTAGTGATGGGGGCTCCCACTTCTGCAACAGATTATTCAAAGGGTTATTGGAGAAATATGGGGTTCGCCATAATGTGGCCACTCCTTACCACCCTCAAACTAGTGGGCAAGTTGAAGTGTCGAATCGAGAGATCAAGCAGATATTGTCCAAACAGTGAACGCTAGTAGAACGGATTGGTCAAGGAGGCTTGATGATGCTCTTTGGCCTATCGGACAGCATATAAGACTCCCATTGGTATGTCTCCATACCAACTTGTATATGGGAAAGCTTGTCATCTACCACCGTTTGAGTTAGAGCATAAAGCCATGTGGGCTATGAAGAAGTTAAAAATGGATTGGAGCGAAGCTGGAGAGCACCGGTTAAATGGGTTGAATGAACTTGATGAATTTCGCCTAAAAGCCTATGAAAGTTCAGCCCTATACAAAGAAAAGATGAAGAAGTACCATGACAACAAAATTGAAAAACGAGAGTTTATGGTTGGGGATTTGGTGCTTTTATTCAATTCCAAATTGCGCTTGTTTCCAGGAAAACTCAAGTCCAAATGGACGGGTCCTTACACGGTTACCCAACTATTCCCTCATGGAGCAGTTGAGTTGGAAACCAAGGAGGGCGTGCGGTTCAAGGTGAATGGACAGCGCATAAAAATCTATCTCGGGCATGCTGAATCGGCGAATGAAGTGATCGAGGCATACCATCTTGATGAAGTCTGAGTAATCAAGTGTCCCCAGTCGTGCCGCGACATTAAATCAGGCGCTTGTTGGGAGGCAACCCAATACTTATCGTCTTTTTAATAATGGTAGCATTTTCTTTTCTATTAATGGGTTTTAAATTTGCAGGCACATCACCAGGAAATTCTGCAGAACATTACTTCGCAGTAGCCACTGACGGATACAACGACGGACCGTTGCAACTGTGACGGACCGTCGTGGTATCCGTCACACCAGGTACCAGTTCTGTCATTTTGAATATTAGGGCACACACGACGGAACCTACGACGGCCCGTCACATACGCGACGGTCCGTCGTCGAGGAACCGTCGCGTGATTAATGAAATCTACCCGACCCGACCCGGCTGGACCCTTTTCACAATTTAACCGTTCATACCCCACAACCCCCCATATCCCACCCCATTTACTTCATTATTCCCCTCATCTCCCCTCTCTTTTCAACTTCCACACTTCCCCTCACTGCTCCTTGCTCCCACAAATCATCTCAGCCTTATCATTATCATCTACTGTCGGTGTTGACCTTGCCAGGATCATTCTCCATTTGTTTTCTTCTCCATTTCCAAGGTATGTGTCTCTACATTTATCGATATTTATCTTGCATTTTGGTTTTGTAGTTGGTATTAGCTTAGTTTTTAGTCGTCTATTGTTTCCTTTATCTGCTTATGTCTAAACCTAGGTTCAAAATGTTCATATGTGCCATGTTGATAACCCAAACCATAGGTGATTTTGCTTTGGTAGTTTCTTAGGTCGTGGGTATAGCCACATATAGGCCCACATAACTACACAACCATGTGGGCTCATCGGGGATGCGTAGGGCACCCCCAAGTCTAAGACTGCTACTCAGAACGAGACCCCGATGACGGCCCGTCGCTTACACGAAGGACCGTCATAGGGTCCGTCGCACAAGCCCTAGCACCCCTGCTAAACGTCGCCTGTGACGGACCGTCATACCCACGACGGTCCGTCTTGCACGACCGTCATGGTTGTCAGAGACCCTGTTTCTAAGGGTCTCTCAAAATTTTTCAAGTGTCTTACGATGGACTCTTGTGACGGACCGTCATACCCACGACGGTCCGTCCTGCGCGACCGTCATGGTTGTCAGAGACCCTGTTTCTAAGGGTCTCTCAAAAAATTTTCAAGTGTCTTACGACGGACTCTTGTGACGGACCGTCATACCCACGACGGTCCGTCCTGCGCGACCGTCATGGTTGTCAGAGACCCTGTTTCTAAGGGTCTCTCAAAATTTTTCAAGTGTCTTACGAAGGACTCTTACGACGAACCGTAATACCCACGACGGTTCGTCCTGCACGACCGTCATAATGGTCAGAGACCCCCACTGATGAGGGTCTCGCAACATTGTCTAAGTGTCCTACGATGGACTCTTACGACGGACCGTCGTACGCACGACGGTCCGTCCTGCTTGACCTTCACGATGGTCAGAGATCCCTCCTTCAGGGTTCCTTATACATACATATGCCAAGTATAACACGACGGACCTCATGACGGTCCGTCATAGTCACGACGGACCGTCATCGGTCCCGTTGTGTGATACAGTTTCAATATTACTAACACACTATTTTCAAATTTTAAATGTCATATGAGCTTGCCTGTCTTGTTTGACATTACTCGTACTAATAGTGATCCTTTGCAGGTACTATCTACTATGGCACCCAAGCAATACCGAGCCTACGCACGCGGGCGATCCAAGTCTGTTGCCCCGTCTGCACGATTGATCATCGGGTCTGATGATGAGAGGGACCCTGAATATGTGCTCCCAGGCACCTCCGCCCCTTCCCGTGCCACACGTGCCACACGTGCCACACCCAAGAAGGTGGCGCCCGGCGTAGTCACTGCCTCCCAGTCTGATGAGGAGCGCACACTGACCGGCACACCCTCTGGGTCAGCCACAAACGAGGAAGGAGCGTCTGGCTCCTTAGGAGTATCCTGGTCCGAGGAAGCTTCAGCATCTGCTGAGGTTCCCGTACCCTCCACTGCTGCAGCGTCGGCCTCGTCTGATGAGGCTGACAGTTCAGAATCCACATCCGGAGCACCAGTTCAGGTCCCCACCCTAGCCGCTGACCAGCCAAACCGGTGGTGTGTCGACGGCCAGTTTCAAGTTTACTCCGACGCAAAGTTCTTGAACGACAAAGGAGTAATGACTCGCACACTCACCCTGGAGCGGCGGGTACTCACAGGGAGCCTTCCCACGATGCCGGAGATTCATAACCTCTTCACCAGGCATCGCTTGGAGTTGACAGCACGTCCATTGGGACGATACAGCGAGGAGATTGTCCGAGATTTCTACGCGTCCTATGTAGCGACTCTCCGATCCCAGATCGACAGGCGGGCTGCTCCCGCTAAACAGGCCCCATTGGAGCAGGTTCGAGTCCGGGGCGTGCAGGTCGACATTTCCCTGCCAGCCATCCGCCGGTTCCTATACGGCGAGAGTGTAGATGCTACTAGGACCCCCATCACTGCCGAGTTTGACTATCGCTGGCAGATAGTGAAGGATGGACAGTTCCTACGAGAGTCAGCACTGAGGGAGACCACCAAGAGGTGGATGGCCCTACACCTATCAGTCGACGGAGAGGGTGCCGATTGGGTCACCGAGCCGAAGGGGGCCATCAAAAAGGCCAACCTCACGTTCGTCGCCAAGTTCTTGTGGCTGCTCGTGCGTCACTGCCTTTCCCCCACAGCTGCTGATAACATAGTCACCTGGGATCGAGCAATGCTGATGGCGGCGATGATAGCCGGCTTCGAGGTGGACCATGCATGGCTTCTCCAGGCAGTCATGCACGAGAGGGCCTTCAAAGTCACCACCACCTACCCCTTTCCGTGCATGATCTTTGCCCTTTGCAGGTCTGCAGGTGTGCCCATTTGGCACATAGATCAGTTGCGAACCCCGCCGGGTACCGTTGACGTCGGCCTCATCAGAGACGAGGCCAATGAGTTGGCCCCACGTCGAGGGCCCCATCCAGAGATACCACCACTAGCAGATGATCTTGCGGATACGGTGGCCCAGGCTCGCACAGCCACACAGACATCCACAGACACTACCCCGCTCGAGTCTATCCCGGGTAGTAGCACAGCCCCTCTACTGACACCGGCCCCACATGCTCGAGTACAAAAACTGGAGGCACAAATGGCCACTCTTCTTTATCATATCCAGCCGTGGATGCAGAAGTCTATTGCTGAGTCTGAAGCGCGTATGGAGAGGCAGATGCAGCGGAAGATTGCTGAGGTTAACCAGCGCATAGATGCCTTTGAATTGAGAGTGTTAGCCCGACCAGCCCCTTCGGTAGATGTGTCAACTCTTCAGGCTGCAGTAGACAGTCTTCGTGCAGACATCAGCACGATCCTAGAGACGAGAGTTCCGGAGTCTGTCGAGCCTGCTGAGGATACTGTATTGGCGGCCTTGTTTCCTACTCCAGACATTCCCCCATCTTCCCCGAGAGAGAGTGCTAAGAGGCGAAGGAGTCGATCAGGGGATGAGGCGCGAGCAAGGAAGAAGGAGCGCCGAGAGATGGAGGCCGCGAGGAGAGCCTCACTTGCTGAGGCGGAGGCACACCAGATCAGAGCTTTGCAGATAGCGGCTGGGGCGTCTAGCTCCCGCACTGTAGAGACAGCAGGAGGCACTACTGAGGGTGCGGTGTTGCTGAGGACCACCACTTTAGGGTGTCCAGATTGCAGAGGATGTGGGTTCTGGAAACCGGACCCACCAGTTTGTTGATCGACGGCGCTATGCGCCACAGGTTTGCTTCACCTACCCCTCTAATCTTTAGATTTTTTTTATGCATTGGGGACAATTGCATGCTTTTTTGTTGGGGGTGGGGTAAATGGAAAGTGAGTGTTAGGGTGAAGTCTGAGTAGCCCAACTCACTATCCTCTTTTGGGGTTTTCTTGCCTGAGTTCTTTTTCCCCAAAAGACTGATTATTTTTTTGTTGAACCGGCATGTTTAGATCTTTTGTACATAGTTTAATTCTAGAGCATGATGGCTAAATGATATCCTGATAAACTGAAAATAACGCATGACTAGGCATAGTAACTGACAATTGTGTGGCTCTAAGCATGAAATAGAGTTACACCATTGCATTACCCTAAGTCTTTAATTCAAACTAGGTGTCTAATGATCTGGTATAGAGTGATGACATGTTAAGTGAGAGTGAGGAAATTTGAATAGTCCACTATTGGTACTGAGCTAGAACTTGCCTGGTTAGTCCTGCTAAAAGGAAGCTGTAACAAACAATTAGGAAAGGATCATAGGCCCTTATTCAAGAAAGCCCATTTCTAACCCAAATAAAAGAAACCAAATGAAAGTTATCCTTCTTTGATCCAAATAATTTGAGCTTAATTAGACCTTTCTTTTTCACCCCAACTGATCTTTTCTGGGAATAACGTGTTGGCCCTGGTCCCTCCTAGGACATGTGCACCTCAGCTTATGCCAAAAGCATAAGTTGAGGGTGGCTAATGCAGTAAACAACCTTCGTTCTGGCCCTGACCCAACTTTGGGTATTGTGTACCTTGACTCATGGAAAAGCCATGAGTTGAGGGTGGCTATTACGAGGAATGCTCTGGAAAGTGGGGTTGAAAGAACAAAAGAGAGAGAAAGAACAAAAGTAAAGTGACTCAAAAGTAGTTGAAAGAAAAGAAAAAAAAAAGAAAAGTATACAAGAATTATAAAAAAAAAAAAAGAAAAAAAAAAGAAGAGAGTCACGTACACAAATGAAGAAAGAAGAGAAATTGAGCAAAGGGAAAGAATATGAGAGACTGGGCGAGATAAGATGATAAAAAGGGAAGGTTTTAGCTGATATGTCAAGGAGGGCAAAAAGTCACTAGAGTTACCTAAAAATGTACCTGACCCTGAGCCTATGTTACAAGCTAAAAAAGTCCTATCGTGATCCTAAGGGTTGTATAGCGAACTTAAGGCAGTGAAAATAAGGGCAAGCTTATGGCAATAGGTATGAATGAGTGTGACTTTGTTCTGAGAGCGAGTGTTGAAATGTAATCCTTATACTCAAACTGAAATCATTGTGTGAAAAATAAGGATTTTGTTCTAAAGTGAGGACATTAGTTGCAATACCAGAATTGTTAGCACCTCGGTGAGAAATTGAAGAGGATAGGTGTTAGTGAATGGTGAGTCTGTGTCATGTTGAATCCCACAAAATTCAAGCCTAATAGTGATAGCATGCATAGATTTGATGAGATTAATCGGGATTGATAGCCAAATGATTGCAAAGGATAAAACATTAATACTATTGTACAAAGATTGTGTAGTGAGTCATAGTGCGTCGCTTGAGGACAAACAACGAATTTAAGTTGAGGGTGTTGATATACCGTGGCTTCACGGTATAATTAATACTTTTTCCTTAAGTTTAGTGTGTCCAAAAGCCCTTTTTGTGCTAATTTTTATACAAGTTTCTCTTTGTTTTGCAGGAAATCTGTCCAAAGCCAAATGCGGAGATTTTGAGAGAGAAATGCAGAAGAGACCACCTACGGAGCTTATGACGGTCCGTAGGTGGCAGCGTAGTGCAGCTGCTGAAGGAAGATGGGGAAGTCTAACAAGTGTGGGATTACGTAGATTGTGACGGTCCGTCATGGCCATGACGGTCCGTCCTGCAGGTTCGTCGTGAAGATCAGAGAAGTGATCCCAGTACCCAAATTCCAAGAGTTGAAGTCTTTTGAAACGAGACCCTCGACGGACCGTTGTGCCTATGACGGTCCGTCACACTTGCCGTTGAGGGGAATGAATAAAGCAGCAGAAGAAAATGACCAAGTATGGGAAGACGGAGTCCACGACGGTCCGTCATGACCACGACGGTCCGTCGTGTGGTCCGTCGACCCAGCCGCGTTTTGGCAGATTTCCAGTAATTAGAATTCTTGTTTAATTAGGTTTTTGTATTTTTATAAATATTTCGAAAAACCTCGTTTTTGAGGTAAGACACCTGATAATTAGACTCTACAATATTAGAACTCATATATTATTAGAATTTATTGATTAGTGTTTGATTCTTGGAGATTCTTACAAGTAATTTTTGGTGATTAATCAAGCAATCTTTTGGACTTTACTCTTTCTCATTGAAGTAGTACAGTAATGAATTCTTATTTAATATATTTGAATATTGTGTTTATGGCGATGAGTAACTAAACTCCATAACTAGGGTTGTGGGAACCATAGGCAAATAATGAGATAAACCCTAGCTAAAATAACAATTCTAGAATAGTGTCTTGCATGTATTAATAATTCTTTCGCTTAGAAGTCTTTTTAACGGATGATCAACGTTAGAACTCGCCTTAATGCTACTTGCCGGACCAAGGGGTAGATAATAGGAAAGAAATTATTAACATAGATTTAGTGTATACTATCTAATAGGCTAGTATTGATTGGTACGAGGTAGTAACTTAGTCAAATATCGAATACGATGCTTAATATGAGGTAACGATAAGGGTTAGAAAGAAACAACACACGTAGCCGGACCAAGGTGCGGAGTGAGATTTTCTAGATGCCGGACCAAGGATTTAGAAATACATAACTTATCACTTTGCATGCAAGATACTAGGAAAGAATTGTTATAGTTAGAATTATCAAGTTATGAACCTGTGGGGAACACGTAAACCCTAGTTACTTTGATTTATTGATTAAAACCCAACATTAAAAGCTGTTAAGTGTCTCTTTCAATTTCGTTAGTTCTTTTTACTTATTAGGAGATACAAACCCCCCTTTTTACATTTTTATGTTTTTACTTTCTAAGGAAGTTATCAACCGAACAATAGTAATAACAAGTTAAAGTTAAGTCTAGACTATTTTCCTCGTGGGAACGATCCCAACCTCACTAGTTGGGTTATTTACTTGACGCGACCGCTTTACTTCTCAGTTGAGAAGTAAATTTGAGCGTATCACACGAACCGACACGTAGATTTAGGGGATCGGGTTTCACGAACCGACACGTAGATTTAGGGGATCGGATGTCACGAACCGACACGTAGATTTAGGGGATCGGGTGTCACGAACCGACACGTAGATTTAGGGGATCGGGTGTCACGAACTGACACGTAGATTTAGGGGATCGAGTGTCACGAACCGACACGTAGATTTAGGGGATCGGAGTGTCACGTCCGACACATAGTAGTAGGGGATCGGAGTGTCACGTACCGACACAAGAGAAATATAGATAATGAATCTTGAAAGATGCTAATATACTCAATCTAAAGAGCATGTTTCCCAAAAGAGTATGGTGTGGAGGCTTGAGTCCTCATAGATATGATCGGTGATATTATAGATGATGTTTATACTTGTTGCTATCACCTGTTAAGAATATTAGTTGATTTTATGATGTTATCTGAGATATATTGCTTTCTATTTTGAGTTGGCCGATGATACCTACTCAGTACTTGTGTTTGTACTGACCCCCTACTTTTATGTTTTCTTCTTGTTTATTTGTGGAGTGCAGCAAACGTGCCGTCACCTTCGACTCAACAGTAACTCTAGCCAGTCTTCATTACTCCGGATATCAGGGTGAGATAATGCTTCTAGCTTGGACTGGATCTTCTTCCTCATGTCTTGATGCCTTGAAGTTCCGGCATGGACTAGCTTTTGTTATTTTAGCTTTTTAGAATACTCTTAGTTTAGTAATTTGATCATAGATGTTCTTGTGGTGATGACTTCCAGATTTTGGGGATAATAATAGATGTTGAATTTTAGAAGTTATTAAATTGGTTTTTATTAATGAGTTTAAGTCTTCCGCATTACTTTCTGTTGATATTACATTGAAATGTTAAGGTTTAGATTGGTTGGTTCGCTCACATAGGAGGGTAAGTGTGGGTGTCAGTCGCGATCCGATTTGGGTCGTGACAAACTTGGTATCAGAGCCTTAGGTTCGTTGGTCTCATCACACAAGAACAGGTCTAGTAGAGTCTTAAAGAACGGTAGGGGGACGCCTTTACTTTTCTTTGAGAGACTATAAGACTTTAGGAAAATTCCATTCTTTCTTTCTTCTTTCGTGCTATTACTTGGGTCCAATTGGTATCTAGGTGATACAAATTGGTATCTGACCATCTTCACTCTATTTCGCAGATGGTTAGAACTAGAGCAACGACTGCGCCAACACCAACATCGGCAAGACTTGAAGCGTCCGAGCCAGCCACTGGGGCTGTAGCTCAAGGAAGAATAGCGGCAAGAGGCCGTGGTAGAGGTCATGGGAGGACGTCCTCTAAAGGAAGAGGACAAACACCTGCCCCATATGGTACTAGGGCGGTGACTCCTCCACCGACTGAGGAAGTAGTGAGAGAGGGCGAGGAAGGGGAAACTGAACAAGTGCAAAATGAAGAATTGCCACCCCAACCTACCCCAGAAATGATCAATCAGGTTCTTGCTTATCTTAGTGGGTTATCTGACCAGGGCCAGACGCCTCCAGTGTTTTCCGCACCAGCGCCTCAGGTTCCGGAGGTACAACATGCCGCTACTATGGCTCCCCGCATGGATGCCTCATTGGAAATAGGCACGTTTCCTTGTCTGACCACAGGGCCTATAATGACAAATGATCAGCATGAACTCTTCAGTAAGTTCTTGAAATTGAAACCTCCAGTCTTCAAGGGTGCCGAATCTGAGGATGCCTACGATTTTCTGGTTGACTGTCATGAGCTACTACAAAAGATGGGTATAGTAGAACGGTTTGGTGTTGAGTTCGTGAGTTATCAGTTTCAAGGGAACGTCAAAATGTGGTGGCGGTCACATGTTGAGTGTCAACCAACAGAGGCACCACCTATGACTTGGGCCTCATTCTCTACTTGTTTATGGAGAAGTATATCCCCCGTACTTTGAGGGATAGGAAAAGGGATGAGTTTTTGAGCCTAGAGCAAGGTAGGATGTCGGTTACTGCATATGAGGCTAAATTTCGTGCATTATCCCGGTATGCCACCCAACTATGTTTCAGTCCACAAGAGCGGATTCGCCGTTTTGTGAAGGGGTTGAGATCAGAGTTGCGAATTTCAGCTTTACAGGTAGCGGCCACAGCGAAATCTTTTCAAGAAGTGGTAGACTTCGTGATAGAGGTAGAGGGAGTGAAGCCAGATGACTTCACCATGGAATCGACATCTAAACGGTTTCGTAAGGGAGGTGAATTTAATGGTTCTTACTCCAGAGGACAGGGTTCAGGAGGTTACTCAGTCCGACCAATTCAGTCCTCACTACAGACTGTAGTTGGGGGTCCACCTCAGACCGGTCAACACTTCTCTGAGAGACCTATGCCCGACTCCAGAGAGTGTTATGGATGTGGGGAGACTGGACATATTAGAAGAAATTATCCAAAACAGAGTTATAGACCCCCAATAGCTAGAGGTAGAGGTGGTCATGGTAGAGGCCATTTTTCTGGAGAACGCGGTGGCCGAGGTAATGGTGGTCACCAAAATGGCCGGGGTAACGGGCAAACAGGAGCCACTACAACACAACATGGTAGGGGCAACGGACAGACAAGTAATGGGGCCCATTGTTACGCTTTCCCTGGGCGATATGAAGCGGAGACATCTGATGCTGTCATCACAGGTAATCTTCCGATTTGTGATTGCATGGCTTCTGTATTGTTTGATCCTTGATCCACATTTTCCTATGTATCTTCCTCATTTGCTAATGGTCTTAATTTACCTTGTGAATTGCTTGACATGCCTATTCGTGTTTCTACCCCGGTGGGTGAGTCTGTGATAGTTGAAAAAGTATATAGGTCTTGTTTGGTGACTTTTGTGGGGAGTAATACTTATGTAGACTTGGTTATCTTAGAAATGGTGGATTTCGATGTAATTCTGGGTATGACTTGGCTTTCTCCAAATTTTGCAATCTTGGATTGTAACGCTAAAACTGTGACGTTAGCCAAGCCTGGGACAGATCCGTTAGTGTAGGAGGGTGACTACACTTCCAATCCGGTTCGTATCGTCTCCTTTCTTCGTGCTAAGAGAATGGTTAGTAAGGGTTGTTTAGCTTTCTTGGAACACCTCCGGGATGATACTACCCAAGTACCTTCAATTGAGTCGGTTTCGATAGTCCGCGAGTTTTTAGATGTGTTTCCTGCAGATCTTCCTGGTATGCCACCAGATAGGGATATTGACTTCTGCATCGATCTTGAACCGGGTACTCGCCCCATTTCTATACCCCCTTATAGAATGGCTCCCGCTGAGTTAAGAGATTTAAAGGCCCAACTTCAAGAGTTGTTGAGCAAAGGTTTCATTAGACCAAGTGCATCCCCTTGGGGTGCTCCTGTTTTGTTTGTGAAGAAGAAAGATGGGAGTCTTCGGATGTGCATCGATTACCGGCAACTAAATAAAGTAACTGTTAAGAACAGGTATCCTCTTCCTCGCATTGATGATTTGTTCGATCAGTTACAAGGTGCTTATGTCTTTTCTAAGATTGACTTGAAGTATGGTTATCATCAATTGAAAATACGGGCAGCAGATGTGCCAAAGACTGCTTTTCGAACCAGGTATGGGCATTATGAATTCTTGGTAATGTCCTTTGGACTAACGAATGCCCCTGCTGCTTTCATGAGCTTGATGAACGGGATTTTTAAGCCATATCTGGACCTTTTTGTGATTGTATTTATTGATGATATACTGATATACTCCAAGAGTAAGAAGGAACATGAGGAGCATTTGGGAATTGTGTTGGAAATGTTGAGGGATAAAAAGCTTTATGCCAAATTCTCCAAGTGTGAGTTTTGGCTAGATTCAGTGTCCTTCTTGGGGCACGTGGTTTCTAAAGATGGAGTGATGGTGGATCCTTCTAAGATCGAAGTAGTGAAGAATTGGGTAAGACCTACTAATATGTCAGAAATAAGAAGCTTTGTTGGTTTAGCCAGTTACTACCGTCGATTTGTCAAGGGATTCTCTTCTATTGCTTCCCAATTGACGAACTTGACTAAGCAGAATGTTCCATTTGTATGGTCGGATGAATGTGAGGAAAGCTTTCAGAAACTCAAGACCTTGCTGACTACCGCACCTATCCTCACCCTGCCAGTAGAGGGTAAGAACTTCATTATTTACTGTGATGCATCCTATTCTGGTTTGGGTGCAGTGCTAATTCAAGAGAAAAATGTAATTGCTTATGCTTCGAGGCAATTAAAGGTGCATGAACGTAATTATCCGACCCACGATTTAGAGTTGGCTGCGTTGGTGTTTGCATTAAAGCAATGGAGACACTATCTATATGGGGTTAAGTGTGAAGTCTATACGGACCATCGTAGCCTACAGTATGTCTTTACTCAGAAAGATTTGAATTTGAGACAGAGGAGGTGGATGGAGCTACTGAAGGATTATGATGTTACCATCTTGTATCACCCAGGAAGGGCTAATGTTGTGGCAGACGCCTTAAGTAGAAAAGCAGGGAGCATGGGTAGTTTAGCCCACTTACAAGTCTCTAGACGCCCATTGGCTAGAGAGGTTCAGACTCTGGCTAATGACCTTATGAGGTTTGAAGTAAATGAGAAGGGGGGATTTTTGGCCAGTGTGGAGGCAAGATCTTCCTTTCTTGACAAAATTAAGGGAAAGTAGTTTACTGATGAGAAACTGACTCGGATCCGAGATAAGGTGTTGCGAGGAGAGGCTAAAGAAGCAATAATGGATGAGGAAGGTGTTTTGAGAATTAAGGGAAGGGTATGTGTGCCCCGTGTCGATGATTTGATCCACACTATTCTTATAGAGGCTCATAGTTCTGGATATTCTATACATCCTGGTGCAACCAAGATGTACCGTGACCTAAAGCAACACTTTTGGTGGAGTAGAATGAAGCGCGACATTGTTGATTTTGTTGCCAAATGTACAAATTGTCAGCAAGTAAAGTATGAACATCAGAGGCCCGGAGGAACACTTCAGAGAATGCCCATTCCTGAATGGAAGTGGGAGAGAATTGCAATGGACTTCGTGGTTGGTCTTCCAAAGACATTGGGCAAGTTTGACTCTATTTGGGTAATTGTGGACAGATTAACTAAGTCTGCTCATTTCATTCCGGTTAAGGTGACTTACAATGCCGAGAAGTTAGCCAGACTCTACATCTCAGAAATTGTTCGATTGCATGGAGTTCCACTTTCCATCATATCGGATAGAGGTACGCAGTTTACTTCTAAGTTTTGGAGAACATTGCATGCTGAATTAGGTACTAGGTTGGACCTTAGTACTGCATTTCACCCTCAGACCGATGGGCAGTCTGAGCGAACAATTCAGGTCTTGGAAGATATGCTTCGAGCACGTGTGATAGAATTCGGTGGTCATTGGGATAACTTCTTACCCTTAGCAGAGTTTTCGTACAATAATAGATATCACTCGAGTATTGATATGGCTCCATTCGAAGCATTGTATGGGAGGAGATGTAGGTCTCCCATTGGTTGGTTTGATGCATTCGAGGTTAGACCTTGGGGTACTGACCTTTTGAGGGATTCGTTAGAAAAGGTGAAATCTATTCAAGAAAAGCTTTTAGCGGCTCAAAGTAGGCAAAAGGAGTATGCAGATCGAAAGGTTAGGGACTTGGAATTCATGGAGGGTGAGCAAGTCTTGCTGAAGGTTTCACCCATGAAGGGTGTGATACGATTTGGAAAAAGAGGTAAGCTTAGTCTGAGATATATTGGTCCATTTGAAGTTCTAAAGCGAGTAGGGGAGGTGGCCTATGAATTAGCCTTGCCTCCAGGGCTGTCAGGAGTGCACCCAGTATTTCACGTGTCTATGTTGAAAAGGTACCATGGGGATGGAAACTACATCATTCGTTGGGATTCAGTTCTGCTTGATGAGAACTTGTCTTATGAGGAGGAGCCTGTTGCCATTTTAGATAGAGAAATTCGCAAGTTGAGGTCAAGGGAGATTGCATCCATCAAAGTTCAATGGAAGAATCGACCAATTGAAGAATCCACTTGGGAGAAGGAGGCCGATATGCAAGAAAGATACCCACACCTTTTTACGGATTCAGGTACTCCTTTTCGCCCTTGTTTTTCTTCTTATCGTTCGAGGACGAACGATGGGTAAATTGGTATCTATTGTAACGACCTATTTAGTCGTTTCGAGCAGCAGATTTTATTTCTGAAAAAAAATCTGCTGCTCGAAACGACTAAACAGGCTAAGTCGATGGACCCCACGACGGACCGTCATGGGCACGATGGACCGTCGAGGGGGTCTAGTTCCAAAACACTTAGAATTCTGAAATTTGGGTACTAAAATCGACTCTCTGAACCTCGTAACAGAATGGCAGGACGGACCGTCACAGGCGTGACGGGCCGTCACAGATCCTTCAGTGAATTTCAGTCCCTGAACTCTGTGACGGAGCAGCAGGACGGACCGTCGCAGGCACGACGGCCCATCACAGACTGCGTAATCCCAGGCTGAGTCGGATTTCTTTAAATGTTTTAAGGGACGTTTTGGACTATTTCCTGCTTAATTATAAAGTAGTGGGTTAATGTTAATAAGTCTAATTACTTGGGGGTTAAATGAGATAACATTAAATTAATTAGTGGGTTATTTTGTCATCTTTTATACTTAATTATATGTTAATTAGGGTAAAAGAAAGAGGGTTTGAATAAGAAAAATAGAAAGAAAAGAGGAGAAAGAGAGAAACGATCGAGAGAGGGAGAAAACGAAGAAGATAGCCAAGATTTTGAGGAATTGCTTGCTTGATCACTAATCTTCGATGGAGGTAGGTTATGGTTTTTATGCTATTCGTAGTAAACTCTTAATAGCGAATGATATGTGTTGGGTAGTATTATAAAGGCTTCTATATGCTTAATTGTGTGTATGCATGATGTGATTTTATATATATGATTGTGATGAAACAAGCATGATGAAGCTATTGAATCCCAAATCTTGATAAAAACCTAATCTCTTGTTAAATGATGATGCCTTGGTATAAAAGAAAACTTGATAAACTAAAGTAATGAGATGATGATGCCTTGATATAAAAGAAGGCTTGATTTACTAATAGAATGAGATTTAGGGGATCGGGTGTCACGAACCGACACGTAGATTTAGGGGATCGGGTGTCACGAACCGACACGTAGATTTAGGGGATCAGGTGTCACGAACCGACACGTAGATTTAGGGGATCGGGTGTCACGAACCGACACGTAGACTTAGGGGATCGGGTGTCACGAACCGACACGTAGATTTAGGGGATCGGGTGTCACGAATCGACACTTAGATTTAAGGGATCGGGTGTCACGAACCGACACGTAGATTTAGGGGATCGGGTGTCACGAACCGACACGTAGATTTAGGGGATCGGAGTGTCACGTTCCGACACATAGTAGTAGGGGATCGGAGTGTCACGTACCGACTCAAGAGAAATATAGATAATGAATCTTGAAAGATGCTAATATACTCAATCTAAAGAGCATGTTTCCCAAAAGAGTATGGTGTGGAGGCTTGAGTCCTCATAGATATGATCGGTGATATTATAAATGATGTTTATACTTGTTGCTATCACCTGTTAAGAATATTAGTTGATTTTATGATGTTATCTGAGATATATTGCTTTCTATTTTGAGTTGGCCGATGATATCTACTCAGTACTTGTGTTTGTACTGACCCCCTACTTTTATGTTTTCTTCTTGTTTATTTGTGGAGTGCAGCAAACGTGCCGTCACCTTCGACTCAACAGTAACTCTAGCCAGTCTTCATTACTCCGGATATCAGGGTGAGCTAATGCTTCTAGCTTGGACTGGATCTTCTTCCTCATGTCTTGATGCCTTGAAGTTCCGGCATGGACTAACTTTTGTTATTTTAGCTTTTTAGAATACTCTTAGTTTAGTAATTTGATCATAGATGTTCTTGTGGTGATGACTTCCAGATTTTGGGGATAATAATAGATGTTGAATTTTAGAAGTTATTAAATTGGTTTTTATTAATGAGTTTAAGTCTTCTGCATTACTTTCTGTTGATATTACATTGAAATGTTAAGGTTTAGATTGGTTGGTTCGCTCACATAGGAGGGTAAGTGTGGGTGTCAGTCGCGATCCGATTTGGGTCGTGACAACCGAATACCAAATCGTTAAGGACCAAAATCAATAAAACATATGTTATTGGTTTAGTGTATTTAAAAACTGAAACCTGATTTACATAAAACCAAATTGAACCTATTGATGAACACCCCTACATGCATACTTTCAGGCACCACCACATGGACAATAATCACTACCATACAATCACCTCCACATACCACATCCACCTTTACCTAGAGTTGTCAATATGGGCTAACCCATTTCATCCGAGCTAATTTATACATGCTTTGACAATTTACGGGTCAGATTGGGTTCGCCCACTTTTTGTGTGGGCTGAAAAATGGTCGACCCAACCCACAAGTACGTGAGCTACAGGCTTGACGGGCCACCCCACTTTTTTTTTTTTAAAAAAATATAGTTTAATTATTAATTTAAATTGTAAATTATAATTTTAAAATATTATCATACAAATCGATAAAACAATATTACATGATGTTAATGTTACTACTTGTTAATCAAATTCACAAATAAGATTGTCTTTATAAAATATTTATTAAGTTAAATTACCATTTTCAAAAAACAAAAAAAATTATTAAGTTTTTTCAAGTAAAAGGATAAATATTTAAATAGAAATATTAACCTAATTGTTTTGAGTTTGGACTCTCTTTAATTTTAAATTTTAATATTATATTATATTTTTTAATTAAATTTTATTTGCCCACGGGCCGGCCCTACCAATATTTCTCAAGTCTCTCAAATCAACACACTTATTCAGGCTGGACTAAAAAGTCCTATTCTTAAATGGACTCCAAAATTTTTAGCCCAACCCTACTTAATCCCGAATTAGGCCAGGCCGGCCCAACAAGCGTAGCCCATATTGACGACTCTACCTTTACCTGTTATCATTTGTAGATATTAAAGTGTATTTCATCGAACATATAATTTTCACAATATCATATGAAGTAAGATAATAGAGGCCCATTCATTTTCATTAAAATTAAGACGTCTAAATATGAATGCACATCTGAATAAGATTTTATCTCTAGAACTGAACACTAAGGGGTCGTTTGGTTACTGTATAAGAGACATCTTATTCATGTATAAAAAGTTGTATTAGTTTTACTATGTTTGGTAGAAGTTTTGTATTAGGTATAGAAGTCAACATAATTTATACCATGTTTGGTTGGATTTTTGTAGTCTTACATAATTAATATCAACATAATTTATGAGGGTATCTATGTATAAAGTTATGCAGGATAAAAGGTGGAATACGTTATGTGAGTATTAATTATACATGTATTAAAGTGATAAATTACATATTTACCATATTAATTTATTATTTTTTTTAATTGGAAAATTTATTGTTTTTCTATATATAACTTTATTGTTTTTATTTCTTTTCTATATATAGACCATTTTTATTTCTTTTAATTTATTTTATTT
Source organism: Solanum habrochaites (assembly GCA_027704765.1). Lineage (NCBI taxonomy): Eukaryota > Viridiplantae > Streptophyta > Magnoliopsida > Solanales > Solanaceae > Solanum > Solanum habrochaites. The sequence goes on along the minus strand of JAKWJA010002498.1, from coordinate 11,319,096 downwards.
TTTAATTTGAAACTTTAATTTATTGTTTCCTACCAACGTGTGTGTTTTTATTTCTTATTATATATAGATTATTTTCATTTCTTTTTATATACTTACCATTTTGATTGATTTATGCAAATATAAATATATTTTTTAAATTGATCGTATATTCTTTTAACGGTATATATGCTAATCAAATATTAGCATTATATATTATTAAATATATTTAAGATTCTATTAGCATGTATTATTATTTTGTAAATAATATATATTAATAATTTATAACAAGTTTAATATTCAATAGTTAATAATCCATGTATTGTAATCTCTATGTAACTAAACAATATCTACATAACTAATATCCACATAGCTAATATCCACTTAATTAAACCAAACATAACTAAACTTGCATAATTAAATCCTGCATATAATTAATACCTGCATAACTAAACCCTGTATAGCTAATACCTGCATAACTAAACTCTACGTAACTAATACCTGCTTAACTAAACTCTGCATAGCTAATACCTTCATAACTTTAACCAGTAACCAAATAGTCCCTAAATGATTAAAATTGTTTGTAATTAAACATCTGAATATAAGGCCTCATTTGCATTTGTTTTGGGCCATTAAGTGCATGGAAATTTTTTCAAAACAACAATATTTTGACATTTAATAGGATCCCTTAGCAATACTTTGAATATTTATTGAAAATGACAATATTTTAGTTTTTTATGGGCTAATTTATATATTTTTTTCTTTATTTAATTTAACATAATATAATTAAGAAATAACAAACTCGAGAAAATCAAGCGGGCAGGGAATATTTCAAATTAAATTAAGTTGCTAAATTTTTTTATTACTTTCCTTACAAAATATTATGAGACCTAAAATAAGTGGTCTCATCCTTCTTCCTAAAGGTCATTATTTGTCCTTATCTTTCAAAAACTAGTTATTGTTATAAAATTTTATGATAATACCTTAGAGTTTTATCCATTAAAACTTTTGATTTTTTAAAATTTTACAAATTTGAATACCTATAGTTTTATATGTTATTTGACATACTTTTCTCACAGTGTATTTATTTTATTTACCAAAATTTTGTATCATTTTTTAATCGTATTCATTCCAATTTGTATGTCATTTGTATTTGTGTTCGTTCTAGTTTTCATGTTGTATTTTTATGTGTTATTTGTCATGCTTTCTCACAATGTATTTATTTTATTTACTAGAATTTTGTATCCTTTCTTAGATCGTATTTATTTCAATTTGTATGTCATTTGTATTTGTATTAATCCTAATTTTCATGTTGTATTTTGTATAATTAAATGTATATTTTTTTATTAGTTCGTATTCATTCCAATTGGTATGTCAAATAAATCTTTAGTTATTTAAGAAACATATTTGTATTCATTTTATTTTTTTATTGTGTATTTTTTTTTAAAATTATGTTTCCTTTCCAAAGTCATATTCATTCTAATGGATATATTATTTGGATTTGTTTTCATTCTAGTTTTTATATTATATTTTGTATAATGATATAAATATATTCAATATCATATTAAAACAATGTATTCAAATATTAAAATGTATTCAACATCAAACAAAATAAACATGTATATGAATTTCTAGAATCTGAAAAATTAAAAGAGAATCACAAAAAAAATTAAAAATTATAAATATATGATAAATATTTAAACAAAATCACATGATAATTGGAACATTCGACTGAAAATCCGTAATGTGTATAATCGATGCTTTAAACATCAAATAAAAATAATAATTTCGGATGATGGATATTATCTTGCCAATCGAGAAATCTGCTTGAATTAATAAATAGTTTTGATTTAACAATAAAGAATTTCTTGGTGAGCAACAAAGGAATCTAAACTTGAAAGGTGAGATATGGTGAAGAAAAGTGAAATGTGGGAAAGACAAGTTAATGATAATGAAGAAAGGTAAATTGTATTAGTTTACTTTTTCAGTTTTAAACGGTTATTAGTGTGTATTTTGGTCCAATAAATGTCTCTTTTCATAAATAAAATTATTTTTAAATACTAAAATACACACTAATAACCATTTTAAACTAAAAAAATTAAACTAATACAATTTACCTTTTTTCATTATCATTAACCTTTCTTCCCCACATTTCACTTTTTCTTCACCATATGTCACCTTTCAAGTTTAGATTCCTTCAAGTACTAAATTGTTGATAACCAAGATATTCTTTATTGTTAAACCAAAGCTATTTATTAATTCAAGTTGATTTCTCGATTGGCAAGATAATTTTCATCATCCGAAATTATTTTTTTGATTTGATGTTTAAAGCACTGATTATACATATTACGGATTTTCAGACGAATGTTTCAATCATCATGTGATTTTGTTTAAATATTCATCATATATTTATAATTTTCAATTTTTTTGTGATTCTCTTTTAATTTTTCAGATTCTAAAAATTCATATACGTGCTTATTTTGTTTGCTGTTGAATACATTTTAATATTTGAATACATTTTTTAATATGATATTGGATACATTTATATCATTACACAAAATACAATATAAAAACTAGAATGAAAACAAATATAAATAATATATTCATTAGAATGAATATTACTTAGGAAATGAAACATAATTTTTAAAAAATAAAATAAAAAACACAATAAAAAAATAAAATGAATACATCTTAAATAACTATAGATTCATTTGACATACCTATTGAAATGAATACGAACTAATAAAGAAATATATGTTTAATTATACAAAATGCAACATGAGAACTAGGATCAATACAAATACAAATGACATACATATTGAAATGAATACGATTTAAGAAAGGATACAAAATTCTAGTAAATAAATAAATACATTGTGAGAAAGCATGACAAATAACACATAAAATTACAACATGAAAACTAGAAAGAATACAATACAAATGACATACAAATTGGAATGAATACGATTAAGAAATGATACAAAATTTTGGTAAATAAAATAAATACATTATGAGAAAAGTATGTCAAATAACATATAAAACTATAGGTTTTCAAATTTGTAAAGATTTTAAAAAATCAAAAGTTTTAATGGATAAAACTCTAAGGTATTATCATAAAATTTCATAACAATAACTAGTTTTTGAAAGATTAGGACAAATAATGACCTTTAGGAAGAAGGATGAGACCACCTATTTTAGGTCTCAAAATCTTTTGTAAGGAAAGTAATAAAGATTTTCAGCATTTTAATTTAATTTGAAATATTCTGTCCCCGCTTGATTTTCTCTAGTATGTTATTTCTTAATTATATTATGTTAAATTAAATAAAGAAAAAAAACATAAATCAATCCATAAAAAATTAAAATATTATCATTTTCAATAAATATTCAAAGTATTGCTAAGGGATCCTATTAAATGTCAAAATATTGTTGTTTTGAAAAATATCCAAAAAAGAATACTTAATGGGTCAGAAAGCATATGATTCACTCAGATATATCAGCGAGTCTTATATCTAAACATACTCTTTTTATTCACTCAGATATATCAGCGAGTCTTATATCTAATCATACTCTTTTTAATGCTAATTTATTTTTCTATAATGCTCAAATGTCGTTATTTTACGTTGCTCCTCTTTCCCACTCTCTCCATTATCAGCGTTATCTTTTTCTTATTTGCGTTACCCCCCTCCCACCCTTTCATTATTAGTATATGCTTCTCGCTTTCAGATGGGTGTCGAACTTTTATTCCTCGTGAACAAGTATGTTTTCACAAAACATTTTACAAATACTTTATTTATTAATTTGTATATTCAAATTATTCTTGGTATTATAGTTTGCTTCTCAAGAACTCTGAAATTTTGCTTGCAATTATAAAATTTGTTTATGAAATTAGTAGTCTCATATGTACTTATTTCAAAAAAATACTAAGTCTGTGCTAGAAGAGTTCAGGTATTGCGTTTTTCTTCTTTTCTTTTTTCTAATAGAATATGTGTCACGATCCAACCTACCGGGTCATGCGGACACCCACTCTAACACTCTAACACCTAAGTAGGAGAACCCTCATAACCCCACAACTAGAAAACATGTGGAATTTAAAGAAAATGAAAGCAAGTTACATAAATCTAAAGAAAATAGCCATATTATAGGGTAAATCTTCATTACGACCTCTTATTCATGCAATAATCAAATCATTTTTAGTAACTTGACAACCCAAGGATCTATTTTAACAGATACAAGAGCTACAAAAAATTATAACAGCATAACATTTTAATAAAAGGACACACCTCCCACCATGCGGAAAGAAGAACCAAAGCTGCTGGAGGATTTCATCATCTTCACCTAATGAAACATCACCAATCCTGCATCTAGACTGTCAAAAAGACATATCAAGAGTAGTATCAGTACAACCACACGTACTAGTAGGTTTCATTGGTTAACCCGACGTCCACCTCATAAAATGAAAAGAATAATAAAAGATCATGTCTGAACCTTTAACCTTTACTGAGAACACCTTCCAATTACACCTATCTCTTTTCTACGAGTTTACAACCTAAATACATCATCCACCATGTATACTACAACTACCACTACCACACTTATGATCTCAATGGTTCATAACTTAAATATACAAGCCAAATTGTATACTACTCATAACATTACCATAGTTAAGAGTCCAATAGATCATAGCTTAAACATACTAACCACATTGTATACTACTAGTAACTTTATCACTCTTAAGAGTCAAATAGATCATATCTTAAACATACAAACCCCGTTGTATACTATAAATAAAACTACCACACTTAAGATTCCTATAGATTATAGCTTAAACATACTAACCGTATTATGTACTACCACTAACACTACCACACTTAAGAGTTCAATCGATCATAGCTTAAACATACCCACCACATTGTATACTACGAGTAAAACTACCACATTTAACATTCCAATAGATCATGGCTCCATTCCCCAATGCGTAGATACGTATACACACTTCAGGAAATTAAGCATATCATATTTTACCGTACTCATTTTATCTCAAGTAGTTGTTCCTTTCATAGGACCCAAGGTTAAACTGTTAGCATGTTGAAACGTGACAATCTTATCCAAGTTTTATGCCAAAATGTGGCAACCGATCCTAGTTAGAGTGTCAAAACGTGGCAACTGATCCTAGTTAGTAATGCCAGAACATGGGAATCCGATCCAAGTTAGAGCGCCAGAACATGGCAGCCGATCTCAATCACACATCACAATAACACATCAACATTGACCTATTAAAGTTATGATTTCATCATATCAGTATTCACATATCTCTTTTCAACATCTAAGACCATTGTTGCAATATGCATATATATACAAGTATCAAAATGAAGCAAAACACGTGTATATCACACCATCATAGAATCACAGACATTGCCTAGTCACATAGTTAATTACACATGTGTTCCCTTGATTTCTCCTTATGAAATTTCACAAGTCCAAAGCTAGTTCTTCATCACGTAGTTTCATTACTAGTTTTCTTTACCCTGACTACAACTCCTTGTCACCATTTTACCATAAGTTAACAAAAAACTCATTCAATAACACAAAATAAGAACCTCGACCGATTATTGTCTCAACACAACATTAACCCCATAATTATTGAATTATAGTACCTTTCCACACAAATTACTTGGTGTATGATGGTCTAAACATACCTCATACTGTTAAATTCATATATTACATCTCAACATAAAAATCTACCTGGGTGCCAAGCAATTTTTAGGGAGTTTTGATTTCATTTCCAACTTTTCCGAATTCGCTATGGTCAATCTGGCCAAAATTTTGCGAGCTTCCCCCCATCACCGTTATATAAAGATCTCTCTCCTTAGTTTCCCAACTTGAAACAATTTTTCTAGGGTTTCTAGAGTAATTTACGACCTATTTTGGTATTTTAGAAAGACGGAAACAAATAAGAATTTCTCATAAACTCAAATTCTGCCTCGCCGATCCTGCTGCAGTGGGGTAAGTTGCCGTTGTAGCACTGGTGCGACATTGGCACCTGTCCTGCTGTAGAGGGATAGTGGCAAGAATTTTTGTGAATTTTTCTCTTCTCCAGTAACGAAGGTTTGGGTCGTTATAGTATGTGATGCCAAGAACGTCTCAATAAATTTATAAGTCTAATGCTAAATTATAACAAAAAGCAATAAATATTTATACACATGTACGAAAATATTATTAACGTAGGGTTGCTCTTTTTTTTTTAACTTCATATAGTAATATTATTATTTATAATACCAAAAACTAGTAACTCGTAAGGAAAAAAAGTAACAACATACCCGATGTAATCTTGCGTGTTAGGTTTGTGGAGGATGAAATGTAAATTGACCCGAACCTTATCTCGTAGAGGTAGAGAAATGTTTTCTAGTATACCCTCAACTTAAATTAAAGAAACTTTTGAGACAATATATTTAAAAAGAGAACTCCTATGAAAATTACTGTAAATTATAGAAGGACGTTGACATGTATACATATGTAGAGTCGTTGCCGCGATTTCTCCGTAGTTGTTTATAGAAGGATGTTGACATTTATACATATGTCTGAGCAAAAAGAATTTATAGGGATCTATCGAGTCTATCATGTAATTTGTCTCCTCTAATTTAATTTCTTTACTCCAAAAGTTAAACTAAATACAACTCGTCTTGATCTTTTGTGATGAATCTTCTAACCTTCAAAAGTTCCAACATTTCTTCCTGTGCAGATTGACCATATACGACCTTCCTCCATAAATGATTTAATTATCGAAAAGAGGCACTTTTTACAAAAAAAAATGCCTATTGAAAAAAGTGTGCCAGAACAATGGGGTTACTACATTTATATTGGTAGGCTAGGAATTCTTAGGCACAACTTTTAACCGTAGAGACTTCTTCAAAATATATTGTTTCCCTAGGGGCTCCAAATAAAACTTTTCCTTCAATCAGAGGAACTTCCAGATATATTTGCATGACATGAATCAAGGCACAAAATATCTTAAGAGTTTCCCCTAGCTCAACAGTCTCTTCACTATGACTATCAAGACTTTAAGACTACTTTTACTTGCTTGTTAGAGTGGCCATTAAGCAAAAGACAATTCACTTCGCAAGTAATTTTTCAATTTCTTTGTCCATTTATTTGTTATACATACTTATTAGGGAAAGTTTCAAAATTACCCTTCAACTTTCAGTTAATAGCTATCTTTACCCTTCGTTATACCATTCAGTCATTTATACCCTCGTTGTTTACAAATTTGTCATTTGTACCCATCATTTATAAAAGTTTCCTTGATGGAAAGAAATATTTTATTAGTAGTCCCTAGGGAAACCATATTTTACAAAGAGGTCCCTATGGTTAAAAATGTTGCCTAAGAATTTTGAGTCGTCGTATATAAACATCTATGACCCCATTAGTCTGGAACACTTCGTTAATAGGGATTATTTTGTACAAAGTGCCTCTTTTCGATATTTGATTCAGTTATGGTGGCAATTCCTATATGATCAATTTGCACCGGAAGAAATGTTGGTACTTTTGATGGTTAGTAAATTCATCACAAAAGATAAAAAAGGAGTTGTATCTAGTTTAACTTTTGGGGTAAAAATAAATTAGAGGAGACAAATTCCATGATATAATCGATGAATCTAATTTTTGTTTTTTGTATTTCAAGTCACCTTATAAATTTCTAATTAAAAAGGATATAACTCTTTATTTCTTACTCTACAAAAATAAAATGTCAGGTAAGAATTTCTATAAACAAAGAAGAAGGTGCGATATTGACACATGTGTGGCTAAAATAATTTTTCGATATAACAAATTTTTGTTGGTCACTAATTTTTATAAATTTGATCAATGTAATATTACAACCTAGAAGTGTAGCCGCACTTAAGACCTACTTTTATTTAGAAATTACAATACACATCAAGGATCGTAATCGAACAAATGGAGGTATTAAATAAAAGAAAATTTGTGAAACTAATTAATGGATCAAAAAAATTCGTTGTAAAATATAATCATAAGAAAACATTCTTCTTATTATTTTAAAAAACAAATCATCTCTTATTTCTTCTTTCTTGTTTTTTCTATTTTCTTTGCACTAGGTAAACTACACCCTCTTCACGCGGTGGTGAATTACGTCAATAATCTACATCTGAACATTTGATAATATAAGTGTTTTCGAGAGGGTACATCTCTATAAAAAAATTTTATTAATATTTTATCCAAAAAATAAATTGAATGTTTTTTAATTTTAAAACGAAAAAGATTTGATTCTAAGTCTTTATGAATATTTTAATGATTCTTCAATTTATTGTAGTTGTTTATCACCAAACTCTTTAGAAAAGATATTGAAGTGTTTCATTGTTTATATTTATATTTTCAAAAAGTGATACAAACATTTTATTCATCAGTTGCGAGAGTTGTTCTCCTGCTCAAGGACCCTACAAACAGAATCTAAATATTATAAATCTTCTATAATTAGTTGTGTACTTGATAAGTCAATAAAAATATAAATACACATCTCCTGGAGCTCAATGAAATAACGTATGTCGGTTAAATAGTTTGGATTAAATGTTGTCTTGGAAAGTTCCTTATTCAAAATCATAACGCAGTGGATGATACAAATTTGATACACAAAAGACATATTTTCTTATGTATGTTTCGATCAATATGGATAAAAGTTTATTTTCTGAGGACCTTTAATCTAAAGTTTATAAGGAGATAACTATTTCCTTAATATTTGATTAATATAGATTCATCCTACTTTGAGGGTTAATTCATTGACTCCAACCCCACATTTGAACCCCGAACGTCTGATTAATGTTGAGTACAATACTTACCATCCCACTTCCTTTAGTTTTTGGAAGTCACTAATTGATTGAATGTCTCGATAACATAGAAAGTTGGATAAATAAAAGTCCAAGGTAGGGTGGAACCACCATAGTTTTTGAACACTCAAAGTTCCTTCTTGTACATCCCATGAATCTTTTAGCCGCTGAAAATTCTAGAAAGATCAAATTCATTTATTTTTAGAAGTTTAAGAATTTTAATCTACGTGACACCATTAGTCTAATGATTACATCAAACTCTTGACTAACATGCATGTATTTTCTTCAACTTAATGATCAAAAGCATAAACTTAAACAACAAAGTTTAAAACATGTACTCAAAATTAAAAAAAATAATAAAATAAGCATAAATTAATGACTGTAAAAAATATACCGGATGTGTAATAATAAAATGAAACATAAAGAAAAAAATTAAGGCCATTAAATGCACATTATTCCCTTAAGGAAATTATTTCATTCTAGTAACCGAGGTTTAAAGGGAACCAATCCTCTCAGTACAGAACAATTCAATTTACCAGTGTGTTGATACAAAAATAGTGGTATCAGTAAGTCAGTAAAAGGAGTGAAGTACGCGAATATTGAATAATGCAGAAGAAGAAGAAATTCAGAATTTTTGTTGTTTTTAAAATGAAAAAAATTCACTCTATTTATAGAAAAAAAGTGGTAGTGTGAGTAAACACTTATTGTATCTTATCAGAAAGGTCATAACTCTTTGGAAAAGTCAAAATCTTCCATAAAAGTTTCAACTGTTCATGAAAGTCGCAACTCTGCGTTAAAGTTGCAACTCTTCATAAAAGTCGCAACTCTTTGTAAAAATCACAACTTTTCATAAAAAGCCACAAAACATTTCATAAAATTCACAACTTTTCATAAAAGAGGAGGTTGATTTTGGAAATAAATAAGTTAAAAGAGAATCATGATTTGTGTTGGTACCACATAGGCGGGCTTACATCAAATATACAAAAAGACAAAAAGTACTTAAGAAAAAAACATAATTAGATATAATATCAAGACATACTTAATTAATTTAGACAAAGATTTACATAAATGATTAATCAAATACAAAGAACATACTTCATTATTTGTAAGCTCATAAAATTACATTGCAAATTGAATAGGGAAATACCTAAAAGTGGTGATGGCAAGCAATAATGAAAGTCAATGCCAGTTGAAGTTACACTCAAATAAAGATTGAATTGTTTTTTTAAAACTTAGTCTTCCCATTTCTTCTTCTATTTTTTTGCGAAGGATATTCTATTTTCTTCTCTTGTTTCTTTTTGTTTAGGAAAATGAAAGAAGAGGAGGGTGTTAAATAGGTTGAGAATATTAAACACCACATGTTCTTGAAACTTAACAATCAACGCATGAATGAAACTTTTTGTCTTCATCAAGTACAACCTGAAATGACTTACAAATTGTTTTCCCTTTCTCCAATTTCAAGAAAAGATAATTGAAAAGGACTTCATTTCTCATTGGAGGGTCTCATTTTCTTTTATTCATTAATTGCATAAAAGTTTATGACCATTTGAAAAACTAAAAATAGGTCCAATATGTTGAAAATATTAGATTTTAGTCATCAAGACCCAAAATTCAAAAGTAAATCAGGACACCAACACAAAAGTTAGACATTTAATCTACTTTTAAGATCAAACACTACTAAATAAAAATAACAAAACATTAATATTCAAGCAAAATTAGTAAAAAAAATTAAAAATAATATTAATAGGAAATACATAATCTGGCAATAAAATGACTTGTATGGTTAAAAATGTAATGATAGTGACAAATTTTGATAGAGGTTGAGAGGGTAAAAGATTGATATAATTTTTTTTTAGGGGGAATGAAGGTTGCCTAAAAATTCGTCAAAAACTTTTTTGATGGAGTTTTGGCATAAAACTTTTACCAAAGAATCTTTTGAAGAGCTCTACACATTTACGTAAAGGGTATAGGATGGAGATACTGAAACTCCATAAATCTAAACAGAAAGTGATGATTAGTGTTCGATTTTTCTTAAATCTATGAAGTTTTGTAAGTAACCAGAGTAAATGGTTTGTAGATTTGTGTAAAGGAGAGTGAAAGGAAAATGTGATGAAATATTGGAGTAATTTTCCACCGTTAATGGTGGTGACGGCCAGCAACGGCGGTAGTGGTTGGTTGATGAGTCCACAAATTGGACTCATTTTGCCACGACCCAAACCGTCGTGATTGACACCCACACTAACCATTCGGTGGGAGAACCACTACTACAATCCAAACTAAGCAACTAAACCAAAACTAAGACAATTAATTTACGAAAATAAGTTAATTACTAACAAATGCGGAAATAAATACCTAGAACCTGAAATTCAATGCATCAAAACTCTACCAAAGAAAACTCTAAGAACAAGGGGTATAACCCCGAAACTAACAACAACTCTAAGTAATTATCACAAGTAGATACACAACACAATTCAATAGTCCTCTCACGGAACCCAATTCAATTGTCCTCTCGATGAACCAAATGCAATGGTCCTCTCATAAAACCTAAAGTAAAACTGTTAGTACACTGGCATGGTACCTAATCCTAGTTAGCTTATTGAAACATGGAAATACGAATTTATAGTTGTGCCCGAACATGACAAACAATCCAATATTTATGCCAAAATGTGGCAATCCAATCCAAGTATGCTTGCTGGAACGTGGTCCAATCCCATCAACACACCACGATCATATAAACAAGTACATCATTAAGATAATATCACAAGAGGTTATTCATGACAAATAATTATTCAATTATCCTCATTTACGATTAAGGGGATCAATAATGCATTCTCATATATACATGCATTATAATGAAGCAATTAAAAACATATATCACCCCAACATGAAATAACAACCATCACCTACCTCGAATCCAAGCTTGAATCCCTAATGCACTTGAATCTTTCCTTTTCGGATCATTTTCGCTTGTTATAGTTCTACAACAATAAATATACGCAAAGATCAACAATCAAACGTCTAATTATTGATATTATAACAAACCCAATAACCCCTAGATAAAACCCAAGATCCTAATACCCAAATTAGGGCTTTTTCTGTTATAATTCTTAGATTAAAACGCTTCCCCATCGATAATAATCCAATCAATCAGGTTGTACAGATCAAAAAGTGGATTAAGGGAGTTAAATCCTTACCTTTAGCCTAAAAATGGTGAGAACTACTAAGAAGTCGTCTAGGGTCGTCTTGTTAGCCATAACGTAAAAAAAATAAAAAATATGGTCATTTTAGGGTTTATAAGTGATTTTTAAATGACATCTATACTGCTCCAGCAGACCCATCTCGCTGCAGCGGCGCCGCACCAGTGGCATGAATCCCGCTACAGCAGCCTGAGCTGGGACAGAATGTACACATTCATGAAAAGATCATTTTAGGAAGTTCTACTCGTCCAAATTCGATTCCGTAAAGTGCTACAGGTTGCTTATCATATTATATATCCACTAATGTAATAAAATTCACAATTATATTTTTAATTCATTGATAGATTTTTCTACACATTAATGACTCTAATTTCATCTGAATCTCGACTAGGCTAGGAATTTCAAGTTACTACCAAAAAATTTTCTGGACTCAATTCTTTCTTCATTGACTTTTCCATACGATAGAATTATATCAATACACATTTAGGATTTCGATATAATTAGTGTCCTTAAATGATTATTTTGTCTCAATAACTGATGAGTAACCTTAAGTTTCAGGTATTTTTAGTTTGAGGCAAAGCAAGGTCACTATTTGGAAAAAAGGAACACAAAGGTTGAAAAGAACTAAGAAATGAAGTCCTGAAGGTCTCTAAGTTCACACGACAAGTCTCCATCAGGCATGAAGATCGCCTTTTGTTCCAGTGTGATAACCCTTGAAGTAAGGGATCAAAACGGCAATAAAAAGAAGCAATGAGTAGTTCTAAGTCACCTAATGATCTAAAACACGATGATGTTGAAGCATAGAGCATGCCAACAATAAAACCTACCAAAGGGCGAATCATCAAGTTGATCAGTGATTCGGATTAACTGCGCTGAGTGATCCACTACTGCACAAATCTTTGAAAACTATAAATACTTGTTTAGAGTTGTAGCTTGGTATCCGACTTTTTACTTATAACTTTAGATATCAAATTTTTACTCATATGGATTGAGTTCTAAGTTTGGAGCGGGTTTTGAAGTAATTGACGATTCAAAGGGTTTCATCTCTAAGAATTTCGGCTTGGGTCTTTTGGATTCTTGATTGTTGGTTTGTATCAAGAATTAATTATTCATACCCATTTGAATGCAAACTCACTTCGGTATAAAAATCAATCTTTTTTTATGTCTTGCTAAAACTCGAATTCTTGGGGTGTTATTTTGTGAATATGGGTTAGATTATTTGATGGGTTTTTCTTGTTGATGATTTATTTGTTTTAGAGGTGCTTTCATTTAGTAGTTGTGGTGGAAGTTAATGAAACTATAGTTGCAAATACAGTCCACCTTTGTGTTTTCGGCTTTTTCGAGAGAAAATTCGTTAAACTAAGACTACTAAATTGATGGCTGGTGGGAGTGGTTCGACATGAGGTTCAACTCGGGAGAGTGAACCCTAGTCCTTCTCCTACACACTCAGCTCAAGAGAGTGAGTGGTGTAAGGCATAGGTTATTCTTCATGCGACAACTGGGTGTCTAGCCTAGTCATTTTATTCGGGGTAAGTTGCTCGAGAGAGAGCTAACACCTACTATAGTCTATCCTAGTAAAAAATATTCAACGAATTTACTATCAAAAGCTTGTAACCAGTAGTTTAGTCTATCCTATATTCCTATCATACCCCATGAATCTCGTCTCTTTATTTAGCATTCTTTGCGGTTTTCTGCTTTTTTTTACTTACTAGTGGAAATCCCCCCATTGATAATTGACATTTGCGTTCACCCCGTAGATTTAACATGTTTTTAACCGATAATCTCTTTAACTTTAACTAATTAGAACTTAATTTTTTTTCAATTAATTCTAAGAACCACTCCCTTGGGACTAGACCCAACCCTTGGTTGGGTTACTATACTATTATACGATCGTAGACACTTGAATTGGAAGTTGTGTCTTGATTACATAAATATATGGTGTCGCTGCCGAGGATTGGTGTTAATTATGAACAATTAGAATGTTAGAATTCTAGTTTTTAGTAGTTCTAGGTTTACTTGCTTAATTTTAATTTTTTTTGCTTGCTGGTGTGAATATTTTAAAAAGCATGAGTGTTAACAATAGCAACGGTGCCCAGGTGGTCCACCAAGACAACATCGAAAATCTCAAGAATTTCAAAGTTACCTACATCAATGGCCTCCATATCCTTGGAGGTATTGGAGCCATCCGTTTACCTTTAGTCGAGGGAAATGCAATGTTCCACGTAATAATCACTATGTTGCAAATCTTGAAACTAAAGGGACTTTTCAGCGGATTGGCTCACAGGAATCCTCACGAGCATCTTCAAGACTTCGTACATGTGTGTGGACCATTCTCATTCAAAATAATCTCTCAGGAGTTGGTTTGATTAAGATTATTCCCTTTCTCATTGACGGGATAGGAATGCAAATGAATGGCCGAGTTACCGCGTGAATCCATAAATTCATAGGATGAATTGGTGACTGCATTTCAAGTGCAACTTTCCCTCCCTCGAATATTATGACCCTTTGAGATAGTATTCATAGCTTTAAGCATTTGGAAGGAGAACCTCTGCATGAAACTTGGTTAAGATTCAAAAAGTTTGTGATGCAATGCCCAACCCATGGTTTTTCGGGATAATGTGTTGCTTCAATCTTTTACCGTAGTTTGGACACAGTGAAAAAAGAAGTTGCTGAACAACTTTCTCTAGGAGGATTGATGCAGAAACTCAATGAAATAGAAGCCAAACTTCTTGATAGAATGTCAACAATCAACTGAGCGTGGTACACAAGCGAGGACCAAGTCTCGCCTCTCACCTTCAAGCTATACAAGGAGCATATGGAAAAAGATTATGAGAGATACCAAAACACGGCCAACATCATCACATAACTTTAAATTTTATCCAAAAATTCCATGGGATCTTGTTCCCGTGGTGTCAATATCGTAGAGGTTAGGTGTGAAAATCCTCAGGACATGAATGTAACACACCGTATCCAAAACAGTTCGAAAACCAGCTTTAAAGAAAAATCTGCAAGTGGAACCAACGGTGGAATCAACGGACCGTAGCCTGACCCACGGTCCATCTTACACAACCATTGATGGGACCAGAAACTCCCAAAAATCTCAGCCAAGGAAAATTGGTGAAGTCTTGGTCGATAGACAGACCTACGGTCCGTAGGTTTAACGACGGTCCGTAGGTTTAACGATGGTCCGTAGTGCGTGACCGTCTATCGAGATCCCCTTCACCCACTCTCTGAAAAGAGCCAAGGATGACCAACACAATCCGTAGGTCAACCCACAGTCCGTAGGTCTGACCGTAGGTGGGAACTAGCAAACAATTAAAGGGGAAATTCAGTTGGGTCAACTTCAAATGGTCATAACTCTTAGCACACAATGAATTAGGTGCCCCATGACCTACAAACATATAGATAATTTAATTAGATTTTCATAGTCACTTACCTTGATATAATCCAACCTCTGAGTAAAAAGTTAGGCCCGTTATACTACAGGTCTCTCGAACATGCCCAAACTTCGAATCAAACGACAGTCCGTCGATGAAACGACAGACCATCAGTCCTGGTCGCCGTTTGTCCGACAACAACTTACCCAGGGGTCTTTTGGTCTTTTCTCACTTTGTTTAAACCTTAAGATACGTCGTTTTGACCCTAGATCATCAGATTTTATTCAGTTTAAGCCTACAAACATAATTAAAGCTTACCTAAGTCAAATCATTAAATCAAAAGTTAGAAAATTAGAAGCAAGAAAGGAGAAAAGACCAAGAACCATAGTGCAAGAACGAATCAAGTTTCCAGCCCAAAATTAAGTGTTTCTCCGTGAATTTCATTACCAGGTATGTTAGATATCCCTAGTGGGTTCCTTTCACCCATTGGGGCCCTAGTTTTCACTCAGATTCTTGATTCCTATATCATGATTAGACATACGGTTTCTAGAACCTAAATAGAACTTTATGAACTTATTAGTTATACGTTCCAAATCAGATCATCATGTTATTATTTAGTTTATTGCATGAATTTCGGAACCCTAGATATGTATTTCTTTAGATATTGAATTACACATGGAAGGTCAGATATTTTAGTTAATTCAGATATGCATGCCTCAGTTATAAATGCATAATTACCAGATTAATTGTTACATTCTCAGTTTGCATATTTAGTTATGAGCTATCCAGTATTTACAGAAAATTCATACATAATCAGTTAACTATATAAATTTGTGGGAGTGGCATAATAACGGGTTGGACTAGGGTTCAGCTTACCCAATTAGTCCCAGAACTACTAGACAAGTAGGTTGTAAGTCCCCTCTTTGGGCAATCAGTTTAGTGACCACGTCAGCATACCTTTATACCTTTGGCATGGTATATTAGGTCCTCTTGATGGGGCGTATACATCAGACTCCACATTTAGCTCATGTGGTTTTATTATCAGTTATTAGTAGCTCCCACTGTTCATTCAAACTCTTTGCATTGACTATTTATCAGTATATTCAGTATTCAGTTTCAGAATGTTATAAATTGGTCATTGCATCCAGTTACATCAGAAATCATCATATCAAGTTCAAATTATTATATTTGCTTTTGTGCTTGCTTAGTTATGTTTTATTTGAGGTTTATTCTAACCTACATGCTCAGTACCTTTCAAGTACTGATGCATACGTGCGCTACATCTTCTCGTATGTATGTTCAGGTTCTCAGCATCCAGATCACGCATAGATCGATCTCCGATCTTCAGTTTAGCAGATTCAATGCTGAGTCCTCATTTCTTCGATGACAATAGACTTGAGCTTCTGTCCAGTATTTTTTTTTAGTTTCTGTTTTTGCTAGATTTAGTTGGGGCTTGTCTAAGTATTTCTAGTCAGTTAGAGGCTTATTTCATACAATGTTAGAGTAAGCATAGAATTGAGTTAATATTTTCTTTGTATTAAACTCATTATTTTTAAATATCTCAGTTATAGAATATGAGTATTCCCCATATTTTCTGATTAAATTATGATTTAGCTTCCGCATCATTTTCTATTCTATAGTATGCTCATGATTATGCCAGCAAAGTTAGCTTGGGATAACTTGCGGTCCTAGGTTCCGTGTCCGCGTTGAGGGGGTAGCTCGGGGCGTGACAAAATTTGATATCATAGCACTAGGTTCAAGAGTCTTAAGATGTCTTAAAAGCCACACTAAGTAGAGTCCTTTTCATGGGTGTGAAGTGTACCACATCTAATGAGAGGAAGACTACAAATTTCTTTTAGGATAACTTCACTTTCTTGTTACTCTTATCGTGCGTAAGATATGATCTAATTCCATTCTAACCCGATGTTGTGCGCTTAACATCATGCCTTCTCTTAGAGCTTAGGCATGGAATGCTAATTCACACAATGCTACTGCAGTTCCTCTAGTACCAGATAAGGAAGTTCTAAAGTAGAGTTTCAGAATGTCAATTTAGTTTTTGACTCAGAGCATGATCAACCAGAACAATAAGCAAGTTCGAGTTCCTACTAATAGAAAAGATCGATAAGTGGAAGCCAAAGTTTGTGATTTTGTTAGGATGAATCCGCCTAAGTTTTTAGGGTCACAAGTTGGTAAGTACCCATGAATTTCATTGATGAGGTCATGAAATATTTGGTGTGATGCAAGTAACTGTTAGTGATAAGTGAAATTGACATCCTACCACCTTAAGGATGTGACTCACATATGGTTGAATTCACTTAGTGGGAAGATAACAGATATGCCTTTGTCGTTTGTAATTTAGTATAGCAGTCCAATTTAGTGTTAGTCAAGAAACTCTCTCAGAACCTTTCTCAGTCTCTACTCTAGTTGGTGACCAAGTTATTGCTAGATGGGTATACAAAAATTGCCTTGTCACAGTCTCACAGAAAGTCACCTTAGCAGATCTTGTAGAGTTAGAAATGGTAGACTTTGATGTCATTCTAGACATGGATTGGTTACATTGTTATTATGCCTCCGTCGATTGTAGAATTAGGATTGTTAGTTTTCAGTTTCCAGACGAACCAATCTTAGAATGGAAGGGTAGTAGCTTAGCACCTAAAGGTCAATTTATTTCTTACCTTAAGGCCGGAAATATGATATCTAAGGGTTATATCTATCATATAGTTCAGGTTAAGGATTCTAGACTTGAAACCCCAACTCTTGAGTCAGTTCCAGTAGTCTGTGAGTTTTATGAAGTATTTCCAGAATATATTCTCGGAGTCCCTCCCGAAAGAGAAATCAACTTCGGAATTGATTTCCTTCCAAATACCCATCGTATTTCTATTCCTCCATACAAAATGGCTCCAGCAGAGCTTTAGGAATTGAAAGAGCAGTTTAAAGACCTTCTCGATAAGGGCTTCATCAGACCTAGTATTTCACCATGAGATGCACCAGTGTTGTTCGTAAGGAAGATAGATGGTTCTCTTAGAATGTGCATTGACTATAGACAGTTGAACAAGGTCACAATCAAGAATAAGTATCCCATCCCATGATTGATGACTTCTTTGACCAACTTAAGGGAGCTAATAACTTCTTAAAGATAGACCTCAGATTGGGTTATCATCATCTTATAGTCAAAGATAGTGACATTCCAAAAATAGCCTTCAAAACTCGGTATGGTCATTACGAATTTTTAGTTATCTCATTTGGATTAACAAATGCTCCTGCAGCTTTCATGGATTTGATGAACAGAGTGTTCTAATAGTAATTGGACTTATTCTTTATCGTATTCATTGATGATATCCTCATTTACTTTAGGAATGAGGAAGAACATGCGAGTCATTTGATAATTCTTTTACAAACTCTCAAGGATCGCCATTTATTCGCTAAGTTCAACAAATTTGAGTTTTGGTTGCAATCCGTTGCTTTTCTTGGTGACATTGTATCTAGCGAAGGGATCTGAGTGGATTCACAGAAGATAGAATCATTGAAACAATGGCCCTGACCTACCTCTCCTGCAGATATCAGAAGTTTCTTAAATCTAGAGGCTTATGATAGAAGGTTCGTGGAAGGATTCTTCTCCATAGCCTCACCATTGACTAGGTTGACTAAGAATATGGTCAAGTTTCAATAGTCAGATGATTGTGAGAAAAGTTTTGCAGAGTTGAAAATAAGATTCACTATAGCTCCTTTCCTGACTCTCCCAGAGGATTCAGATGGTTATGTCATCTATTGCGATGCATCCAGAGTTGACCTTGGTTGTGTGTTAATGCAATGAGATAAGGTTATAATGTATGTCTCTAGACAACTTAAGGTGCATGAGAAGAACTATTTGACTCATGACCTCGAGCTTGCAGCAGTGGTGTTTGCACTCAAGATATGGAGATATTACTTGAATGGTGTTCATGTAGATGTGTTCACCAATCATAAGAGCCTTCAGTATGTGTTCACCAAGAAAGAAATGAATCTTCGCCACAGGAGATGTCTAGAGTTCCTTAAGGATTATGATATGAGTGTGCATTATCATCCTGCTAAGGCGAATGTAGTAGCAGATGCCCTTAGCAAATTATCTATGGGTAGTGTAGCCCGTGTTGAGGAAGAAAGAAAGGATCTAGTGAAGGATGTTCACAGGCATGCTCGCTTAGGAGTTCGCCTTATGAGCATATCAGACAATGGTGTAACAGTTCAGAATGGGGCATAATCTTCTTTGGTAGTACAGGTTAAGGAAAAGCAAGACAGTGATCAAATTTTGCTTGAACTTAAGAATGTAGTCCACATCAGAGAGTGGAGGTTTTCTCCAAAAGGGGAGATGGTGTACTTCGCTACCAGGGTAGATTGTGTGTTCCTGATGTGGGCAAGTTGAGACACCATATTCTTGCAGAAGCCCATAACTCTAGGTATTCTATTCATACAGGTGCCACTAAGATGTACCGCGATCTGCGAGAAGTCTATTGGTGGAATGGAATGAAGAGGGATATATCAGACTTAGAGAGTAAGTACCCCAATTGCCAGCAAGTCAAGGTAGAATATTAGAAACCATGAGGTATGACTCAAGAGATTGACATTCCTACCTGTAAGTGGGAAGTGATAAGTATGGATTTCATCACATGGTTACCGCATACTCACAGACAACATGACTCCATTTGTGTGACAGTTAATAGGATGACTAAGTCTTCTCGCTTTTTGGCGGTCAAGACTACAGATTCGGCAGATGACTATGCCAAGCTTTACATTAATTAAGTTGTGATATTGCATGGGGTTCTTTTGTCTATCATCTCAGATGGAGGTCCTCAATTTACCTTTCATTTCTGGAAGTCATTTAAAAAATGTCTTGGTACTCAAGTTAACTTGAGTACAACATTTCATTCGCAGATGAATGGGCAGGCAGAGGGTATCATTCAGACATAAGAGGATATGTTGAGAACTTGTGTGATTAATTTCAAATGTAGTTGGGATGATTACCTTCCTCTTATTGAGTTCGCCTACAACAATAGCTACCATTCCAGCATTCAGATGGCCCATTATGAGGCTTTATATGGGCGTAGATGAAGATCTCCAGTTGGTTGGTGTGAAGTAGGTGAAGCAGCTTTGATAGGGCCAGATTCAGTCCTTTATGTTATGGAGAAAGTGAAACTCACAAGAGATAGACTTAAGAAAGCCCAAAGTTGTCAGAAATCTTATGCAGATGTAAAGAGAAGGGAACTAGAGTTCCAAGTTGATGATTGAGTTTTTGTGAAAGTCTCACCTATGAAAGGGGTGATGAGATTAGGAAAGAAAGAGAAGCTAAGTCATAGATATGTTGGACCTTATAAGATCTTGAAAAGGGTTGGCAAGGTGGCATATGAGTTAGAGTTGCGAGTAGAATTAGCAGCAGTGCATCCGATCTTCCAGATATCACTCTTGAAGAAATTGGTGGGTGATCCAGACTCTATAGTGCCATTAGAGAGTATGGAGGTCAAAGATAGTCTTTCTTATGAGGATGTAATAGTTCAGATTCTTGACATTCAGGTTAGAAGGTTGAGAAACAAAGAAGTCGCATCAGTCAAGGTTTTGTGGAGGAGTCAATCCGTAGAGGGAGCTACTTGGGAAGCAGAAGCAACCATGAAAGTCAAATATCTTCACCTCTTTCCTTCTGATTCCACTCCAGCTTGAGGTAATAGTTCCTCTTCAGTTTTCTAGTCATTCATACATATATTTAGTCATAGAATCATGTTCTCTAAGTTTGTACATGCATTTTCAGCGTATTTTCATGTTCTCGGAACTCAATTTAGTCAAAGACTCAACTCTCATTGTTTAGTAGTAGGAGTTGCAGATATGTCCCTATATTCCATCTACTTTTGTCTTCATTCGAGGACGAATGTTCCCAAGGGGGAGATAATGTAACACCCCGTATCCAAAACAGACCAAAATCCAGCTTTACAGAAAAATCTGCAGGTGCAACCAACGGTGGCATCGATGGATTGATGGCTGACCCACAATCTGTCTTACATAACCGTCGATGGGAACAAAAACACCCAAAAATCTCAGCCTAGGAAAATTGGTTAAGTCTTGGTCGACGAATGGATCTACGGTCCGTAGGTCAGACGAAGGTTCGTAGTCTGTGACCGTCGATCCCCTTCGACCACACACTTACAAGATCCACAAATGACCAGCACGGTCCGTGGGTGGACCACGGTCCGTATGTGGGAACTAGTGAACAATTAAGGGGGAAATGTAGTTGGGACAACTTCAAATGGTCATAATTCTTATAAAAAAATTAATTAGGTTCCCTATTACCTAGCAGCATATAGATAATTAAATTATCTTTCCATAGCCACCGACCTTGCTAAAATTCAACCTCCGAATAAAAAGTTATGCCCATTTTAGTAAAGGCTTGTCGAACAGGCCCAACCTACGGACCAAACGATGGACCGTCGATGGAACGACGGACCGTCAGTCCTGGTCGTCATTTGATCTGACAGCAACTTACCTAGGGTCGTTTGGTCTTTTTCCACTTCGTTTAAACCTTAAGATACATCTTTTTGACCCTAAATCATAATATTTTAGTCAATTTAAGCCTAGAAACATAATTAAAACTAACCTAAGTCAAATCATTAAATCAAAAGTTAGAAAATTAGAAGCAATAAAGGAGAAAAAACTCAAGAACCCTAGTGCAAGAACGAATCAAGTTTCCAGCAGTTCCAGCCCCAATATTAAGTGTTTCTCCGTGAATTTCATCACCAGATATGAGAGATTTCACTAGTGGGTTCCTTTCACCCATATAATGATAAGCCCTAGGGTTTCTAGAACTTCAACATAACTTCATGAACTTATTAATTATATGTTCCAAATCAGATTATCATGTTATTATTCAGTTTATTGCATGAATTTTAGAACCTAACTATGTATTCTTTAGTTCTTGAATCACACATGCTAGGTCAGATATTTCAGATACTTCAGATATACATGCCTCAGTTATAAATGCATAATCACGAGAATAATTGTTGTATTGTTAGTTTGCATGTTGAGTTTTGAGCTATCCAGTATTTACAGAAAATTCAGACATAACCAGTTAACTATATAAATCCATGGGAGTAGCATAATAACAAGTTGGACTACGGCTTAGCCTACCAAATTAGTCCCAGAACTACTAGCCAAGTAGGTTGTAAGTCCACTCTGTGGGCAATGAATTTAGTAATCACGCCAGCATGCCTTTATACCTTTGGCAGGGTATATTGAGTCCTCTCGATGGGGTGTATATTTCAGACTCCACATTTAGCTCATGTGTTTTTATTATCGGTTATTAGTATCTCCCACAGTTCAGTCAGGCTCTTTGCATTGACCATTTATCAGTATATTCAATATTTAATTTCAACATATTATAAATTGGTCATTGCATCCCGCTATCTCAGAAATCAGCATATTATGTTCAGATTATTATACTTGCTTTTGTCCTTGTTCAATTATGTTTTATTTCAGCTTTATTTTATCCTACATACTCAGTACCTTTCAAGTAATTATGCATACGTGCGCTACATCTTCTCGTGATTTAGGTTCAGGTTCTCAGCATCCAGATCACGCATAGATAGATTTTCGATCTTCAGGTAAGCAGATTCAGTGATGAGTCCTTATTTCTCCGAGGACAATAGTCATGAGTTTCTTTTCAGTATTTAGTCTTTTAGTTTCAGTTTTTTTCTAGATTTAGCTGGGGCTTGTCCCAATATTTCTAGTAAGTTAGAGTCTTATTTCAGAGATAGTTAGGTTCAACTTAGTATTGAGTTAATATTTCCTTTATATTAACCTCATTATTTTCGAATATCTCAATTATACAATATGGGTATTCCCTATCTTTTCAGATAAATTATGATTTAGCTTCCGTATCATTTTATATTCTTTAGTATGCTCATGACTATGCTAACAGAGTTAGCTTGAGATTACTTGTGTTCCTAGGTTCCGTTTCCGCGTCTCGGGGGTATCTCAGGGCATGATAAGTCTGAGGATATGATCTAACATATCCTCAAAAAAGTGGAAGGGCCAGACAAAAAGTTAAAAGTGATGAAAGAAGATATGTCTACCCTTATCTACCTTTACCTCACATTAAGTTTCAATGAAGCAGTTAGAGACCCAAAGGGGTCATATCTCATCTCACCTCAATCTGAGACATCAAGGAGGTTTACCTAGTGATACCATGGCTAACCCCAAGAATGAGGTTCGAAGGTGGACTTGTGTTGTGCCACGACTTTAACAAAGGCGATATTTTGGATCCAACCAAAAACCTTTTCATTACTATGTGTTGGTTATTTAAATAATGGAGTGTTAATTTTGTAGGATGAAGTGTGGGAAGCATTTGGAAAGAAAGATATTGGCGAAAGAAATGTTTAATCTACGAGTCGCCAAAGTTTTAGGAGACCCGATTCACACCGTCGTTTGATCCAACCCAGTTTAAGTTTGGCCCTGTAAAACTCGATGGATTCAAATAAATGATGGGTGAGTCGCTGATTAGCTCGATGAACCTTATTTGCATCTTTGTTTGTGTCACACCCCTAGAGCACACCCTAGAAGATATAGCACTCTCGGAGTGCAACTGGCGTACTTGACCTCTTGGAGGTCTTGTAAAAGCCCTTCCGTATCGTTCATCGCATATAAACATATGAAAAGTAGTACACAATTAAAACTTTTCACACGAATATCATAAAATATTTTTCATATAAAATCCTTAAGAAATATTAAGTCTCATTTAATCAAATCTTAGAATCAAGAATATTTGGGACACGGCCCATACTACACGAATATAGAAATATTTAGTCTATTACAATACTTCAATAACGGAAATAAAAGACATATATGCCCCCGAGTCGAATGAGGACATACTTCAACTTGCTTGAACGATCCTATAATCCAAGATTAGCTCTTAAAAGCATCTATCTTCACCTATGAATCGCTTTAGAGATAGATAAAAGCATGAAATTAGTAAAAGAAACATGTACTAAGTATGACATAATGCATAAAAATCATGAAAATGAACATTTATTGGAAATATGTATCTTTTGATTTAAATATCATGATATAAGTATAAGAACAACATTTAACACCTTAGAAACACATAAGAAATTTATCACATTTTTAGGAAAACCTTAGAGTGAACTAATTCATTGTTAGAGTGTACTCCTTCACTGTTATAGTGAAGCCTATCAACTTCACATAAAACACTCTCTAGCATGTAATCTTTTCACTAAAAGCTATCCTAAGACTAACTTAAGTAAGACAAAGAGAGACGCCCATACACCCTCTCTAGGCGCACCTGAATGATCCTTATCACCACCTCTAATGACATACACACACTAACAATACACCAACCACATAAACATGAGATCCTATTACCAAAGGTGATTCTAAGGTTCACTTGAGTTATTTGTAAGCGACCGCCCATACAATCCCCTTCACACACACTTAAGTGGTCCTATAGATTCCCTAGGATAAGATCATTCTCACTTAACACAATAGCATACCTATAATATGACATTCTCCTTTCCAAAGGTTATCAAAAGACTTACTTAAGTAAATCAAGAAGATAATGTCCATGCTTGAACTCTCCAAAATTACCTAAGTAATCTATAAGACTACCTAAGTTTAAATCATGTATACATAATCAACCCAACTTACCTAACTAGAGTCATTCTTAAGACTTATGTAGGTAAGATACGAAGTGACCATTCCTATGATCCCTTCACACCTTAACTAGACAACCCTGTACTATTCAAGATAAGTACTTATTCAATTAACATGCTTTTCTAGCTTAAGTCATTACATTCATTCGTTAATTTAAGATACATTCATCACATAAAGTACATTCAAGTAATGGTCTTGGAGAAGACCTAGGAACTCTCACTAACATCTTCAAAGCCTATTGTGCAATGTCTAGAGAGCATCCGATACCACCACCTAAACTTCATAGAACTTTTCTAATGCCAATAGTTATTCCTTACGATGAGAATAAGCAATAACCAACATAGACGATGGTAGCAAATCATGGAATCTGGAGTTGTAACCTACTCCGATGGAGGGTGTTCTACTTCCCAATGGTAGGACTTGGACACATCCCGTGTAGGCACATGGTTAAGGTATATGAAGGGCTTTATTTGTACTCCAGTATCGTTCTTCACTAGAGCTGCTTCCTAATCCATTCACACTCGGTGCTAGCCTTTGTTCTCATAGAGTAATTTACATTCAAGGATCATACAAAGGGGTTCCATATCAAGTTCATAACCCAATCACATTCACCCTACTAAAGAGGTCCCCTAGGGCTCCCTTACAATGGCCACAAAGATAGATGTAGTGACTTTCCTAAGGATGATATGAATACGTTTCAGCCAACCAACCTGAAGTCCATCATTTATTACAAGAAGGATACCATTACAACTTTTGACTTCCATGTTCATAACCTTACCACTAGGTTCAAGGTTCCACATAAATGACCTTATTAACATCATTCAAGGTCTCATGTGATTCATACATACAAGAATAATAGTATTTAGCATCCTAAGTCAAGACATCTCATATTCACTTTCATACATGTATCAAGTAAGGGACACAAGTCTCCCAACACAAGACACAACATACTTCACATATAACATAACATTTTACAAGCACATAGGCATAACAAATATCATATTTAGGTCATCTTATACACTACTATAACATCATCAATATAATCATTATATACTCATATATTCAAGTAGGAACAATCATGCATCAACTCTAAGACTACACCTATAACGACATAATCATAGTCTAACATAATCACCTAAACACATCAATATAAGAACACATACTTTCACTTAATCACAAGCAGATAGATATGATCATACTTCACATAGATGACTACATAAATCATCATAATATTTCAACTATTTGGCGACAAGGCCATGATCATCATAATACATAAAGTAATGTCGACGAGGCCACATCAATAGCAAGTAAAACATATAACACCACCGCCATATGTGGATAATGCCAATCACAACATAATCCAAGAGTTACATTGCATAATAGCGTACAACCAATCCATTCTCACCGTTGCAATCCATAGCTAAATCATCCAATTTAATACCATAAGGCCATCACCCATTGACATAATCAACAATTCAATACAAAAACCATAATGCTTAATGAATCTAGGTCAATTCAATATAGATTTATCAATCTAAAACAACTTAGACATCAACTGAATACAATTCTTACATCACTCAATAGCCCATAAAAAACTACACTAGAATTTATAAGCATTAAAACAATATCACTTAACCCATAAAGTAGTAAAAAATTAGGGTTCATAAATTACATGGGTTCATAGGTTAATTTAGTTAAAATCATAAAATTAACAACACTTCAATCAATATACAATGCTTTAAAACTTTTAATGCAGGAACCCATGGATAGATCATGCAATTGAACAAGTTTATCTTTGAAAACTTTAGAAAACTCTTTGAATTTTGGGCTCCTTGATGAATAGAGTTTCAAGGATCAAAAACCATACCTCAATGATTTTAATCCACGAAATTGATGAAGAATCACCACTCAAATCTCCAATCCATGCTCTTCCTTGAGTTTTGACTTTAATTGAGTTCTAGAGAATCTCTAAGATATTTTGGGGTTTTAATTTTGAAGAATGAATTCATCTAGGTATTTAGGACTTATAAACCCACTTAAAATACCTAAAATACCCCTAAGTAACCTCCCTTTCTCTTATTTGTATGTGTAGTGAATTTACCAATTCACTCCTAGAGTTTACAGTGACCTGCGTAGTTGACAGCCCTCACAGACGACTGCCAAACGATGGCCCATTTCCCAACTAACGAACCTTCCTATTGGTCCGTAATTTGGGACTGAGGCTGATCGTTGGATGCTAAGGCTCCCACGCCTAAGTCTTGATCCACACCCTCAATCCACATGGCCTCTACCAGCCTACTGTACATTGATTTCCCTAGTCGATTGGGCTGGTGTAAGTTAGCCTTTGGCTCAAGCAAATATCCTTCCTCAAGGACCCTTGGTTGGTCCTTGGGATGTTTGCCCGGACGTTTCAAACCCAAATATGTTCGTATACGAGTTAAGACCTTCCACATCAATTTCATTGCAAACAAACACGTAAAACTCGACTAAACATTCCCAGACACACAAGGTCATTTCAAGGCAAACCTTTCCAATGTCATGGACGTTCTTGGATGTTTAACCTCCAACTTCATGAAACTCAACAATATGCCTATAAAAACTATAATAACTCAAATAAGGGCCTCATAAGCTCATGAAACACACATATAGGCACATAACAACATATGAGACACATAGGTGACCTATCCGTCGAACGTCTTAGTCGTCCCTTTACGTTTAACTTCCAAATCACCTAAAACACTAAAAACTGCCTCAATACCATATTATAAACCATTTTAGGACATTAGACCCTCATGATAAACATGTTAGGCTCTAGCTTCACCTATGTTATTTTTGAGGTATTACATTCTCCCTCACTTCGACACATTCGTCCTCGAATGACACTTGCCACTCTCCAAACACTTCCAAGAGTAGAGACTCAGCTAACAACTCAAAAACATACCATATAAGACATAATATAATACACAATCAAGGAGAAACATCAATTTTACATAATCAAGAGAATCACAACATAACAAGAAACTAGAATAAATTTTACAACTCATCATGACATCAATCTCACATCCTTCATTCCAAATGAAAAAAAAAACTCATTTTATATTCATTAATATGCTCATATTATAACCACATTAAAACACTTTTCAACCAAAGAACAAATTAGTGAAATTTTGAAAAATGTCATAGTGAGCAGGCAGACATTAGAGTGAATTATCATCATTTATTTAAAAAATGCAACTTTTAGGAAATTCATGATGGAAACATGATAATGTGAAATATAAAATCATATAAACACATCTTACAATATAATCATAACTTCATAAAATACACAATGCAAGAAGTCAATATAGTTTAACTTCAACCACACCTCTAAACACCATGCCCATACAACATACTTCTATAACCGTCTAGCCCATCTACTAACCATACTCCCCCACTTAGAAGGAACTCATACTCTAAAAAAATACAATAACTTACCATCACCCTCATCATCACACGACTTTGATCCTCTAGCTCGTATTGCGTAGAAACAAGCCTTTGCCTTT
Source organism: Solanum habrochaites (assembly GCA_027704765.1). Classification (NCBI taxonomy): domain Eukaryota; kingdom Viridiplantae; phylum Streptophyta; class Magnoliopsida; order Solanales; family Solanaceae; genus Solanum; species Solanum habrochaites. The sequence goes on along the minus strand of JAKWJA010002498.1, from coordinate 11,290,486 downwards.
GTAGTATCATCCTTTGGAACATTAGGAGTAACTTATTTACCATCTCTAGTAGGACAATACCTGACCTTGTGTCCATCTTTACCACATTGAAATCAACTCCCCGTACCCAATCAAGGTTTCCCATAGTGCCTCTTTTCACAAGTAGCATATATAGGCTTACCATTTTGAGAACCACTACCCATCTCAATTTTGACCTTACGAGCCCTAGGTCCATCTTGAGTTTGAGTCCCCTTCTTGAACCTAGGTTGACTTTGATCATTTGATCCACTCCTTTTCAAGTTTCAAGCAATCCTACTAAGTTTATACTCCTCAATTGATTGAGCATACACCATGAGTCTACCTAGGACCATATCATCATGTAGCATAGCCGTATTATATTTTTCTTTCACTAGGTCGACAGAACCGTCACAAACCTACTCATCTTATCTCTAGGATTAGACACAAGTAATGGACCAAACCTAGACAACCTAGAGGACTTCAAAGAGTACTCCTAAACACTCATATTTCCATGCTTGATATTGAAAAACTCTTCTACCTTCACCTCCCTCCTCTCACGGGGAAATAACTTTCCTAGAAAAGCTTCGTTAAGTTATTTCCACTAAATAGGAGCCGACTCAACCATCCTATTATCTTTCCGTTGAGTGTACCTCACTAAAGCAACCTCTCTCAATTGGTTTGAATGTAACTATGCCTTCTCTCTATAAGTCATCCCTATAACACTCAACACCTTATACACTCCATCTAGGAACTCTTGGGGATCCTCTCCCACCTTAGAACCAAGAAATATAGGAGGATTCATCCTCACAAAATCTCTCAATCTAGATGTCATACTGCTCTCCACAACATTCAATCTAGGTGAAATATAATATTCACATGGGTAGTCAAAGCTCTGACTAAAGTAATCGAAACCTCTCTAATCTCCCCATTAGTCATTTGTGGGGGAACCACCGGAACCTCGTTACCTTGACCTCCAATAGGGACTTGATCACCTTGAGCACCTTGAGAACCTTTAGGACAAATCTCCTCATTCACACGATTCTCCTCAACTCTCCTTGCTGGAGTCCTCCTCGTATTCATCTCTTATAACATAAGGAAAACCATAAGAAAAGAGTACTCATAACCTTTACTCTATGGTATAACATAGTATTAGAAAAGAAGAGTAACTCTATCATCCTATAGTCTCTCTCCTATAGATGTGTCTTGACTCACACTGATGGTCAAGACTACTAGATGTTACTTGATGAGACTTTTAGATTTCTAAGACCATTTTCATAACCTATGCTATGATACATAACTTGTCATATCCCGAGAGCACACCCTAAAAGATATGGCACTCTTGGAGTGCAACCGACGTACTTGACCTCTAAGAGGTCTTCTACAAGCCCTTCCGTATCGTTCATCGCATATAAACATATGAAAAGTAGTGCGGAATTACAACTTTTCACATGAATACATTGAAATATCTTTCATATAAAATCCATAGGAAATACTAAGTCTCATTTCATCAAATCTTAGACTCAAGAATACTTGGTACATGGCCCATACAATACAAATATAGAAATACTTAGTCTATTACAATACTTCAATAAAGGAAATAATAGACATCTATGCCCCTGAGTCGAATGAGGACAGACTTCAACTTGCTTGAACGATCCTACAATCCAAGCTTAGAACCCAAAAGAACCTTAACATATGAATCGCTTTAGATATAGATAAAAGCATGAATTTAGTACAAACACATGTACTAAGTATGGCATAATGCATAAAAATCATGAATACTTATATTTATTAGAAATATACTTCTTTTGATTTAAATATAACAACATAAGCAAGAGAATAACATTTAACACCTTAAAAATACATAAGAAGTCACATAAGCAATTTATCACATTTTTAGGAAAACCTTATAGTGAACTCCTTCACTGTTATAGTGAACCCTATCAACTTCACATAGAATACTCTCTTGCATGTAATCTTCTCACTAAAATCTATCCTAAGACTCACTTAAGTAAGACAACAAGAGACCACCCATACTCCCTCTATAGGCACACCTAAATTATCCTTAAGACCACCTATAATGAGATATACACACTTACAATACACCACCCACATAAACATGAGATCCTCTTACCAAAGGTGATTCTAAGGTTCACTTGAGTGAGTTGTGAAGCAACCTCCATACAATCCTTTCACACACACTTAAGATATCCTTTAAATTACATAGGATATGATCATTCTCAGCTAACACAATAGCATACCTATAATATGACATTCTCCCTTCCAAAGGTTATTAAAAGACTTACTTAAGTAAATCAAGAAAATAATGCCCATGCTTGACTTCTCCAAGATTACCTAAGTAAACCTTAAGACTATCTAAGTTTGGATCATGGATACACAATCAACCAACTAGACCACCTTTAACTATTCTAGATAAGTACTTATTCAATTAACATGATTTTATAACTTAAGTCATTAAATTCATTAGTTCATTAAAGAGACATTCATCACATAAAGGAGATTCAAGTAATGGTCTTGGAGAAGACCTATAGAATCTCACTAACATCTATAAGGCCTATTGTGCAATGTCTATATAGTGGACCATACCACCACCTAAACTTCATAGAACTTCTCTAATGCAAATAGTTATCATATATGATGAGAATAGGCAATAACCGACATATACCATTTTAACAAATCATGGAAATATAGAGTTGTAAACTACTCCAATAGAGGGTGTTCTACTTGCCTATTATATAACTTGGACACATCCCATGTAGGCACGTGGTTAAGGAATATGAATGTCTTTCTTTGTACTCTAGTCTTGTTCTTCACTATAGCTACTTCCCAAACCATACTCACTCGGTGCTAGCCTTTGTTATCATAGAGTAATTTACATTAAAGGGTCATACAAAGGGGTTCCATATTAAGTTCATAACCCAATCACATTCACCCTACCAAAGAGGTACCCTAGGGATGCCTTACAATGACGATGAAGATAGATCAAATGACTTTCCTAAGGATGATATGATGTCGTTCCATCCAACCAACCTTAAGTCCATCATTCATTACAAGAAGGATAATATTACAACTTTTGACTTCAATATTCATACTAGGTTCAAGGTTCCACAGAAATTATCTTCTTAACATCATTCAAGATCTCATGTCATTAATACATACAAGAATAAGAGGATTTAGCATCATAAGTCAAGACATCTTATATTCACATCCATACATGTACTACCAACACAACACACAACATACTTCACATATAACATAACACTTTAGAAGCACATAGACATAACATATATCATCTTTAGGTCATCCTATACAGTACTATAAAATCATCAATATAATAATTATAGAATTATATAGTCAAGTAGGAACAATCATGCATCAACTCTAAGACTACACACATAAGGAAAAGTCATAGTCTAACATAATCACCTAACAACATCAATAGAAGAACACATACTTTAAATTAATCACAAGTAGATAGATAGGATCATACTTCACATAGATCACCACATAAATCATCATAATACTTCAAGTATTTGCTGACAAGTCCATGATCATTATAATACATAAAGTAACGCCAACGTCGCCACATAAATTGCAAGTAAAAACATAGCACCGCCACCATAAGTGAACCATACTAATCACATCATAATCCAAGAGTTACATTACATAAAATAAGGATAATTACGGCACCGTACAACCAATGCATTCTCACTACTTCAATCCATAGCTAAATCATCCAATTCAATACCATAAGGCCCTTACCCATGACCATAATCAACAATTCAATACAAAAACCATAATAATCAATGAGTCTAGGTCAATTCAATATATATTATCTAAAAAAACTTAGGCATAAATTGAATCCAATTTTTAAACCATTCAATAGCCCATATAAAACTACACCAAAATTCATAAGTATTAAGACAATATCACTTAACCCATAAAATAGTCAAAGCTAGGGTTCATCAATTACATGGGTTCATAGGTTAATTTAGTTAATATCATCAAATTAACAACCATTATATACATATACAATGTTTTAAAACCTTTAATGCAAGAACCTATGGATAGATCATGAAACTGGACAAGTTCATCTTTGAAAACTTAAAAAAACTCTTTGAATTTTTTGCTCCTTGATTAATAGAGTTATAAAAAACCATACATTAATGATGTTAATCCAAGAAATTGATGAAGAATCACCTCTCAAATCTCCAATACAAACTCTTCCTTGAGTTTAGGCTTTAATGGAGTTCTAGAGAATTTCCAAGATATTTGGGGTTTTGACTTTGAAGAATAAATTCATCTAGGTATTTAAGACTTATATACCCACTTAAAATACCTAAAATACCCCAATGTAACCTCCCTTTACAAATTCACCCGTAGAGTTTACAGTGAACTGCGCAGTTGACAGCCCTCACAGACGACTGTCAAACGACGGCCCGTTTCCCAACCAACGGACTGTCCTGTTAGTCTATGGTTTGTGACTAAGGTTGTTTGTTGGAATATAAGTCTCACATGACTAAGTATTGAACCATGCTATGAATCGACAGGGTGTCGACCAACCTATTGTATTTCGATTACCTCAATCGATTGGGTTGGTCTAAGACAACCTTTTGCTCAAGCCAAGGTCGTTCCTCAAGGACCCCTTGGTTTATCCATGGGGTTGTTATCCCGTACATTTTAACCCGAATATGTTTTTATAAGATTTTAAGACCTTCCACATAAATTTCATCGAAAACGAACACAGGAAACTCGATAAAACATGCCAAGACACACAAGGTCGTTTCAAGGCAAACCTTTCGAACGTCTTGGACGTTGTTGGACGTTTTCCATCAAAACTTGATGAAACTCAACACACTACCTTTAAAAACTATAATAAATCAAATAAGGTCCTCATAAGATCATTAAACATACATATAGGCACATTAAAATACATGAGACACATAAGTGACTTAGTCATTGAATGTCTTAATCGTCCATTGACGTTTAACTTTAAAATCACCTAAAACTCTAGACACTTCCTCAATGCCATATTATAAATCATTTTAGGACCTTATACCCTCATGAAAAAAAATTTACGCTCTAGGTTCACCTAAGTCATTTTCGAGGTATTACAGTTTGGATTCCCAAATTAACTAAGGGATTCCGTAAAACTCAATGATGAATGTTATTGCTCGGCATGACGCCGAATCATTCAGTGCTGACGACTAATGTCTCCATGTGGGAAAGAATTGGACTTTTTTTCAAGCCAAACGTTTAAGAGTGTCAGTTTCCTACGCTCTCCCTCATTCTCAAGCTGTACAAACTTATATCTAGTTTAATTTTCAGTATCACTACATCTTTATTGTGTTTGGTGATTGAATTGTGCTTGTATTTGGATTTTGTTGTCGTCTGGCATCTCAATTTCATCTTAATTTGCATCTAAGTCTGGTTTTCGATCGTTGAAATTCTTGTATTGAATGTTGTACTCAAATGTAATGGAATTAATTTGTTAATGTTTTAGGCCTTTCTTGTAGGAATAGAATATTGTTTGCCTATTAGGCTCTCCATTTTACCTAGTCTTAGTTGAATGATTGATTCATAAAAATTGCATTTTAAATGGTTGAAAAATTGTGGTTTCTGCATGATTAACAATGGGTCTTAGAATAAATTGAGTCGTGCATGCATTAATTTTGTTTTCAGGGGTTATGGGGTTTAATTTTTTAGGAAGTTGGGTTGAAAATAGAAATGTTGGGACGTTTGTTCGGCTAGGTCAAGCTTGTCGAATCAGTCGACTGCTCTCCTTGCATCCACACATCGCCCTTAATTTAATGCTAAATATGATGAAACATTCTATAAGTTTCAGTGAGAAGCCTGATGTAGCCAAAGGTATATGGTGTCTTGCCGAAATACTCCTTGTTCTCCTTTTGTTTGCACCATTGTTTCATCTTTGCAATGTTCCTCGCGAACCACTGAAGTGGTTGCGCGCTTCGCCAACTGGTTAAGCGAAGTGATGTTGCATTTGAACTTCCATGTTTTTGTTTGAATGCTTTCTAACTTTTTTTTGAAGTTTGCAGACATGGATAGATCAAAAGTAGCAAGAAGAGATATGCCACCTTGACAAATAAGAGACAAAATTTTCAAGAAGGATAAAAAGGCAACAAATCCTCAAAAAATGGATAAAGAGGGCAAGAATCTACGTACAATTAAGAGGACAATTCCCTTTGATTAAAATATTCCCTCTTGGAGACGTGGATTATTCATAGCTATCCACTCCTTTTTGGTGGCTCATGACTTGGAAGATTTCATCAAGTCAGTAAACACTTAATCTTCTGAAGAGCTCCGGGGACAATCATCCCATACCAAGTAGGCACATCGGGCACTGATACTTAGATAGATGAAGTTATTTGAATGGAATTCCTCTTTGACTTCTTCTCAATTAATGACTTTTTAGATTTTTGTTATTTGCATTTGAGGACAAATATTTCTAATAGTGGTGTGGTGAGGCCCACCTTTGTGTGCTATTAATGTTGTGTACTAGTTGAGTATTTGGGTTGTGAGCTATAAAAAAAAGCTATACTAATTTTTGTGGATGTTTAATCTTATGGCTCCCATTTTTTTAAAAAATTCAAAATGATTTAGACCTTTCCGGAAAAAAAAAATTTGCAAATTTTTGCCACCTCTTGCATGAACTTGACTGTGGTTCTTCCTTATAAAATTTGACTCTCAGTTTCAATCAATACCGATGTTTGGGATAGGCTTGCAATAGAACGAACATAAATGTATGTCTACGATGAGATCAAATGAAGTTGCACGGATAATATGTGAACTCTTTGCGTATGGTTGTGGTTATCCACATATGAAATCGGTTCTCTTGTGATGACCATTGCACACTAGAAAAAGTGTGGAGTGTTGTTTGACTTTAGTGTCGATGCCTTGTGTGATAAGCTTAGATTAAACCATGCATGACAACACCTGGAATTTACCCCGTTGGTTCTGTTGACTAAGTAAGGGAATCTTTTGATATTATTTAGGAAACTTTGTAGAGTATGAGCCTATTTGACATATACCTCTTTCGTGACCTACCTTGTGAATGTGTGTACCTCTTTTGAACAACCTTTGAGACTTACCTTTATTTGGAATAAACATGAAAAAAATGACCTCTCTTAATCCATTACCCATAATCCTTATGATTTTTGGTTTGTTTGACATAGACAACTTAGGAAAAAAGCTTAAATTGGGTCTGTGGTGAAAGAAAAAAAGGGAAATTTAAGAAGTTCAAGGAAAGTCTATATTTAACCCATGATGATCGAGAAAAATGAAACCCCTCTATATAAAAAGAAAAGAAAAAGAAAGAATGAAAAAGAGGAAGTTGTAGAATAAGGTACAAAAGAATTTTGTTTTTTTCCGAACAATCCATAGAAAGAGAATAAAGGGATGACTCGTAAGCACAAAAGAAAATAATGAAAGAAGGAAAAAGGAAGTGTTATGAGTACCACATCTCATGAGGATCTGCAGTCACTCATCCTAAATGAACATACCTTTGGACTAAGCTCTATTACAAGCCTTGAAAAGACCTTTTGTAATCTTAATTGAGCTGCAACAAATGTTAATTGGAAAATACGAGCAAGCCCATGGGTAAAATCATGCATTGTATTCTTGATTTTGAGAGTGAGATTTTTATTTGATTTTGAAACTTTAAATGATTATATTCATGTGTGTGAGATTGGAATCATCATTTGTGTGAGCGCATTCGAATGCTTTTGTTGAGCTTGAACTTGCATTTGAAACAAGTATTCCGATCTTGAGAACCTTTGGTGATGGTGTGTTACAACTTGAATATAGGGATACACAATTGATCCTTACATGAGTAAACTGACTCTTGTTGTGTACATTCGTGATTGAATCTATGTAGCACTGTTTGAAACATCCCTTTTTAAACGACTGAACTTGATTTTTACTTGAGGACAAGCAAAGGTTTAAGTTTGAGGTGTTGATGAGTCCACATATTGAACTAATTTAGGGCTATATTTTGATAGAATTAGTGTCCTCAAATGCTTATTTTGTCTGAATAACAGATAGATAACCTTGAGATTCAAGTATTTTGAGTTTGAGGTAAAACATAGGCACTACTTGGCAAAAAAGAACACAAATGCTCAAAGAACAAAGAAATGAAGGCATCTGGATTGCCGAGTCCACGTGGTGAGTCACCGATGTGCCTGAAGATCGACTTTTGTTTTAGTGTATTGAGCCCTAAAAGAAAGGATCAAATTGGCGGTGAAAAATAATAGTCGGCGCATCGCTGAGTAGTATCGTGAAGAAGCTCTATGTCGCCTAATGATCCAAAATACAATGAAGCTAAAGTATAGAGCAAGATGGAGATGAAACCTACCAAAGAGAGAATCGGCGAGTTGATCAACGATTCCGACTAACTGCGCCGAGTGATCCACTACAACACAAATCGTTGAAAACTACAAATACTCGTTTAGTGTTATATCTTAGTATCAGACTTTTTACATAGAATTTTTAATATTGAATTTTGACTCCTATTTTTGAGTTCTAAGTTTGGAGAGGGTTTTGAAAAGCTTGAACATTCAATGGGTTTCATCTCCACGAATTTGGGCTAGGGTCATTAGGATTCTTTATTGTTGGCTTTTATGAAAGACTTACATCTTCATACCCATTTGAATGCAAACTCACTTTGGTATAAATTTCTCTCTTTAACATGTCTAGATAAACCAATTCTTGGGGTGTGATTTTGTGAATATGGGTTAGATTATTTGTTGGGTCTTGCTTGTTGATGATTATTTGTTGTTTAAATGTGTTTTTTTAGTAGTTGTGGTGGAACTTAATGAAATTGTAGTTGCAAATACAATTTTAACTTTGTGTGTTCGAGCTTGCTCGAGAGAGAGGTAGTAAAACTAGGACTACTAAATTGATGGACGTTGGGAGAGAATCTACATAAGGTTCAACTCAAAGAGTGAACCCTATTCCTACTAAACACTCAGCTCGAGAGAGTGAGTGGGCTAAGGAGGAGGTTGTTCTTCATGTGACAAGTGGGTGTCCGAAAGGAACCCATTTGATTCGGGGTAAGTTGCTCGAGAGAGATCTTACCCCCACTATAGTCTAGCCTAGTCACAAATATTCAACGGATTTATTATAAAAATCATGTATCCACTAGTTTAGTCTATCCATTATTCCTATCATATCCCAAGATTCTTGTCTCCTTATTTAACACTCTTTGCATTTTTTGTTGTTTTATATTTACTTGTGAAAATCCCCTGTTGATAATTGACGCTTGCATCACCCCTTATATTTAATATGGTTTAGATCAATAATCTCTTTAACTATGACTAATTAAAACTTAATTTTATTTTTCTATTAATTCTCAAAACCCCTCCCTTGGACACGACCTAACCCTTAGTTGGGATACTATTTTACAATCATAGACACTTGCATTGGATTTATTAAGCAAACATCATTGGTGGTTAATGGTGGAGGGAAGAGAAGGGATACACGAGTAATAAAAAATAATAGGCTCAAAATTTTGATTTTTGAGGTCTTTTGTATTAGTGATGACGTCAAATGAGATCCATTAAATCAAAAGATATGAATGAATGAAATTAAAACGGAGCCATTGTTATTAGACTAGGTTTGAAATTAATTGGCCTATCATAATTTGGTTTAAATTTGCTCATTTCAATCAAAAGTGGTTCATTTAGCCAATTCATTTAGTAGGGAATCTGGCAGGTCCAACTATGCCCTAGGTTATTTATTGGTCTAGACTTTTACGAAAATTAATGTAACAATTTCAAAGTTTGGGCTATGTTGTGAGTGTGTGAGTCGTATGCTTTTTAATAGTCTAAGCTTTCACTAAAACTTATGTAATTATCTTAAACTTTGGAAGGGTTATATTGTTTGTGTCACGCCCCGATGTTACATCCTTGATGTTAACACGATACCTAGGATCACGAGTGACACTAATCTAACCCTGAGTTGACATATCATAAACATATAAAAACACCTAAACATAAATATACTATGCGGAAACTTAAAACACTAGATAACTTTAAGTATGTAATGCCCAAAACAGATCTGATTATATAAAAAAGTACTATGAATTTAGTGATAATAAAGAATCACCCAAAACTAAAGCTGAATTTAATACTACGTCTGGAAAAGAGTCTACTGACTAGAGTTGTTGGGACGTGCTCCACCTAAACCTAGAGAAATTAAAATTTAAATGAATGACTAAATATGAAAAACATGTCTATTGTCCTCGAATTATGAAGACTGACAACTGAAGTTGTTTAATACGAATAGGGAACCAATCTATACGTGATATGGATGCTGAGTTCCTGAACCTACATAATGAAATGATGTAGCACAGAGTATGTGTTAGTACATGGATGTTCTGAGCATGAAGGATATTGATAATAGATGAACAAAATATATAAGTTGAACAAAGCATAACTAAGCAATGATATAATCTTTAAAGAATAAAAATACTAAATTATAATTTAAAAGAACTAAACTAAATGCAATGACCAAATATTGATTATTAACATAACATGCTGAGACTGACTACTAAAGTATAATAGAAAACTTTGTCAAATTCACTAGAGTCTAATTTTTTGAGCTAATATTAACCGACATAAAACCACGTGAGCTAAACGTGGAGTATGATGTGTACGCCCATCGAGAGGACCTAATATACCTTGCCAGAGATATAAATGCATGATTGACGTGATCAGTAATTATAATGCCCACAAAGGGGACTTATAAACCTACGGAGGCATGTAGTTCTAGGACTATAAGGGTACACTAAACCCTAGTCCAACTCAGTTCTAAGCCTACTCCCACCTGGAATGTGTATGCAACATTTTACGTACTGATAATAAAACATTCAAAATCTAAGGCATATCTATTTGTTTATCTGACCTAGCTAATGTACTTCATATACTAAACGAATCCATATAGCTAGGGTTATGATTTTCATGAAAGAAACTAAGCAATGATTCCACGAAAACCTGATAATCTTATTAAGAATACTATCAACTAAATAACAACAGTTATCTAAAGTTCTAGAAACCCTAGGTCTAAACAATACATATGAAATCAAGAATCTGTCTACTCTAGGGACCTGGCGGCTGATAGGAACCCACTAATGAAATTCCACACACTTGGTGATGAAATTCACAGAGAAATATTTCAATTTTAGGGTGGAACTTAAAAAAATCTGTTGTGTTCTTGGAAGGGTTTGGTTGGCTCTTTGTCTTCTTTTTCTCTAATTTTTGATTGATTGTTTAGAATAATCGATTGCGGAAAGATTTGATTAATTACTAGGATTAAACAAACAAAAACTATATAGTTTACGAGTTAAACGACATAGTTTGGGTGCCCAACACATAGGGGAAAAGACCAAACAATTCCTAACTATAAATCTAACAAGGCATACCACATCGGCAATGACAGACCGTCACTACGACCATGGTCCGTCGAATGGGTCATGGTCTGCTAGTAGTGGCTACTAGTTGTGTCCCCTTTTCTCTATGGTCTAATTCACAGACCGTGTGAAGGATCATAGATCGTGAAGGCCACTATGGTCCTTTACTTGGGCGAGGGGCCTAGTAGTTCTAGATGACAGAATTACCCACGGCCAGTTAAGGAGACCAAGGTTTGTAGTTGAATTAAAAGAGTAATTAAATGATTTATTGGATAAGGGTTTCGTCAGACTGTGTATCTCTGTTTAGTGTTCGAGTTATGTGTATTCGTAAGAACGATGGTTCACTTTACATGTGTATAGATTACTAACAATTGAAAAAAGTTACTATTAAGAATAAGTATCCTTTTAAAATAATTGATGATTTGTTTGATCAACTTTTAGGAGAAAGTTATTCTCTAAGATTGACCTCTTGTCGGGTTATCACCAATTAAGGATGACAAAAAGTGACATTTCGAATACAGCTTTTTGAACCTGGTATGGTCATTATGAGTTTTTGATAATGTTGTTCGGTTTAACTAATGCTCCAATAGTATTTATGAACTTGATGAATAGAGTGCTTAGAAAAATATATGTACATGTTAGTGATTGTATTAATCTATGGAATCTTGATTTTTATGTTTATAATTTGGTTTACTTAAGAATTTCACCTATAAAGGGTGTAAAAAAGGTTTGGAAGGAAAGCTTAGTCCATGTTATGTTCATCCTTATCAAGTATTGAGGCGGATAGGCAAGATGGCTTATAATTTAGACTTGCCCTCTGTCTTATTGTGTCATGACCCAAGGTACACCCTAGACGTGACATAATGCATAAGACCCCTGGAGGACCTTCACAAGCTACTTAGCATATATAATACAATATAATAGAATTAAAGAGTTCCAAAGACAGTTTATATCACAAAGAGCAAAAACATAATGGAAAATCCAACATGGTCTCAAATCCATGTAGTACATCAAGGGTGATTGGGATGTAACTCATACATCACATATAATATGAAAAATTAAAGACAGTAAGAAATAAAGGGTTTGGTCCTCAGATCATGAGTACTTACCAATATTCTAATATACTAATGTCATCACTAGCCAAGGGAATGCAAAATTGGAGTGTCGGACCCTACATTTGGGAAACAATGAATGAAAGAGTATGTGACTTTACAAATAATGCATCAAGTGTGGTAGAAATGCATAAGAGTTATAAAATAATGCAAAAAGGATTTTTCATGACATAAAAAATCCAAATTAAAACATAAGATAAGAGCTTAGAAGCATAATCATGATCAGCGTCAATGCAAGTAAAAATCATTTTGGAACACATGTGAGATACTTCTAAGTTCATCATTATTGTGGGATTTAACCTTAACGTAGAGAGCATGAGACCTATAACATGGAATTATGTGTTTATTTACACAGAAATCGGATGCCCGAAGAGGCTCTTTTCCACGAAGGTAAACTCACTTTTGCAACTCACTTGCTAAGGTAAGAACCATAATATTCTAGCTTAAGGGGATCCACTAGCGAATGTCTATCTAAGACAATCATCCCATGGCAACACATAATTATGGGAAACTGGTAATTGCCACTAGTCCACTCGTTGTTAAGCATAATTCCCATGGAATAGTCATCAACCATGCTTATCTTACCTTTAAGAGACGTGGCTAATCGCCTCTTGCCTCATCATTATGATACATGGATAATCACCTCATCATATAATCCATGAAAGGTTACACCAAGTATCTAATCCAAGCTTAAGTTATTAGAATAGCTCATAGTCATACATTCAAAGTTTTGTTGAGAAAACTTTATAACTCTAAGAATCCTTTATATGAGAAAACTCTTTCCCATTTCTGTATTGAGTAATATGTGACATATCCTTTCACTCTGAAAATAACTTAAATTATTTCCATCAATTTTCATATGAGCATGCATACGTTCATAAATTTATCTTTCATAGTGAGCAACTATCACCATCCATGACCATGGTAGAAAAGCCCTCTAGCCTTAGGTTTTGTTAGTTAGGAGAATTTCTTTATCCCTAGAACTATTACTATATAAGAAGTCTTTCATAAGGATCACATTATGACCTAAGTGATTCTATCACGTCCTACCATCTAGGATTCATAAGGTTTTCTAGGTATGCAAGGTCTCACAATACAATTCTATTCATTAGCCTTAGACTCATACGTAGATTTTACTCTTAAGCCTTAGAATCACTAGGTAATATCATTAGACTAACCCTAAATTCGTAGCAATATGATCACAAACCCTACTCTCAAGGTCCCTTTCTTAATCTCTTTTTTATACCTAGATTTAAGGTAATTTGATCACATGTCACCTTACTAAGTGATTCAATTCTTAATTGATCGTAAAGGTTCAATTCTATTATTATAAGCCAAGATACTTCATAATAAGTTAAGTCTAGTTCAGTTCTTATATAGATGATCCTAACTATGATCAATTAGTATTCAAGACAATTGAAATAAGAATATCAATTTAGAACCTTCAACCTTGCCACTAATGGCTTAAACCCACAATGATATCCTTCATCAACTTAGATTAGGGTTCATCAAGAAACTCACATGAAAACATCATATAATCATCTTATAAACATAATTCAAACATAAATTGAATAATATCCACTACTTTGGAATCACAATCAAGGCCTACCCATAATGTAATCACAACCCTAACTAGATTGATGTCTTTTGGATTCACAATTGAAGGATTTTTATGGGTGTTGCATGGGTTGAACAACCCATGGATGAAGGAGCTTCAAATGCTTTATAATAAGCTTAAATCAATGGTGGAATATCGACCTAGTTTTTGCCTCCATTTTTCTTCTTCACTTCTAGAGAGGGAATATTTGGAGAGAGTTTTGGGGGTCTTTAGAAGAGTTAGATAGAATGGTTACTTTAGGGTTTATTTAAATTTATATAGGTGGTTAAATAACTTATTAACCGACCCGCATTATCCCCTAATTAATACTAACCCAATAAAATTCAATGAAAACCCACTAAAATTACTTCAAGAACATCACTCATTCACAAGACTCTTACCTCAAGAACTCAACAAGACACCATTGTTCAAGAATGAAGCAAAACCTCAAAGTCTCCTAAAGAACCTTAATATGCATAATCTCATGGAAAAATTTATAATTCAAAACTCATGCTTGGAACGAGGGTGAACAAACCCAACTTGTTGAAAACTTGAAAAGCTCGGAAGAACAATGTTATTGGCGAAAATCCTAAAATCTTTCAAGAATCTAGAAAGTTCTTCTTTTTCTCCTCTTGAACTTCTCTCTTAAAATCCTATGCTCTTTTGGAATGATTAAAACTGATTCCAATTAGTTTAGACCCCTAAAAGCGTGAAAAAATGTGTTAGGCTAGTAGGGTAAGAAAAATACCAAAATGCCCCTCCTTAAAATGGATGAACTTCCTTAATTAGACAAACTGCATTCAAACAGGCATATCTCCTTCATCCAACTCGGAATTTAGAAACTTAATGGCACTGGAAATATAACATCTTGAAAATCTAAGACGAGTATTAGAGCCTAACATAGGTTCCATGGCGTCTAAGTATTGTTTTTAAGTCCATCTTAATGAATATAGGTCATTTAGGAAGTTTAAGAACCAAAATGTCCAAGAACGTCATGACTTTCGGAAGATGGTGCAAAGGGTAGCTAAAGGTATTTAAGAACGCCTATTTGACTAGCTTTTAGCAGACGAAAATTTGTGAAAACGGTGAAAGGGTAGATAAAGGTATTTAAGTTGTTTCATGATCGAAACATCTGGGTATGACTCCCCAAGGACCAACCAAGGGCCCTTGAGGAGGACCCCTGCAGGTTGAGGCAACACTGCCTAGGCATTGTGCATCAACGGGACTAGGGACGTCCCGTGTGTGTCTAGACGGGGTGTTGATGCCACCGTTGTCCCACATTTAGTAAATTTTAGGAATCCCCCACCTTTCCAAGTCTCTGAATTTACCTACGGATGTGTATGACGGAGGGAGGCCAGTCCGTCGACTCACACAAGACCCCTCGACGGGGTTCCATCTTGGAAGGTCCTGACTTTGCAACACGTTTTAATATTAAGTCATTTAATTAATTAAGTGATTTAGTGGTTAATTAGGGTTTTAGGGGAGTCTAATTAAGTTGATTTGAGTCCCAATATAAATACCCCCAACCCTCATTAATCTAAACACAACTCACAAATAAATTCTCTTCCTTCTCTCTTCTTTCTCTCTCTCTCTTGGAAATGACCATTGAAGACAATATAGGGGGAGGTTTTTGGGGCTGGAAAGGGACTAATTCATCATCAAATATTCATCAAACGTTAAGGTATGGGATGTAATTCGCCTTTGAGACTCTTTCCTCAAAGGGTTCCTTTAAAATGGATTTCAAAAGTTGAGTTTTCATGTGGGTTTTATCCAATTACGAAATTGATGTTGTGAACTGAGTTGTTTATCATTTAATTAGGATAAAATGGATTTATTAACATGTAATTGAACTTGATTATGATCAATTGTGATGCTTTGATTCAATTTGAAGATTATGATTCTTAACCCTTAACCCTAGGTTGATCTTGATGTAAATTGGATTGTGATTGATTCAATTGTCTTAATTATGGGTTAAATCACTATTACATGACGTTTATCCACCAATCATTAAATAATTGGAATGAATTGTTGTCTTTCATGCTAATCGTGAGAAGTGATCTAGATTATGGAAATTGTTCTAAGTAATCTTATTTTAAGCAATGATTTGGTATTGAATTATGGTGTAGTGACTCTTCTAATATTTTTATCATGTTGATTATTGAATTATTATTTTGAACATCTAAATTGGATTGAATTGAAGTTTTAGGGTAAGGCCTAAATGATGACTATGAGGAAGACTTGGTAAGTCTTGAAATCTCTATCTTTACTTCCAATTGTGATTAATTGTGGTTAAGTCATGATGTTATATTGGAGTATGCCTTATATTAGGATGATAGGGTTGTATGATGTTGAATAAAAATGTCTTGACTATGTTGTGAGGTTGATTAAGGTGTATGTGATAAAAGGTTGGTGATAACTATCAGTGCTCCTTAATATGCTGTGAAATGGAAATGTGTTAACCTCACTTATATGAATTGTGATGAAAGGACTATACTCATGCAATTCTTATTGAGCTATTGTTGATGATGATCATACTAGGGGTAGACACTATGACCTAATCTAAGCTATGATTGATAATTAAAGGCTTAAAGACATTTCAATAAAAGAACTTAGCTTAGCACCAAGTGAACTTGACAATGGGAGGTGATGACTTCCCAAAGAGGAAGATTCGCCCTATAGTTCTATATGAGATGTTGACTTCCCAAAGAGGAATGCTCATCTAATATATTCCCATGAGAGGAGGCCACAACTACCAAGTGGTATCAAGAGGGAATATACTATCTCTTAGTTCTTGAACTATGTTGCTTTCATAGGAAGACTAGTTAGTGGATCCACCTAGAAAGCTATGTTTATGTTTGGTTATACTTTGACCGGTAGACCACCTTTCATCGGTGTAGGGTTTTACAACACCGGATTCTACACTTAGCTCTTGTGGTCTATGTCGTTTAAGGAAAGTTTTCCCTAAATTAAAATAAAGTAATGAAATATAAACTAACTAAGGTGACTTGAGAGGTTTAACTTAGCCTAGGTAGGGGTATGGGACTCTACTTATGCCTTGCACCAGTTGACCTTGATGGAAGCTTTAGGAAGTTGATATTATGTATGTATATGATAATGATGTATATGATGATAATATGTTGA
This sequence comes from Solanum habrochaites, assembly GCA_027704765.1. Classification (NCBI taxonomy): domain Eukaryota; kingdom Viridiplantae; phylum Streptophyta; class Magnoliopsida; order Solanales; family Solanaceae; genus Solanum; species Solanum habrochaites. The sequence goes on along the minus strand of JAKWJA010002498.1, from coordinate 11,273,193 downwards.
TGCTACAATGTAAATGACTATATATGATGATGATTATCCTCTTGATATATGTAGTTGGATTATATTGTTAAAGTTGGACATTGGTTATGTTTTCTTGTTAAGTCTACTTGGTTGAGCAAGGTTATGGGGTTTTTCTTGGTCATTGGACTTGTTGATTTGATTAGGATTCAATGAGTAGTTGTCTTGCTTATTATGACAAGATTAACCCTTATTTATTCTTGTGATGTTATTCCTTGATGATAGGGTTGTAGTAAATCATGGTTTCAAGTATGTTCGAATACATATTACGTGTTTGAGTTAGTAAGCATGTTTGGTTGGTTGATATGACTTGCTTGACATTCCATTAGGCTTTTAAAAGGGTAAAATGACATGTTTTGACTAAATGTCCCTTCGTTTTTTTTTTTTTGCATATTTTGATATTATATGTGCATATGGTCTCATACTTAGCACATGTGGAGTACTAACCCCGTTTTCTTCCCTTTCCCAAACATTCTAGGTTCCGATCATTTTAGGCTCATTCATGACGACTTGAACAAGGCTTGGATATTCTCTAATCTCCAAGTGCGTAGGTCCTCACTTTTCGAGGGCGATGTCAATATCTTGCCTACGAATTTTCTTTGTTTTTTAAGACTTTTATGTTCATTCCACTTTCATTGTGTACGACTTGTATAAGCCTATATGTGGCTTCTTTACATTGATGTAGGGTTATGCCCAAAATTGTATGATCGTTTAGATGGTATGAGAAGAGTTAATTTTTTAGAATATCTTTCTAACTTATATATATGTATGGGCAATAAAAGTAGAAGACTATGTAACCTTCCTATACGAAGGGTCTATGTTGACACCTAATTTTGACCGACCTTTAATAATTTTTAGGAATGTTATTCGATTAAATACATATTTTAAAAATTTATTTAAGTTTAGAGTTTTAGTCGATTTTGCATAAAAATTATATATTTTAGTATGTTTACTTTATAAAATTATTGTAAATATTATCTAAATATTTTAAAAATTCTTAATAAATTCTTAATCATAGCTACTTCAGCAAGATCTTTCATTTCAAACTTCAAACAAAAATAGTTCTTACTCACATTAATAACATTCAAATTAGGGTCAAATATAAAATGTATTCTAGATATAATCACATAATATGAACCTTCTGTTTCAGAATAAACACATGTATCAAATGAAGTTACTATAAAGTCTATATCCACTAATGTGACGTTATATTTTTCATACCACTGCTTAGGTGCCTGTTTTAGACCATACAAGGACTTCCTAAAATTTTAATATTTTATCTTCTTGTCCTGAAACCACAAACCCATTAGTTTGATTCATACAAATATCTTCCTCTAAATCACCATTTAGAAATATAGTTTTGACACCCATTTGATGTAATACTAAATCATGAATAGCTTCTAAAGTAATAAGAGTCTTAATGACCGATATTTTAATCACGTGAGAAAAAGTATCAAAGTAATCAATACATTTCTTTTGGTTAAAACACCTAATCACAAGTTTGCCTTATATTTATCAATTGTACCACCATATCTCGATTTCTTCTTAAATATCCACTTGTTACTTTTTTGTTTAAAACCATTAGGCAAATCATACAAGTCCCAAGTGTGATTAGAAACTATAGAGTCTAATTCAGCTTTAATAGACTTTCCTAAAAATATCACATTTTTCTATCACATTACTTCATCATAAGTCTTAAGGTCTTCTTCTATTAAATATATAAACAATTTTTCATCATTTAAAACATTAACATTAAAATTTACTGTTAAGAAAGTAGTGATAAAATCAGGATCAAAACTAGACTTCATCCATATTCTTTTACTCCTTCTATGTTCATTTTCATGCTCATTAGAAATAACACTAGAAGAATGTACAACACAATAATTAACAGACAGATGTAGAAGCATCATTTTGTACATCACTCGGAACGTTATAATTCAAAGGATGCTAAAATACTTTTGCATCTCTTGATTCAAAAATATAATAATCACTTATAGAAATAAATCTATATGCATTACGATTTTGTGCATAACCAATAAAGACAGTATCAGATGTTTTTGAACCAACATTTGCTCAGTTAAAATTAGGGAGACCAACCTTAGTCAAACACCCACATACTTTTAGAAATTTCAAGTTAGGGGCAAACTCTTTCCATAAATCATATGAGGTCTTGTCTAACTAATTATGAGGGACCCTATTAAGAATACAACATGCAGAAAAGACTGCATCTCCCCATGTATAGGGAGCACTAACTTCATGTATATATCATTTTTCTCACAAAAATCCTCTAGAGTTTTAGTATTATATTCATCGCCCCTATTAGATTTAAACATGCTTTTAGCCTCATCTTTAGACTTAAAAAGATATATCTCATTGTATCTAGAAAATTCATCAACAAAAGTAATGTGATACTTTTTTCCACCTTTGCTAAAAGTAATCTTGGAAGCTGCTAAATATGATTATATTAGTTCAAGAGACTCAATGTTTCTACTACTAACAAATTTGAAAGGTGTTTTTGGCATGCTTTTCTTCTACACACGGGACATTTAGAAAAATTATCAATTTTTTCATCTAAATTTATTTCTTTTTTCTAAGTCTTTTAATAGAATAAATATTAACATGACCTATTTTACCATGCCACAAATTAATAAACTCAACAGTATAAGTAGAATTTGAAATACTTGTATATTGACAATCACTTGAACGATGTTCAGTACAAATAGGTCTCCACTAAGATATCCCTTCCTAACAAAGTCTCTCCTCCATGAGAAATAATTATTTTATCAACCTCAAAAACAAGTTTAAGACCTAGTTTGTTGAGAAGTTCTCCGTAAAGGAAGTCCCTACGGAGGGAGGGAACATACAAATCTTTGTTCAAGGGTAGAACTTTTTAAAGGTTAATTTTGAAGTTTTCCTTTACTCATAAATCTAGCTGTCTGGAGATACCGATATAAATATGTTCTCCATCCACGGACTCCTCACAAATTCATGGACCAACACCTTATTGGCATGGAAATGCCTTAAAACACCTGTGTCTAGCAGCTTGTCGATTTTATTATCCACTATATTTGCCTCAATGACTACAACGAAAATCACTGCATTACGCTCAGAAAGATGATCTTGAACATTACTTTAACCTTCTTGCATTGAGTTCTGCCCTTTTTTTTTATAACACTTGTTAACCTTGTGACCAAGTTTTCCACAGACAAAATAAGGACCCTTAAATTTTTTAATTTGACTCTTTGACTTGTTAAAGTGATTTTTTTCTTCTTCATCTTTTCATTACTTTCTTCTGTTTGCCTTTAGACTTGTCAATATAACAGTACATCAAGATTCCACAAGATCAGATATAGATGAATAAAGAGAAATTACTTCCACCTTATCTTTGTTTTCGTTCGCCTTTTTAGTCCTCATACGACTAATAATTTCTACGAGAGTCAACTTTTTTTCTTTTTTTTTATGTTTCAATTGATTTATATAATTTTGTGTGAATTTTTCAAGCAGAACATTAGCCTGAAAAATATCACACGTCTTTGTGTCCTCATTGAGAACATTAATTGTCAAGTTCTAATTTTCGTGAACTTTTTTCATTATTGGCTTATTGTCAACCATTTTGGTAATCCTTCCACTTAAAATAAAGCAACTTTTTTAAGACAATAAATTTGAAATGGGAACTCCTATGAATATTTACTATAAATTATAGAATGATGTTGACATGTAAATTATGTAGAGTTGCTTCCACGATTCCTCCGTAGTTGTTTATAAAAGGATGTTGACATGTATACTATGTCTGAGAAAAAAGAATTTATAGAGATCTATCGAGTCTTTCATCTAATTTGCCTCCTCTAATTTAATTTCTGCACTCCAAAAGTTAAACTAAATACAATCCGTCTTGCTCTTTTGTGACTAAATACAACCCGCCTTGATCTTTCGTGATGAATCTATTAACCTTCAAAAGTACTAACATTTCTTCCTGTACAAATTGACCGTATACGAGCCGCAACCATAATTGATTCAGATTTTGAAAAGAGGCACTTTGTACATAAAAATGCCTATTAAACAATGTGTTCCATACTAATGGTGTCACACATTTATATAGGTAAGCTAGGAATTCTTAGGCACGCCATTTAACCCTAGAAACTTCTTCATAAAATATGGTTTCCTTAGGGACTCCTAATAAATTGTTTCCTTCAATTAAGGGAACTTCCATATATATTTGCATGACATGAATCAAGGCACAAAATAGCTTAAGAGTTTCCCCTCTCACAACAGTCGCTTCAATATCACTATATAGACTCTAAGGCTAATTTTACTTGCTATTTAGAGTGGTGACTAAGCAAAAGACAATTCACTTTGCAGGTAATTTTTTCAATTTCTGCGTCCATATATTTGTTATACATACTTATAAGGGAAAATGTTCAAAATTACCCTTAAACTTTCATTTAATAGCTAGCTTTACCCTTCGTTATACCATTCGGTCATTTATACCCTCGCCATTTACAAATTTGTCATTCGTAACCCTCATTTATAAAAGTTCCTTGATGGAAAAAAATATTTTATTACTAGTCCGTAGGGCAACCATATTTCATAAAGAAGTCCCTAGGGTTAAAAATGTTGTCTAAGATTTCCTAATCGTCCTATATAAAATGTCAATAACCCCATTAGTCTGGCACACTTGGTTTAACAGGCATTGTTTTGTAAAAAGTGCCTCTTTTCGATACGTGATTCAATTATGGTGGCAGCTCGTATATGGACAATTTTCAAAGGAAGGAAATATTGGTACTTTTGAAGGTTAGTAAATTCATCACAAAAGATCAAAAGGAGTTGTATTTAGTTTAACTTTTGGAGTAAAAAATTAAATTAGAGGAGACAAATTCTATGTACATTCTTTTTGCTACGTAGGGGTGTCTTCTTATATATATATATATATATATATTATATATATATATATATATAGATATATATATATATATATATATATATATATATATATACATATACACACACACACACACACACACGGTGGAACCACCGTGACGGCTCTACGTATGTACACAAATGTCTACATCTTCTTTAAATATATGGTCAATTTAATAAGAGTTCACTTGTTGAATTTATAGCCTTAAGAGTTGCTTTATTTTAAGCCTCAAATACAACAAAACGGATTATAGGAGGAGCAGGGGGAAGAGAAGAAGTAGAAGCGGTAACGGGAGCAGGAGAAGGATGAGGAGGTGGAGGAAGAGAGGTGGAAGAAGAAGAGGAAAAGTTGATATTAATTGGAACATGGAAATCTTCTATTAATTCAACAAATTATCCCTTAAAAGTTAATTGTACGATTAAGAAAATGTGGAAAATAAGAATTTAAGTCACGGATTCAAGTTTTTTATATGAATATATAACTATCCAGACTTCATAATTAGAAGACTTTAAAAAAAAAAAGTTCTCTTGCAATATAAATACTAGATCTAATCTTATCATTACAAAAGAATAAGTCTAAGTAATAATGTCTACATAGCTTAATTAAACTATCATACCATATTATTATATAAAAGAGAACCTTAGGCACGCCTATGTGGCGCCACCACAAACAAGAATTATCTTTAAATTTATTTATTTCCAAAATTAACCTTCACCTTTTATGAAAAGTTGTGATATTTATGAAATGTTGTGATTTTTATGAAAAATTGTGACATTGATGAAGAGTTATGACTTTTATAAAGAGTTGCGACTTTTACGAAAATTTATGACTTTTTTGAAAAGTTGTGACTTTAATGAAGAGTTTTCACTTTTATGAAAGGTTGTCACTTTTGTGAAAGGTTGTGACATTACCAAAGGGTTGTATCTTTTCTGATTAGTTGTAAAATTTCTGATAAGACTCAATTAATATTTGTTTACACTGGCCTTTGTTGTCTATAAATAGAGAGTTTTCCTCTCATTTTAGAAAAATGATAATTTTGAACCTTTTCTTCTTCATAATCAAATATTTATCTACCTTGCTCTTATTGAGTGGCTAACAGACATCATTGCTTATGTTACAGATCCTTACGATCATTAATTTATTATGTTATTAAGGATAAATGATAAGATATAACAATTTTTACATTCCTTTACATTGTTAATGTTTCTTACTACATAATCTTGTGTATAATATAATATAGAGTTTTAGTATTAATAACCGATAGATTTTAAGTATTATTTTATAAATTCTGTAATATTAAATTTCCTTGCGAAGCACGGGTATTTTTACTAGTTTATTACAATAAATAGAGGCATGTGCACGTTGGGGTAAAATAGAATAGAAAACTAAACATGAAACACAATGGCTTCTAACATGTTTACAAAACACCATTGCATATCTTAATGTAACAAGAATTTGATAAACTAACATATAATATTTTCATATTTTACCTTTTGTGGAGCAGTGAACTCAGGGGTCTTTGAGCTGCGGATCTATGGTCCTTATGCAAATGAAAAAGAGTTTGGCTCGAGTGGATTAAAATGCAAAGTCTTTGTTGTGGTTAGAGCCAACAGAGAAGAACAAAGCTAAGAGAAATACAAAGGTATTATCAATCATTTGGGTGAAGAAAGGAGCTGAATCTTGTTCAAATGGATTCCAAATGCTAATAATTATAGAAGTAAAAAACTAGGGTTCTTCATTTAGGTGGGATTTTGAATTTCAATTTTGAAATTTGTCAAAGACACTAAATGTTGGGGTAGGTTTTGGATAGGCATGTAAGATTCACGTGATTGAGAAGAAAGTAGAATGCAAATGGAGTAACTTTCCACTGTCCATGATTGACAAGCTTTGTTGCTTTTTCTAAAATGGAAGGGAATAAAAAAAAGAGTTGAGGGAGAGAGTGCGGCTACTAGGAATTGTTTATCAGTAAGAAAGTGAAGCCCTAATTGATTTAAAACTATAGGGGGCATTTAGGGTATTTCAGATTGTTAAGTTGAGGCTAATGGGAAATTAAAATCATTTTAAGTATGAAAAGTGTTGATGGAGTTTTGGGCTGCTACGTTTGGGCCATTGTTTTGGATCTTCTTGGCAGATTTGGATTGTTATTTCATAGTCAATTGTTAAAGTATTCAGGGTGTTTTATTTATGCTACATAATTCTCTTGAGCTTCTAATTTATCAACTAGTATAATATGTATGATATGATAACAATTAATAATTGAAAAAATATTACGACTTTACACTAATATAAAATATACATACAAAATATTGACTTATAGCTAATTTTAAAAGTAAAAAATTTGAAATAAGATGATGACAATATAAAGTTAAAAGTAGTTTTATTACAAATTCTAAGTGAAAATGTGACGACAAAAAGACCAATATTAATAATAATAATAACAGTAGTAGTAGCAAGTCGAAAATGTAATAGGGATTAAATAGAAAAATTAATAATTAACTTAAAAGCTCAAACGAATGTAATTTGAAGAAATGAGGGTTAAAATTGGGTGACAAAAAATAGGACTTGCAAATGACTTCCTTTACTAGGAACCAATCATAATTACAAACAATTTCATCAAAAGTTAACACCAAGAGTTTTTCTTCACATTCTTGAATCCTTTTTGGGAAATAAACATTTGCTATCCTATGATTATGATGATAGAGATGTTCTATAAACCAAACTTGTAACAAGATGGTGCACCCCTCAAAGTAGGTGGCCCCTTTTTTTCTCTTGGCTAATGCACGGAATATAAATGAAAGAATCATGGGTATAATGGTAGGTTTTTAATTAGAATCAACGCTTTCACCACCCCATGAAGAAGAATGTCTATATTCTTGTCTCGTTTACAAAAAATAATATGCCCCAAAAATGTGACCATCAAGGCAAAATGTCCATTCGGTTCTCTAGATTCCATGACCCCTTGATTGTTGATTTGTTGTTGGCATTTATCAAAATCATCCTTCTTAGGGTACGTCTCATACAAAAAAACTCAAAAAGATCCATCAATATTTCTTACTCTCCTTGTTTATCTTATAAATTTTAACAATGATCACTTACCCTTATCTTCTCTTAATCTCCTCAACTTAACCACCATCTCCACGGTTTCAGTGTATCGAATGAACAATCATGAATTTCAGCATTTCTTTAATTTTATGTTTTTTAGAGTAACGTCATTTAGTTGGAGGCATTGGTCGTACATTTAAATAAAAGATAATCAAAATTAAAGATTTCAGTTGGTTGACACAAACTTTATTCAAATCAAAATTAAAGATTTCACTTGGTTGACACAAACTTTAACCAAGGACACAGAAAAAATAAAGACATTTTAAAGAGAGGTAAACACCTTTTTTAGAAACACTGAATCCGAAAAAAAAAATCTATGTATCTCATCTTGATGAGAATCATGTCTGTAGTTCATTCAAAACAAATTGAATCTCTTTTTAAAAGACCCCCTTTTTAACCATTTTTTAAATAAAAGTCAAAGACAAGTCATTTTGAAGTCAATCAACAATGTGAAGTTGTCTAAACAATTTGTTTTCAAATAGATCATAAAAGCATATGTTGGTCTAGAGTGGGTGGCTCTCTTAAACAGCCGCGTCACCTATGTCAATTATCTCCTATGACAAATGCACATGATACAAACAAATGTAGCCTACTAGAATAACATTTGTACATTGTTCTACTAGGTCTATCTACCTATATGGAAAGAGATATCTAGACTGACTTACTCAAGCGAACAACTCGAGTCGGGAAGGGTCATCTTTCCAATAGTAAATTTATTTTGAATTGATTGGTGGTCTAACCTTGCCGAGCATGTGTGAGTCAAATCCTAAACCAAGAGTATAACTACACAATGACTCATCTAAAGTAGAAGTCTTGAGAAACGTATCCGCACACACATTGAAGAATGGATGTTCCAAGAGATTCAAATGGGTGAGTGGGAGAAGATAGTTTATATAATCATCACACAACATCAAGGTACTAAATCAGTGAAAAACATATTAGAAAACGAACATAATATATATATATATATATATATATATATATATATATATACAAAGACAAAAAAAAACAATATACAAAGCTTGAAATCTATGAAAAACAAAAGTTACCGATAGAGTCGTCAAATCTATGACACCTCTTTTTTTTCTTTTAAAAAGGCGAGTGTTTTTATAAAAAATTAAAATAAAACAAAGAAAAATTCATCTATTTATTGTAATCATTTGGAATCTAATTTTTTTGTATGTCAAATCAACATTTAAATTTCTAATTAAAAAGGATATAACTCGTTATTTATTAGCCTACCAAAATAATATATCGTGTAAGAAATTCTATAAACAAAGAACAAGGTGTGAGGCACCCCACAGTCTCATGGTTCTAGCAGGTTGTTTTATTGACCCATGTTTGGCTAAACCTAATATTTGGATATAACAAGTTTGTGTTGATCACTAATTTTTAAAAATTTGATCAGTGTAATATTATAGCCTAGAAGTGTAGCTCACTTAAGACCTACTTTTATTTAGAAAATACAGTACACAGCAAGGATCATAACCAAGCAAATGGAGGTATTGAATACAATAAAATTCAAAAAAGTAATTAATGAATAAAAAAAATTCTGTAAAAGATAAATTTAAAAAATTGTTATTATTATTTTTAAAAAACCAAATGATCTCTTATTTCTTCTTTATTGTTTTTTTATTATATATAATATATATATATATATATATATAAAGGATTTTAGATCATTTTAAATTAAAGAAGAAAACTTTTCTTTAGCCAAACATACATCTGTGTGTTAACTTCATAATAAAAAATAAGAAAAAAAATACAACTAACATCAAATTTACAAAAAGACAAAAAGTACTTAACAATAAAACATAATTAAATATAATATCAAGACATAGTTAATTAATTTAGACAAAGATTAACATAAATAATTAATCAAACACAAAGAACATACTTCATTATTTGTAAGCTCATAAATTACATTGCAAATTGAATAGGGAAATACCTAAAAGTGATAATGACGAGCAATAATGAAAATCAATTTTAGTGGAAGTTATACCCAAATAAAGATTAAGTTGGTTTTTTAAAAACTTTCTTAGTCTTCCCAATTTTTCTTCTCAATTTTTTTTTTGGCTAAGGATCTTTTATTTTCTTCTATTGTTTTTCTTAGGAAAATGAGAGAAGAAGCGGGTGTTACATAGATTGAGAAGATGAAGCTCCAAATATTCTTGAAAACTTAAAAATCAATGCATGAATGAAACTTTTTGTCTTCATAAAGTACAACCCGAAATGGCTTACGAATTTTTTTTCCTTTTTCTAATTTCAAGAAAAGATAATTGAAAAGGACTTCATTTCCCTTTAGAGGGTCTCATTTTATTTTCTTCATTAATTGCATAAAAGTTTAATGGACCATTTAAAAAAAAACTAAAAATAGGTCCATTATGTAGAACGCATTAGATTTACCCATCAAGACCCAAAATTTAAAAGTAAATCAAGATATTAACACAAAAGTCAGACATTTAATCTACATTGAAGATCAAACACTATTAAATAAAAAAAAATAACAAAAACAATAATATTCAAACAAAACTATCAAACTAAATTTTAAAATAAAACTAATACGGAATACATAATATGGCAATGAAATAACTTTGTATGGTTAAATATGTAATGATACTGTAAAATTTTGATAGAGGTTGAGAGGGTGAAAGATTGATATAGATTTTTTAGGGGGAATGAATTTTACCGAAAAGTTCGTCAAAAAACTTTTCGACGGAGTTTTGGCATAAAACATTTATCAAACAATCTCTTGAAGAGCTCTACACGTTCATGTAAAGGGTATAGGATGGAGATACTGAAAGTCCATCATTCTAAACAAAAAGTGATGATTAGTGTTTGTATTTTTTAGATCTATGATGTTTGGCAAGAAACCAAAGTAAATGGGGTGAAAGGAAATTGTGATGAAATTTTGGAGTAATTTGCCACCAAAAATGATGGTGACGTCCGGCAACGGCGATAGTAAATGGTTGATGAGCCCACAAATTGGACTCATTTTTTCATAACCCAAACCGGTGATTGACACTCACAATAACCATCCGTTGGGATAACCAACCCAAACTAAGCAATTAAACCAAAACTAAGACAATTAAGTTACGGAAATAAGTTAATTACTAACAAATGCCGAATTAAATACCTAGAACCCGAAATTCAATGTACCAAAATTCTACCAAAGACAAATCTAAGAACAAGGGATACAACTCCGAAACAAACAATAACTTAACCAATATTCTAAGTCCGAAAAGAGTGGATTTAAAGAAAGAGAACTCAAGGCAGTCCGGAAAAACTAGCTCACCCTTGAATTTGAACGGTCACTAATCTTCTAAACAAGTTCTGTCAATATCAGCCGAAAGATGCCTTGTACTCAACAAAAATAAGAGCAAGTGCAGTATCAGTACACAAGCACAGTGTACTGGTAGGATGACACGGGTATCCCACTAAGTGAAACATATATAAGTAACCACAACATTACAAAAGAAGCATATACAAAACATATACAATATCATCATCATTCACATTAACAAAATGTTTCACAATTCTCAAAAATATATAATTAAACAAATAGTCTTTCAATATCAATAATCATAATATATCAACGTAATCATCACAAGTAGATACACAACACAATTCAATGGTCCTCTCGTGGAACCTAATTCAATGGTCCTCTAATGGAACCTAATGCAATGGTCCTCTCATGGTACCTAAACTCAAAATGTTAGTGCATCCGCATTGTATTCTATCCCAATTAGATTATCGAAATAAGGCAAAATGATATCATAGTTGTGTCGAAATGTGGGAACCCGATCCAATATTTATGCCAAAACATGGCAATCCAATTCAAATTAGCTTTCCGGAACGTGGAAAATTGATCTCATCAACACATCCTAATCACATACATAAGTACATCATCAAGAGCATACAATAAGATTTGATTCATGGAATACAATTCTTCAATTATCATCCTTTACGATTAGGATGATCAATAATGCAACATTCGCATATATACATGCATTATAACGAAGCAATTACAAATATATATCACACCAACATGAAATCACAACCATCAACTAACTCGAATCAAAGCTTGAATCCCCTAACACACTTAAAACTTCCCTTTCTTATATATATAATATATATATATATATATATATATATATATATTATATATATATATATATAATATATATATATATATATATATATAGATATATATATATATATATATATACACACACACACACACACCACACCCCTCTGAGGTAACTGTAGGTTTACATACTGATTAAGGGACTACCACAAATGTTGGGTCTAATCCATCTAAAAACTGAATAAAATTTTATAGAAATTGAATAAAATTTAGGAAAAATAACTTAAATACACAACTTTAAGTTTCATATATATATATATACACACACACACACACACACACACACACACACACACACACACACACACACACACACCCCTATGAGGGGTAACTGTCGGTTTACATACGGATAAGGGACTGCCCACAAATGTTGGGTCCAATCCATCTAAAAACTGAATAAAATTTTATAGAAATTGAATAAAATTTAGGAAAAATAACTTAAATACACAGCTTTAAGTTTCATATTGTCTACTTTTCCCTATTTTTTAAAAACATTACCTAAATCCTTTTTTTCTTTTATAATTGTAATCTAGCAGATACATAACTCTGTCTTTCCTCACTACACGTTTCACAACTCCCTATGTCACGCCTTATTTTTCTCCATAACTACAATTAATTATCTTTTCAGTTATAATGAATATCTAAATTGATTTTCAAATTTCCCCCCTCCCTATCAAACAAATTTCAAGCTTCAATGTTCACTTTCGAATTTCAGTTTCCAAAATATTTCCTTTTGAAATCTTCCTCTTCTTTGATTCATCGTCCGCTCAATCATATTCTTCTTTGATACATCATCTTCTTCTTACTCTCTTCAAAAGTTCAGAATTTTTTCACTTTGATTTTTTTTTTGTTCAACGTTTTGTTGTCTCATACAGATGGATCATGATACAAATAAAAAAATATATGATTATGATGACGAAGATTGGGTAGAATATAGAAAATGTTTTTTGCATGATTCTTTGAAACTGAGGAAGGAGACTAACCAATATGTTCCAGAATCCTCTAAACTGAATGTTGCGAAAAAAAACCCAAAAAAGTAAAAAAGATCAACAACCGTTATTTTCAGACCCACATTGCTTAGGGTTTGTCTTTTTGTTCTTTATCAAAATTGTTTGAGAGTTATTGTAAGTTTGATACATATCGATTTTATATCTAATGATACATGAATTAAACATTTTTAGTGTTGTTAAGTAGATTTGGTTAAAAACTGCTACATGTAAAAATTCAATATCAGTTTAATACATATCAATTTTATATTTAGTGTATGTGTTGGAAAACCCTTATTTTATATGTTTATCTAAAAACTGTATCATGAAAAATATTTTTGTCAAACTTAACAAAAAAATAATTGATGTGTTGGACAGTGGCATATTATGTATAATGTATCATGTCTTGTAATAAGTTATGTAAAAATTAAAGGAATCCCATAGTGTAACTAACATTCATGTATCATACAGATGAAATTCAGTTCATTGATAAGTCAGTTGAAATTAGTGTATCAAAAATTTTGTGTTATGTATCATTGATTGTTGTATAGGCAGTTGAAATTCGATATCTATTTATGTTATTTGTGTATCAGAATGTTTGTGTTATATATTATTTATTGTTGTGTAGGCAGTTGAAACTTGGTAACCTTTAAGTTATTTGTGTCAGAATGTTTGTGTTATGTATCATTTATTGTTGTGTAGACAATTGAAGTTTGGTATCCTTTAAGTTGTTTCTGTTCGTATCATGTATCAGAATGCTTGCGTAGTGTGATTTGGTGTATATTGAATATCATTACAAATTGTATTATTTTTTTTTAAATTGTAGATAATCAAGTACAAGATAAAAAAAGATAGCAACACATTTAGTAAGGTTTGTTGTCTATTTTAACAACAATTTTCTGAAGGATTTTGAAGATTCTATAGGGGAATATGTATTTCAATTGTTTAGAGCTGCCAAATCATTAAGTGTTTGCTGTTGTTAGAGTTGAAACAAAGCAACTCTGATGTGTTGTATATTAGACATGCAAATGGGTGTATCCTGAAATTTGGTATAAATGAATTTGAAATAATTACTGGACTTAAAGTCAAAGCCAATACCAAAGATTTTGAATACCCAGAATCAACTCCTTTTGTGCTATTCCAAAAGTATTTTCCCAGTGCAATGAATAGTATTAGCAAGAATCAGCTAGTTCAACGATTTAAGATGGGCAACCGAGGAAGAACAATCAGGATGCACTCCAAATGTCTATAATGTACTTTATTCATACATTAGTCTTAGCTCCAATTGAGAATACATCTATATCTATTGTCGATTTAATAACGGTTGAAAATGGTAAATATCAAGATTATCCTTGGGGACATATTTCATTCTCAAAGCTCATCATTTCACTTAGACAGGAATTCAATATTAGCAAAATGTTATATCAATTATATGAACTGCCTTATGCACTTAAGGTATAGATATAGGAATGTGCATCCTAGTTAAATTCTGAAATTGACAAAATGGTATTCCAAGAATGTGAGATTGGAGAGTTGTATCTGATAAGGCAAAGTTAGAAATGCTTATGTCTAGCATTTTTCAAAAGGTAAATTTTTTTTATATTTGTAAAAATTAAAGGTTGCAAGTTTGTATTTTAATTTCATAATTTTCTGAGTTGTGACACATCATGTCGTGTCTTAATTATTTTGTGTTTTATTCCAGAATGCATGTTCAAACATTGTCCCAACAACGGAGGAACTTGAAGCTGTTGACTTAGTTGAAGTATCATATGCTCCTCCTTCTTCACCCCCCTTATCAGATATAAATCCCAATGTAGTACAACCAAATGAAGAAGATGATTTTGATGATTTCTCCACCACATCTCCCCTAGCAGTTATTGAGGAGATCTTCTAGAATGTCTGATACATCACCTCCACCACCTTTAAAATGATAAACAAAAAAAGTGGATAAACATAAAACAAAGGTTTTAGAACACTGTCAGCCTGATTAATCAAATGTGTCTTCAACCTCGGCTATTGATGTACATGTTTCCATTCTAGACGTGTCTCTGACCGTAGCTGTTGATGTACATAGTTCTGTAGATTCTCAGAAAGTCAATTATATAACTCCAGATATTGAAGAGTTTAAAGATCATTTGAAAAATTATGTAAGTTAATTATTTTGATATTTTTATTCAAATATAATTTATATTTACCCTAAATATATTTATAATTCACAGGTTGACAAGAAATTTGAGGAACTGATTATATTGATAAAGGAAAATCACTCTCAGTTGATGCAATCTCGACGCAAAAAAAAAAAACATCAGTGTTGATACTAAATCAAGCATATTTCAGTTAGAGAAAAAACCATCTCAACCAATATAGATTGATCTTGCTGATATGGGTGGTGTAGTTGAGGATGATGTTGTGTTTCTGTTAACGAGGGTGAACATAAAGTCACTGACGATGTGGGAATGTAGCTGATGAGGGTGTTGGTATTTTTGTTAATGAGGGTGAACATCAATTCACTGACGATGCGGGGGATGTAGTTGAAAATGATGTTGGTGTTTCTATTAATAAGGGTGGACAACAAGTTAATGTTAATCCAAAGGTATGTGTCACGACCCAAAACGAGCCGCGAGTGGCACTCACACTTACTCTCCTAGGTGAGCGAACCAACAAATCCAAACCCCAACATTTACCAATATTTCAACCATAGTGAACAAAATATAATGCGGAAGACTCATAACTCATTAACGAAAATCAATCGAATAATTTCTAAAACTCAATACTTATCGTTCCCAAAATCTGGAAGTCATCACATCAAGAACATTTATCCTCAAATTACTAAATCTAAGAGTATTAAGAAGCTAAATTAATTAAAAAGATGGTCCATGTCCGAACTTCACAGACATCAAGACGTGAAGAAGAGAATCCATCCCGAGCTAGGAATAATAGCTCACCTTGAAATCTGATGTGCTGAAGACTGGCTAGAGTTGAGGACGAGTCGAAGTCAATGGTGCACTTGCTGCACTCCACAAACAACAAGAAGGAAATAAAAGTAGGGGTCAGTACAATGAACACGTACTGAGTAGGTATCATCGGCCAACTCAAAATAGAAAGCAATATATACTGAACAATAAAATAAAATCAACCATAATATTCAGCAGGTAGCAATCAACAAGTACAAGAACCATTGGCAACAACGCCACGCACACCTTTGAGGACTCAAACCTCCACACCATACTCATTTGGGACATAGGTTCTTCGAAATTGAGTATATTAACATGATTCAAGATTACTTCTCTTTATTCTTATCGTGTCGGAACGTAACACTCCGATCCCCTAATGCTACGTGTCGGAATGTGACACTCCGATCCATTATTAATACCGTGTCGAAACGTGACACTCCGATCCCCTAATACTACGTGTCGGAACGTGACACCCAATACCCTAATACTACGTGTTGGAACGTGACACCCGATCCCCTAATACTACGTGTCGGAACGTGACACCCGATCCCCTAATCTCATTTTTCTTATTTCATCAACTCTTCGTTATGCCGAGGCATCATCTTAACATAGAGGATTCAAGATTAAAGATTCAACAGTATCAACATTCTAATCCACCACAATTACAACATACAAACCAAGAATCAAGCATATAGAAGACTTTACAATACCACCCAATACATATCAATCGCTATTAAGAGTTTACTATGAAATAGCATAAATCATAACCTACCTCCACCGAAGAATCGCGATCAAGCAAGTTACTTCTCAATGCCTTTGCTTTCCTCTTCGCTTCTCCCTTTTCTCGCTAGTTCTCCCTCTCTTCTGTTCTTTTTATTTTTCCTCTCCAAATTATTTTTCTTTTTACCCTAATTATCATATAATTCATTATGATAAAAGATGATAAAAGTAACCCACTATTTATTTCAAGGTTACCTCTTTTAACCCCCCAGTAAATAAATTATTAAACTTACCCCACTAATTTCATAAGGTTTGTCATGAATAGTCCAAAACACCCCTTTAAAACCGTTAGCAGAAATCCGACCCAGTTGGGGTTTACGCAACCTGTGACGGCCCGTCGTGTCTATGACGATCCGTCCTGTAGGTTCATCACAAAGTTTAGAGAGTTAAATTCAGTAAAGGGTTTTGTGACGGTTCGTCGTATCTACGACGGTCCGTGCTGCAGCTCCGTTGCGGAGTTCAGAAAGTCGCTCCCAGTACCCATATTTTTAGAGTTGAAGTGTTTTGGAACGGAGGCCCTCGACGGTCCGTCGTGACCATGAAGGTACGTCGCGTGATCCGTCGACCCAGTCAGTTATTTTAAAAATAATTCTACTGCTCGAACTGACTAAACAGGTTGTTACAATAGATATCAATTAACCCATCGTTCGTCCCCGAACGATCACAGATAGAAAAACAAGGGAGAGAAAGAGTACCTGAATCTGTAAAAAGATGTGGATATCTTTCTTGCATATCAGCCTCATTCTCCCAAGTGGACTCTTCAACTGGCCGATTCTTCCACTGAACCTTGATGGATGCAATCTCCTTTGATCTCAACTTGCGGACTTCTCTATCTAAGATAGCAACAGACTCCTCCTCATAAGACAAATTCTCATCCAGAAGGACTGAATCCCAACGAATAATGTAGTTTCCGTCCCAATGGTATTTTTTCAGCATAGACACATGAAATACCGGGTGCACTCCTGAGAGTCCTGGAGGCAATGCCAATTCATAAGCTACCTCCCCCATGCGCTTCAGAACTTCAAATGGACCAATATACCTTGGGCTAAGCTTACCTCGCTTACCAAACCTCATCACCCCTTTCATGGGTGAAACCTTCAGCAAGACTTGCTCACCCTCCATAAAATCCAAGGCCCTAACCTTTCGATCTGCATATTCTTTCTTCCTGTTCTGAACTGCTAGAAGCTTCTCCTGAATGAATTTTACTTTATCTAACGATTCCCTCAAAAGATCGGTATCCAATGGTCTCACCTCAAATGCATCAAACCACCCAATGGGAGACCTACATCTCCTCCCATACAGTGCCTCAAATGGGGCCATATCAATACTTGAGTGATAGCTATTATTGTATGAAAACTCTGTTAAGGGAAAGAAGTTATCCCAATGACCACCAAAATCTATTACACATGCACGAAGCATATCGTCCAACACCTGAATCGTTCGCTCAGACTGACCATCGGTCTGAGGGTGAAATGCGGTACTAAGATCCAACCTAGTACCTAATTCAGCATGCAATGTTCTCCAAAACATAGAAGTAAATTGCGTACCCCTATCTGATATGATGGAAAGTGGGACTCCATGCAATCGAAAAATTTCTGAGATATAGAGTTTGGCTAACTTCTCTGCATTGTAAGTCACCTTGACCGGAATGAAGTGAGAAGACTTAGTTAACCTATCAATAATTACCCAAATGGAGTCATACTTACCCAATGTCTTTTGAAGACCAATTACAAAATCCATTACAATTCTCTCCCACTTCCATTCAGGAATGGACATTTTCTGAAGTGTTCCTCCGAGCCTCTGGTGTTCATACTTTACCTGCTGACAATTCGGGCATTGGGCAACAAAATCAACAATGTAACGCTTCATTCTACTCCACCATAAATGTTTCTTTAGGTCACGATACATCTTGGTTGCACCAGAATGTATAGAATACCTTGAAATATGAGGCTCTGTAAGAATAGTGTGAATAACATCACCGACGCGGGGCACACATACCCTCTCCTTAATTCTCAAAATGCCTTCCTCATCAATTTTGCTTCTTTAGCCTCTCCTCGCAATACCATATCTCGAATCCGGATCAGTTTCTCATCAGTAAACTGTTTTCCCTTAATCTTGTCAAGAAAAGAAGATCTTGCCTCCACACAGGCCAAAAATCCTCCCTTCTCCAGTACTTCCAACCTCATAAAGTCATTAGCCAGAGTCTGTACCTCTCTAGCCAATGGGCGTCTAGAAACCTGCAAGTGAGATAGACTTCGCATGCTCCCTGCCTTTCTACTTAAAGCATCTGCCACAACATTAGCTTTTTCTGGGTGATACAAGATAGTAATATCATAGTCCTTCAGTGGTTCCATCCACCTCCTCTGTCTCAAATTCAAATTTTTCTGAGTAAATACATACTGTAAACTACGATGATCTGTATAGACTTCACACTTAACCCCATATAGATAATGTATCCATTGCTTTAATGCAAACACTACTGCAGCCAACTCCAAATCATGAGTCGGATAGTTGCGTTCATGCACCTTTAGTTGCCTCGAAGCATAAGCAATTACATTCTTCTCCTGCATTAGCACTGCACCCAAACAAGAATAAGATGCATTACAATACACAATGAAATTCTTACCTTCCACTGTCAAAGTAAGAATTGGTGCAGTAGTCAACAAGGTCTTGAGGTTCTGAAAACTTTCTTCACATTCATCCGACCATACAAAGGGAACATTCTGCTTAGTCCAGTTTGTTAGTTGCGAAGCAATAGAGGAAAATCCCTTGACAAATCGACGGTAGTAGCTAGCTAAACCAACAAAGCTCCTTACCTCTGTAACATTAGTAGGTCCCGCCCAACTCTTCACCGTTTCAATCTCAGAAGGATCCACCATCACTCCATCCTTAGAAACCACGTGCCCCAAGAAAGACACTGAATCTAGCCAAAACTCACACTTGGAGAATTTGTCATAAAGTCTTTTCTCCCTCAACAAGTCCAATACAATTCTCAAATGCTCCTCATGTTCTTTCTTGCTCTTTTAGTATATCAGTATATCATCAATGAATACAATACCAAAGAGATCCAGATATGGCTTAAAATCCCGTTCATCAGGCTCATGAAAGAAGCAGGGGCATTCGTAAGACCAAAAGACATTACTAAGAATTCGTAATGCCCATACCTGGTTCGAAAAGCAGTCTTTGGCACATCTGCTGCCCGTATTGTCAATTGATGGTAACCGGATCTCAAGTCAATTTTAGAGAAGACACAAGCACCTTGTAACTGATCGAACAAATCATCAATTCGAGGAATAGGATACTTGTTCTTAATAGTCACCTTATTCAGCTGCCTGTAGTCTATGCACATCCGAAGGCTTCCATCCTTCTTTTTCACAAATAAAACAGGAGCGCCCCAAGGGGATGCACTTGGTCTAATAAAACCTTTACCTAAAAACTCCTGAAGTTTGGATTTTAACTCCCTTAACTAAGATGGAGCCATTCTATAAGGGGGGATGGAAATGGGGCGAGTACCCGGCTCCAGATCAATACAAAAATTAATATCCCTATCCGGTGTCATACCAGGAAGGTCTGCAGGAAACACATCCAGAAACTCACAGACTATCGAAACAGACTCAATCGAAAGAGTCTTGGAAGTATCATCCCTGAGATGTGCCAAGAAGGCTAAACAACCTTTACTAACCATCCTCTTAGCGCGAAGAAAAGAGATAATACGGACTGGGGTGGAAATGTAGTCACCCTCCCACACTAGCGGATCTGTCTCAAGCTTGGCCAATGTCACAGTTTTAGCATTACAATCTAAGATTGCAAAATTTGGGAAAGCCAAGTCATACCCAGAATTACATCAAAATCAACCATTTCTAGGATAATCAAATCTACAAAGGTATTGCTCCCTACAAAAACCACAAGGCAAGACCTATACACCTTCTCGACTATCACAGACTCACCCACCGGAGTAGAGACACGAATAGGCATGTCAAGAAAATCGCAATGTAAATCAAGACCAGTAGCAAATGAGGAAGATACATATGAAAATGTGGATCCATGATCAAATAATACAGAAGCCATGAAATCACCAACCAAAAGATTACCTGTGATAACAGCATCAGATGTCTCTGCTTCAGACCTCCCGGGGAAAGCATAACAATGGTCCCTATCACCTGTCTGTCCATTGCCCCTATCATGTTGCGCTGCAGCAGTTCCAGCTTTCCCGCCACCCCGGTTGATTGGGTGACCACCATTACCTTGGCCACCACGTCCTCCAGAATGGCGGTCTCTCCCATGACCACCTCTACCTCTGACTATTGGGGGTCTGTAACTCTGTTTTGGACAATACCTCCTAATATGTCCAGTCTCCCCACATCCATAACAATTCTTTGAGTCAAGCATAGGTCTTTGTGAAAGTGACGAAGTCCGGAGATAACCTCCAAACTCAGAGAAATGTTGACTGGTCTGCGATGGACCCCCAGCTACAGCCTGTAGTGAAGACTGAATAGGTAGGGCTGGGTAACCTCCTGAACTCTGCCCTCTGGAGTAAGAACCACTAAATTCACCTCCCGTACGGAACTTCTTAGATGTCGACGCCATGGTGAAGTTGTCCGGCTTCACCCCCTCTACTTCTATCACAAAATCAACCACTTCCTGAAGGATTTTGCTGCAGTAGCTACCCGTAAGGCTGGAATTTGCAAATCTGACCTCAATCCTTTCACGAAGCGACGATCCGCTCTTGTGGACTGAAGCAAAGCTGAGTGGCATACCTGGATAGTGCACGAAATTTGGCCTCATAAGCAGCAACAGACATCCTGCCTTGCTCTAGGATTAGGAACTCATCTCTCCTCTTGTCCCTCAAGGTCCGGGGTATATACTTCTCCATAAATAAGCTATAAAATGATGCCCAAGTCATAGGTGGTGCCTGTGCTGGTTGACACTCAACATACGACCGCCACCACCTTTTGGCATCCCCCTGAAACTGATAAGTCACAAACTCAACACCGAATTGTTATACTATGTCCATCTTATGTAGAAGCTCATGACAATCAACCAGAAAATCATAGGCATCCTCAGATTCAGCACCCTTGAAGACTGGAGGTTTCAACTTTAAGAATTTAGTGAAAAGTTCATGCTGATCACTTGTCATTATGGACCCTATAGTCAATCGAGGAAATGTGCCTACTTCCAATGAGGCATCCATGCGGGGAGCCACAGCGGCTGCATGTTGTACTCCCTGAATCTGAGGTGTTGGTGCAGAAAACACTGGAGGTGTTTGGCCCTGATCAGATAACCCGCTAAGATAGGTAAGAACCTGGTTAATCATCTCTGGGGTAGGCTGGGGTGGTAGTTCCTCATCTTGATCCTGCTCATTTTCCCCTTCTTCACCCCCTCTTACTACTTCATCAGTCGGTGGAGGAGTCACCGCCCTATCACTAGTTGGACCAGGTGCTCGTCCTCTACCTCTAGAGGGCGTCCTCCTGCGACCTCTACCACGGCTTCTTGCCACTGCTCCCCCTCGAGCTACGATCCCAATGGTTGGCTCCGACGCACCCTGTCCTGCCGGTGCTGGTGTTGACTTAGTTGTTGCTCTAGTTCTAACTATCTGCGAGATAGAGTGAGGATGTCATATACCGATTTATATCACCTAGATACCAATTGGACCCAAGTAATAGCACGAAAGGAATAAAGAATGGAGTTTTCCTAAAGTCCTATAGCCTCTCAAAGAAAAGTAAGGGCGTCCCCCTACCGTTCCTCAAGACTCTACTAGACTCGTTCTTGTGTGATGAGACCAATGAACCTAAAGCTCTGATACAAAGTTTGTCACAACCCAAAATGAGCCGCGAGTGGTACTCACACTTACTCTCCTAGGTGAGCGAACCAACAAATCCAAACCCCAACATTTACAAATATTTCAACCATAGTGAACAAAATATAATGCGAAAGACTCAAAATTCATTAACGAAAATCAATCGAATAACTTCTAAAACTCAATACTTATCGTTCCCAAAATATGGAAGTCATCACATCAAGAGCATCTATCCTCAAATTACTAAATATAAGAGTATTAAGAAGCTAAATTAAGTAAAAAGAAGGTCCATGTCCGAACTTCAAAGACATCAAGACGTGAAGAAGAGAATCCAGCCCGAGCTAAGAATAATAGCTCATCCTGAAATCTGACGTGCTGAAGACTGGCTAGAGTTGAGGACGAGTCGAAGTCAATGGTGCACTTGCTGCACTCCACAAACAACAAGAAGGAAATAAAAGTAGGGGTCAGTACAAGGAACACGTACTGAGTAGGTATCATCGGCCAACTCAAAATAGAAAGCAATATATACTGAACAATAATATAAAATCAACCATAATACTCAGCAGGTAGCAATCAACAAGTACAAGAACCATTGGCAACAACGCCACGCACACCTTTGAGGACTCAAGCCTCCACACCATACTCATTTGGGACATAGGTTCTTCGAAATTGAGTATATTAACATGATTCAAGATTACTTCTCTTTATTCTTGTCGTGTCGGAACGTGACACTCCGATCCCCTAATGCTACGTGTCGGAACGTGACACTCCAATCCATTATTAATACCGTGTCGGAACGTGACACTCCGATCCTCTAATACTACATGTCGAAACGTGACACTCGATCTCCTAATACTACGTGTCGGAACGTGACACCCGATCCCCTAATACTACGTGTCGGAACGTGACACCCGATCCCCTAATCTCATTTTTATTATTTCATCAAGTCTTCGTTATGCCGAGGCGTCATCTTAACATAGAGGATTCAAGATTAAAGATTCAACAGTATCAACATTCTAATCCACCACAATTACACAATTACAACATACAAACCCACAATCAAGCATATAGAAGACTTTACAATACCACCCAATACATATCAATCGCTATTAAGAGTTTACTATGAAATAGCATAAACCATAACCTACCTCCACCGAAAAATCGCGATCAAGCAAGTTACTTCTTAATGCCTTTTCTTTGCTCTTCGCTTCTCCCTTTTCTCGCTCGTTGTCCCTCTGTTCTGTTCTTTTTATTTTTCCTCTCCAAATTTTTTTCTTTTTACCCTAATTATCATATAATTCATTATGAAAAAAGATGATAAAAGTAACCCATTGTTTATTTCAAGGTTACCTCTTTTACCCCAAGTAAGTAAATTATTAAACTTACCCCACTAATTTCATAAGGTTTGTCATGAATAGTCTAAAACACCCCTTTAAAACCTTTAGAAGAAATCCGACTCAGTTGGGGTTTACGTAACCTGTGACGACCCGTCGTGTCTATGACGGTCTGTCCTCCAGGTTCGTCACAAAGTTCAGAGAGTTAAATTCAGTAAAGGGTTTTGTGACGGTTCGTCGTATCTACGACGGTCCGTGCTGCAGCTCCGTCGCAGAGTTCAGAGAGTCGCTCCCAGTACCCAGATTTTTAGAGTTGAAGTGTTTTGGAACGGAGGCCCTCGACGGTCCGTCGTGACCATGACGGTACGTCGCCTGATCCGTCGACCCAGTTAGTTATTTTCAAAATAATTCTACTGCTCGAACCGACTAAACAGGTTGTTACAGTATGTTTTTGATACATTGTCTATGATTTGTCATCAAGTTATATTTATGTTCAAACACATCTAGTCACTGTTATGTATCATGTCTGTAAAGTTAAGTTGATTAATTTAATATTATATCTCATTCAATAGATATATACTTAAATTTTATATTCATCATCATGTTAAATATTGTATCAGCAAAAATTATATTAACACTTTTTACCATCAAAAATTTAAATAAAGATTGATCATACTATCAGTAATGAACAACAAATGAAGGATATTTCTGAACTCAAACCTACATATCAAAATACTCATGTTAACACCGCAGATAATAATCCTAACAAGGTATCAACTCCTAAATAATTATACATTATAATTTTATTTTGTTTGATACATTGTCACTTTATATATATATATATGATATACTTTTATTGATTATGTATATGATACATAAAACATGTCTATATTCAGAATTGGTGAAGCACATCAATCGCATAAAGATTTAAATGAATCTATCATGGATCAAGATGGTGCTTACACGGTTCAACACAACATCCCTCATATTTTTCCCGATAAAACAACAACGAAAACATCAGTAGATTTTTCAATTATGCTTTATGAACAGACTTTCATTGTATAAAAATTTACTAAAAAAATCATTATATCATATTATACAGGATTCTTCCACATCAACAACAATATAACTATCAACTCAAGCAGCAATAGATGCACTTATCAAAGATCTCGAAAAATACCCTATTCGTTCTAGACCATTATATGTTTACAATCTACAGAATTTAACTAGCAGTCAGTATTTGTTGCTAGATAATCAATTACCCACTAACATTTCAATAGCCGAGAGTGGAATTAGAACGATTCAATTACTCTGGTGCCTACAAACAAAATGCCTTCGAGAAATATTCAATCTACATATTGTACTTCTTTTGGGTCAAGCAAGAACGGAAAAGAGAAATTAAAGGATGTTGTTCGTCTCTATTTCCCATTTGAAGGATGTGGGATTACAGATGAAGTTTCATTGAAACTTGCTGACGATTATATGAAGTGGTTATCAAGGGGACTCCTCAAAAATATTGACAATAAGTAAGTCTTATAAATATATTTTGCAAATGTTTGGGTTAATATTTTTTTTATATAACCAATTCATAATACAAACATTATCTTAGGAACCCATCAGACGATAATTAAAAATCCTCTTCTTTAAGATTTAAGATGATATACTTTGTTGTTGCTTTTCCAATACAAAAATTGGTTTTATGACATGTCACAGCCAAACTATTGAAGTATCAAAATATTAGATTAGTATAAATTAAAATCATCATTTAATGTATCAATTATATCATTATATCTTGTTTAGAAGTATATAATTTTTTATTTTGTTTATCATGTTTTTTATAGCACATTGATGTGATGTTTTACTAACTTTATAATAAATCAAAACTCTGCAGCATGGATCAATACGATTACACAACACCCAACTGCTTGTTCATGTCACATGTGAAAAATTGTTATGATAGGTATTACATGGATAATGATGACGATAATCTTAGTACCCAAGAACATGTTGGTCATGCTTCAATTGTATCTGTATATGAGAGGTCAATAATATTAACATCATTAAAGGTTTTGGAATCTCAGTTGCTTTACCATGGCATCTTGTAGATGAGGTCTACATCCCGATTAAGTGGGTCAAGAATTTCATTGGGTGCTGGCGGTTGTTGAATTGAAAAACAGGATAATAAGAGTGTTTGACTCATCAATATGGTCAAGGAAAAAAATAGTTCAGCACCAAGAAATCCATGTTAATATATTCCCACTTCCAACTGGGGATTTTTATTTCTTGAAGTAATCCACTTGGCTTTTGTTGCTCGGCTTTCACTTGTTGGCTGTGGAACAAATTACGCTATGTCCTTCTTCATGCCTTCCCACCAAAACACCTCCCTAAGGTCATGGTACATATTTGTCGAGCCCGGATGAATAGAGTAATGGGATCCATGAGCTTCCTCAAGAATGCGGTTCCTCAATCCATCTACATTGGGAACGCACAACCTTCCTTGGTAACTAAAGACACCATCCCCCCCAATGAGATTGAATCATTAAGCTTACCTTCATTAATGGTTGATCAAGGTGTTGCTTGGACTTCACCTCAACCACCAAAGACGATTTGAAGTCATGATGGACCATAATACCACCATTCGGAGAATCTTCCAATCTAACACTCAATCTAGCAAACCTATGAACATCTTTCACTAGGTCTTTCTTGGATTCTTCTACATGAAGCACATTAATCATGGTCATACAACCTAGAGCATCCGCAACCATATTGGCCTTGCAGGGGTGGTAGATAAAATTCATGTCTAAGTCTTTCAACATTTACAACCACTTTTATTGTCGAGATTCAACTCCTTTTGAGTAAAACATATTGAAGACTCTTGTGGTTGGTATACATATCCACATGGACACTATAAAAATAATGCTTCCATAATTTCAAGGCAAATACCACGGCCTCTAACTCAAGGTCATGAGTTGTATAATTCTTCTCATGCACCTTAAGTTGTCTAGAAACATAAGCTACTACTTTCTATGTTGCATAAGTACACAACCCAAGCCCACTCGGGATGCATCACAATACACAACGAAGCCCTTGGTACCCTCCGTTATTGTCAATACCGGAGCGGATATAAGCCTATCTTTCGAAATTTGGAAGCTTCATTCACATGCCTACGACCACTCAGATTTCACACTCTTTTGGGTCAAAGTAGTCAAAGGAGATGCAATAGACGCAAAACCATCCACAAACCTCCTATAGTATCTTGCTAGACCCAAGAAACTCCTAATATCAGTTGGAGTCAATGGCCTAGGCCAATTTTTCACCACCTCGATTTTCCTTGGATCAACCTCAACTCCCTCACTAGAGAAGATATGACCACGAAACGCCACCGAACTCAACCAAAACTCGCATTTGCTATACTTGAAAAAGATTTGGTGTTCGTTAAGCACTTGTAACACCACTATCAAATGGTCCATGTGTTCACACTCATTTTTCAAATATACCAAGATGTCGTTAATGAACACAATGACAAATGAATCTGGATAAATTCGAAACACCCTATTCATTAGGTCCATAAATGCTACCTGGGCATTAGTGAGGCTAAAAGACATTACTATGAACTCATAGTGACCTTATCTAGTTTGAAATGTCATTTTTTGTATATCCTCACCTCTGACCATAAGTTTGTCATACCCCGATCTCAAGTCAATATTATAAAAGTAACTTTCCCCTTGGGCAATCCGAAGGAGAGGATACTTTTTCTTACTAGTGATTTTATTGAGTTGGCGATAATCAATGCATATTCGAAGGGACCCATCCTTCTTCTTTACCAAAAATATCGGAGAACCCCATGGAGAAATACTCAGTCCAGTGAAACCCTTGTCTAGTAGATCTTTGAGTTGAGCCTTCAACTCGTTCAATTTGGTCGGCGCCATCCGATAAGGAGGAATTGAAATGGGATTTGTCTCCGGTAAAAAGTCAATACCAAATCAATATCCAGTTCAGGAGAAATACCGGGAAGATCATTAGGAAAGTCCTCCAGAAACTCCCTCACTACGGGGACCGACTCAATAGGGGGAATCTCAGAGTCTAAATCTTTGGCTCTAAAAAAATGGTATATAAACACCCTTTAGAGATCATCTTACAAGCTTTCAAACAAGAGATGATACGACCTCTAGGAATAGAGTTTCCCCTAAACGGGTTCATTAGGGAAGTTAAACATCACCAATCTTGTTCTACAATCTATGGAAGCGAAACAAGCATGCAACCAATCCATACCCAAAATAACATCAAAATCAACCATATCTAATTCTACTAACTCAACATGAGTAACTCTATAGGGAAACATTATCGCACAATCTCTATATACCCTCTTTGCAACCACCGACTCAACCACCGGGGTGGACACCATTGAAGGTTCATTCAAGATATCGGGCAAAATATCAGACTTTCTAGCTACCAAAGGATCAATAAAATATACGATATCACCCGGATCAAGTAAAGCATATACATCAATATAGAAGACTTGAACATACCGGTCACCATGTAGAGAGAAGTCTCTTGCTCACCCTAGATCGGAGAGCATAGAAACGATTCTTCTTCGGAGCATCAACATTAGAACTACATGCTTGTGATTTCCTACTACCCTTTTCTTGACCCTTCAAGTTTGGAAAATCCTTCACCTTGTGGAAAGTTTTACCACAACTAAAGAAATTGACCGTTCCAACTAAGCATTCACCGAAGTGACCTTTTCCACACTTGGCACAAGTAGGCTTCTTGTTTGGTGAACTAGTAATCCTTCCACTTTGAAACTTAAGATTAGACAACCTATCATCATGAGCCTTAGGGAACTTCAAAGGAACTTGATTAGAGAACCTTTTCTTGAACTTAGGCTTGTTTTGGATAGCAAGGCTTCCCTTCGAAGAACCACCATCAAAAGACTTGGCCCTATTTGCTTCCCTACTCCTCCTATTTACCCTAGTCTCTTCCACTAGTTGAGCAAGAACCATGAGACGAGAACTGTTCATATTATCATGTAGTATAGCCAAACAACATTCTTCTTTCAATTCATCTAACACTCTTGTCCGAGAGCAACTCATTTCATCCCTAGGGTCTGAAACAAAAGAAGAAGCATACTTTGACAATTTTGTAAATTTCAAAGAGTAGTCAAGTACACTCATACTTCCTTGATGAAGGTTGATGAATTCTTGCACTTTGGTTTCCCTTTTTTCCCTAGGAAAGAATTGATCAAGAAAAGACTTCTTGAAAATCTCCCATGTCACTGGTCCACCCCTTAAAGACCTATTGTCTCTCCACTGGGTGTACCAAGTTTGGACTACGTCTTTGAATTGGTAGGTGGCTAACTCAGCCTTCTCACTAGTAGTCAACCCCATCATAGAGGATTTTGTAGACTTAATCACTGAACTCTTGTGGGTCTTCCTCCACTTTGGACCCATAGAAAGTAGGGGGATTCATCCTTGTTAAATCCTTCAAGCGAGAGGCCATGGTGATAACATGTTGGTTTCCTCAGGGTACCACCTCTCGGTTTGCTTGGGCCGTCATGGCTTGAGCTTGAGTAATGATGGTTTGTGCTTTAGTAGTAGTGTCTTGGTCCATTTGGAGAAAGTCTGGCCTTAAATCCCCATCTGTCAAGGCCGGAGGATTAGTTGGAGATTGATCATCATTAGGAACTTCTTCAAGAGAAGGAACTTGATTGCCACAGGGAGGAACTTCCGCATTAGCAATCTCTTCACCAAGTCTTTTTGGAGCTGCCCTTCGAGTATTTATACTTATAACCATAATACAAGGTTTAGGTGAAAGCATACATAAAGTATACTCTAGAGGCACGACATTGGATTTCCAAGAAGATGAGATTTTCCTAAGCATCATATATCTCCTCACTCATAAGTGTGGCGCACTTCACAATTATGAATAAGAACCTACATTGACGTGGTTTAATGAGACATCTATCCTTAAGATATATAAGCTCATGCTCTTATACCAAGTTTGTCACATCCGAGGAGCACCCCGTAGATGTAACCAAAATCGTCGTCCTCATGGAGGACTAAGACTAGCCTCTTAACATTCATCATTACATTCATAGTTTAAAAATGCGGAAAATCTAAAACTTTTCGTGTACTTCTTCATTGAGGTTTACATACACATCTCGCATAGACATAATATATTCATATAGAGTATACTTTAACCTTTCGTATAAGAAGATTACTTAGTCTTTTAATTTTATTGCGCGCGCGCGCACACGCGCACACACACACACACACGCACGCACGCACGCACACACACACACACACACACATATATATATATATATAAAAGATGTAACATAGTCTTAAAACAGATGTCTCATATCATAACCATCTAAATAATAGTACAATAATTGGGCATAGCCCATACATCAATACAATAAAAGCCACATATAGGCTATACAATCTTTTGTAGTCAAATGAAAGAGAATGAACAAAGTGGATTTATTACTAATCAATATCCAATGCTAGAAAATGTCATTATCCTCGAAGTATTGAGGATCTACCCGACTTGGAGAATGAGAATCCAAGTCTTCCTTCAAATGTCATCACAAGCCCTTCAACGACTGAAACCTAAAATGTTTAGGACAAAGGAATAAATGGGGTTAGCATATGACTTGTACTAAGTATGGGCACATATGTAAACACAACATAGAAATCATGTTAAAAAGGACATTTGTTCAAACATGCTAATTTACTCTGAAAAGCCTCGTGCACATACAAAAATCCATATAAACTAATGAGTACATAACTCTTAAGTCAAGGCCATATACAACACAAGACCAACATCATCAAGTATAGTCAAGTCAACATATATAAGATTTCATAACATAATAATATAATCAAAGACCCTTACCTACAACTCATCATTTAGTCTACAAGTGCAATGACCAAGTAAAGCCCCATACCCTTACTAACTCAAGTAAACCAAACAAAGGATGATAAGCAATGCCTATCTTCACATAACATGGCATCAACATTAATCCTCCTCATACTTTAGCAATATAGATCAACATCATGTTCATAAGTAAAACTAACATCATATAGAATCAATAACATGTAAAGTCAACATATACATAATAGTCACTTTATAAGGTCATAAGAACATAATTACAACCTTCTAAGGCTTCCCTCAAGGAAAACTAGTGCAAGACATAGGTAGAGTCTCATACCCCTACCTAGGCTAAGTCAAACCTCTTAGGTCACCCTAGTTAGTGTTTACTTCTTTACTCTATTTTATTTGTGGGAACACTTTCCTTAACCGATATAGACTACAAGAGCTAAGTGTGAATCCGGTGTAGTAAAACCTTACACCGATAGTAGGTGGTTTACTGGCCAAAGTAGAAACAAACATAAACGTAGCTTTCTAGGTGGATCCACTAGCTATTCTTGCTATTGCGGCAACATCGTTGAGTAAGTAGGAAATATGTATGAATTATCTACATTCCATTTAACATTGGATCCTTATCTCATGAGAACCCATAGGGTGAGTGTCCCTCATAGTGGAGTCAACACCTCATATGAAACCATAGAGTGAGTCTTTCTCTACGGGAAGCCAACACCTCTCATCGTTAAGTTCACTCGGTGCTAAGCTAAGTTCCTTTTTTATATGAATTTAAGAAATTATTAATCATCATAGCTTAGTTTAGTTCATAGGGTCTATCCCTTATATAATCATCATCATCATAGCTCAATAAGAATTGCATGCGTATTGTTGTTTCATTACAATTTATAAATGTGAGGTTAGCACATTTACATAATTGCATTATGATAAGGCTCATAGGTAAGTAATCACCATCCTTATATCATTACATCTTAGTTAACAACTCAAAAGACATAGATCAAAACATTTCATTTCAACATCATACCAACCCTAATCAATCTCATCATAAGGTATACCTCAATATAACTTCATAACTAAGCACAAGTAGTCATAATTAAAGTAAAGTCTAGGATCATAAAGACTCACTCAATATCCTTCACAAGACATCAATCATGGTTTTACCATCAACCATTCAACTCATCCCAACAATAGGTGTAACAACATCATTCAATAGTACTTAACAGAATAGCTAGGTCAATTGCATCATCACTATCCAAATTAACTTCATTTTATAATCCTGGGTTAGGGGAATAGGATTGATTATGAATTCTTCAAGAAATCGATCCAATTCCAACAACACATTACCATAGGCAGTCAATGAATGAATTAGAATAGATAAAACAACTCTAACAATCAATTCATTCTTATATTCCCATCAATAATAAGAAAAGATCCAAGATTTGGGGAATTTGGGGAAAGGGACATGATCTACGTGGAATTGCATCAATTAAAATCAATTGACCAATAATATAAACTTAATTAGTCATAGACAATCACAATTTATCATCAATTTGAAGTTTACAAAAAATCCATTAGAATTGGAAAAACCCTTGGAATTGGAGTGATTTAGAAATCAAATTTGAAAGGATTTCTTGGGGAAAGGAATTCCAAGAGTGAATAAATCATACCTTAATGAAGATTAATCCAAGAAATTGAAGTGAAATCATAGAGAAATTGGTGTTCTTCTTCAAGCATTCTTTCTTCTTCAATGGAGGATTTAGGGAGAGAGAAAGTTCAGAGATGAGAGCTTTTAGATTTATTTTTTGGGAATTTGGTTTAGGTGAGTGAAAAATGATTCAAAACTGACCCTTAGTCACAATATATTCACCTCATAAATCACCCAAAATACCCATCACTTAAATGGGTCTTTTTAGAAGTCAAAATGCTTAAAATACGATTTCAACGAATCTGGGAAGTGGCTCCGTGTCGCGAGGCTGATTTTTGAATTTATTTGAAATCTGATTTGAGATAGTGGACCTCATGGTGTGCACGCGATGCGAGGCCAATTTTTCCGCATGTGGGCTGTGCGACGTGCAACAACCCTTGAATTCCTGCCTCGCACAGGCTGCTTTGGCAGCTTGCTTGCCCATGTTGGGGTCCTCCTTAAGGACCCTTCGGGTGGTCCTTGGGGAGTTGTGATTGAATGTTTAGACCCTCTATACTACAATTTACCTATTTAAAGTATTTTTACAAGTTTTGGACTTCATATGACCCTTCTAAACCTTCACCAAACATAGGGACGTCAACTAGTTTGATTTAGCTAGACGTCATGGAGGTTTCTTAACTCCTTCACTCTAAAACTTCGTAAATGGTTTATAAACATTATTTTAGGCTTGAAAATAATGTTTTAAGGTTTAGTTCATCATGTCATGCTCTAGCTTAGGTCATGGACTTTTGAAGTGTTACATACGGGGTTCCGAACAAATTTTGAGCACCTCGTCGAAGATTTGGAACTAGCCAAAAATTAGTTCATATGCATTAGCTGGTGCAAGACTTAATTGGCCTTCGCCGGTCCTTGGTCGCGTTCGCGGTACTCCGATTCCCTTTTGGCTGCGTTCGCTGGGATGGTAAGATCCTAATTAAGTTTTAATATCTTTGGAGTTTTGATCATAGTCAAAAATATTTGTGTTTTAACTCTTAATAAATCAAATTATTTCTTGTAAATGAATTTTAATTTGACTATTTACCTGAGTTCCATTTGTACTTGCACATAGAATTCACAATTAACTACTATTATTTTAAATGTTTTAAAAAGATATATATTATACAAAAACTAATGAATTTATCCGACTTTACCATCACTCCTAATTACCAAGTCTTCCTTTTGGAGCAAAGGTGGGACCACAAAATCCAAATATTTAAATAATGAATTTTATTAAAAAATATTTTGACTTCTATCTTAAACATCAATGTTATAGGTTCTTTTTAATTTATTTTTTTTTGTAAATATTGTGTCTAAAAAGTTAATCAATCCACGTCTAATAATTCTTTCATCATATGACTAGAATTCACAATTGATTAACGAAATAATAAAATATTTAACTTTTTTAGAAAAGATTAAATAAATATATTTTGTTTGTATTCTAGCAAAGTCAACTAAATGAATTTATGTTTTGTTTGAAATATATAGGGACAGCCGATTTCTTTGCCACAGTATAATTGTACAAAACATTTTCTTTCTAAGTAAAGTCTTGAAGCAAACAACACTTTTAAAAAAGTCTATACAAGCAAGTAGAAATCTAGTCTCACATAAGAAAACATAGACTAAAATATTAAGAATCTCAAACAAGGGACACGACCCTTACATTGAAATGAAACTTATGTCTAATACAAAGTCTTAAATAAAATAAAACTAGTAACATAGTCCATGTTCTCGAACATATGAGGACATACCAAGAGTCTTGAGAGAATTCTACTTCCCAAACTTCAAATCTAGGGATCCTCACTTTCAACCACCTACACTTGTAGAAATAGAGGAAAATATGGAATTAGTACAATTGAGCACTAAGTATGGTGAACATGCAAGAAATCATGTAAAAAGGGACATTTAAGTTGATATTCATGCTATTTTGATAAAGTCTCATAAACAAAATATAAAAGACATCAATACTCTAATTCGCAAGATATGACCATATTCCCTAGTAACCCATTTAAACATTTAGACCCTCTATCTAAGGTTCTCCTAAGACCCACTTAAGTAAGACATGAAAAGACCGCCCATACAAGCTCTCCAATACACACCTAAGTGTTCCTTAAGACTACCAAATATAAGGATATTTGCTTTCCAACACCACCACAAAGATTCAACAATCATTACTAAAGATAATAAAGGAGACATTCACACATTTAAGGGACTTCAAATAATGGTCTTGGAAGACCTAAGGAACTCACTTCAACATCTTCAAAGCCTACTTGTGTCATGTGTAGATAGCGTCCCATTCCACTATAGTGCACATCCCACATGATAAGAATAGGCATTAATCAACATAAACCACACTAGTTAGGTATGGAATCCTGTGTCATAAGACCCCACACCATGGAAGGTGATCTACTTTCCAAAGGTAGAACTAAGGACACATCCCATGTAGGCACATGATTTAGGGGATATCAAAAAGCTTCTTTGTACTCCAGTTTCATACTTCAAGTATAGCTACAACTTTAAGCATATCCACTCGGTGCTTTGCCTTGGTTCTCATAAAGTAAGTTCATCCACATAACAGTATTAGAGAAGTTACCATCCCTAAGCCTTACCAACTCATAATACCACTACCAAGAAGGGATCCACAAGGGTCTACCGATCAAGGTCCATTAGGTTAGCTCATTCATTAAACGCGTACCATCCTAGATATATTCTATTTACTTCATTATAAACCTTCTATGATATTCAAGGTTTCCACATTTATTAAGGCTTCTAGACTCATCAAGAAGGGGCATCATTCTTAGGTATACCGGTTCAAGACATACTCTAGAATACCTCATTTATCATTCATGTATCAAGTAGGGACAAATATGTTTACCTAAGCAAGACACCATATCGACATACAAAGACTCTTCATAGTCTATCATCATCACATACCAACATTTAGAGGAACGTGCTTTCATTAACAATATCACATAGCTTTATACAAGTTTATATTAACATCACATAACAACTCTATAATATTCTTATATTCCCCATAACAACATAACCAATCTTTAATTCACCTCATTGAACCATTAAGATCACAATCATAATAAGAACAAGAAGTAATCACCTCCACTAGAAGTGGATAAACCCATTCACAAGCAATCCTATAATACTAAGCCATTGAATAGACTCACCACTCTCCAATATCACAATTTACCATTATTCACCTTCCGATACAACAAGAAAATTTACCCATATCATGCCCATAAGGTCAGGATCACCAACTCTTCCTTATATCAATAATTCATCATGAACCAAGAGAGATATCAAAAGAAATCAATACTATAAAGTAAACTAGGAACAATTCTATCAATAGACAACATATAATTCAATAACCCATAACAATATAAACATGAATATAATATATAGAAAAGGTCTTAAAATACCTTCAAAGTATTGCAAATGGAACAAAATTACCCTCCATCCACCTATTGGATCAAAAATACCCTTCCCACCCACCTATTGGGTCAAAAATACCCTTGTCATCCACCTTTTGGTTCAAAATTGACCACTTATTTAACGGTTACGTGGCGCTCAACTATTTGTTCTAATTGAACTTATTAATATAATTTGTAAATCAATTCAATACCCACCCATTACTAATTAAACCCCTCCAAATTAATAAACTCGTTACATTATTAATGCAACAACATAAAAACTACTGCCAATTAAGTGTTTTTAAAAATTTTAGGCAAAAAATATCTATAGAAAGTAACTTATCATACATTCAAGTGTCTAAATAAAAATTACCAATAAACTTAAAAGTCTGACTATGTTCATCTTAATTATTCTTACGTCTCAATTATGTGATGTTGCTTCATAGGTAACTTCTTTTCAAAATAATATACTAAAGGTTTAAAAACAAATCATAAATATTAATAAAATTATTTCAAAAAAGTGCATGAATTAATTCAGGATATATTACTTCTTTACCTTTAATCATAAATTTCTAATTTAATCTTGAAAGAGAATCCTATTGAAAGTGTCCTCCTAAATAAGCGGTTCAACCTAAATTTAATTGGGACTTCATTTCGGACTCGAATAATTTGGACGTCATTTTCAGGAATATATAATTTCATCGTGTTTTAGTAGTGTTTATGACAATTTTTATATTATAATTGAATTATTAATTGGATGGGGTTTAGTTAGTAATGAATGATTAGTGGGTTGGTTTATAAATTATATAAATAAATTAAATTATAACCAATAGTTGAACGCCAAGTATTTTAAAAAAAATTAAAGAGTTTAATTTTAAAACTATTAAAGAAGTGGTCAATTTTGAACCCAAATGTGGAGGACAAGGGTATTTTGGAGCCAATAGGTGGATGAAAAGGGCATTTTAGAGCAAATATGTGGATGAAGGGTAATTTTATACCATTTTCAATAATTCAAGGGTATATTAGGCCCTTTTTTGTATAATATAATTAGGTCATAGTCAGTACACCCACTTTAGAGCCAAAATTAGGAATTCAAGAGATACATGGGTTCATGGAGTTTTTGATCATAAAACCATAAATTAACATTGAAAATATCATAACTAATCCGTTTAAACCTTTTAATGCAAGAACCCATGCTTTAGAATTTGAAATAGGTTTATTTAGGGTTTTTGAGATCTTTCGAAAAGCCATTGAATTGGCTCCTGAATTTAAAAGAATCAAGGATGAAATCATTATATCTTATTACAGAACTATCCATGAAATTAGGTTTGAAACCTTTTAAAATTTATCCTCTTCCTTGGAGCTGAAAGTCTTCAATGGAGGATTGTGTAGNATTGTAAACAATCGTGTGATATTCCGATCAATTTATGTGCTATTGTATGAAGTAAAAAGGTGATTCCCAGAGTATAGAACATATCAAAGAGCTACCATATTTCTTAACGTATAAAATTCTCTAAATCAAAACTCATACAAAGTAACAGAAATGCTTTAATTATACCAAATGTATACCTAAAGGGATATGGCAAATATCTGAAGTACGGACTAGTACTTTATTTTTTTTTTGAATTAGTAATGCTGTCAAGTCTCAAAACATTAAACAAATCTCTTTCATAAACTTATAAAGTATTAAATTAGCATTAAATTGAAAACGACCAGAAATGATTTTCAAACTTAGTTGTATGAACAAATGCTTCTGAAATTAATTAATAAAATATTTCAAACTAAAAATAAATTATCAAACTTTGTTTAAGTAATATATATCACAAAACTGATAATGGTCTGTAGTTGAATCAATGTCAATCACATCTAGTGCACGTCAACGCATGAGCCATGCAATCCATCAAGGATCTATTCTTACGTTGCTTTTGGATTTCGTATGACATGGAAAATATTTGAGGCAAAATCTTCCATAGTATGCAAGCGGGATAATGAAGGCAATCAATAACATAGTGAAGGATCTCTCTTCACACTCTCACAACAGCCTGCCAATGCCCCCCCTCGCCAACGCGTTTGTTCTTGCCTTCAATCTGCCACCCTTTATCTACCACTCCAACTATAACTGGCTAAACACTATTTGGCACGCATCCAACTGCTTGCCTATCAAGCCTATACCACACCTTCTTATAGTACCATCATCCATATTACCGGAACCAATCCCAACACGATTGTTTTAAAATATGTTGGTTTGGACGGGTCACCAAAAATATGAGCTATTTTACGCACTAAGTCTATGTGTATGATTATCATTCAATTAATTATTGCTACTTGTAGTCTCAAACATAATATCCATGAGAGGCAAACAAATGCAAACAAATTGTAAGAGATGGAAGGAATATCGAAAATAATTGAACATCATTTCCCTTGCAATATTTGTGGAATGTGAAGTGATATTTCTCTTTTCAGGTAAATGATGTGAAATGTGAAAATAATTCAATAAATTAATCGAAAGTGATCAAGAAATGGAGTTTTATAGTAAATAGAAACTTGTCCTCAGAATATGTTGCTTATTCTTTTACATTGAATTGGTCCTTCAGATAAGCCCTCTTCAAGGTGTTTTACTATAAAGACATAGCCAATGAATCCCCAAAAGGCACAACACTATCACTTCAAAAATAAGTCATCTCCTTTCTTTTAAGTCTAAAAGCCCATATTGGGGTGGCTAGGTGGTGTAATTTTCCGGCAAATGAGGTTCAAGGTGGCAGCCTTGCCAAGGGTCCTCAGTATTTGGCAGAAAGTCTTCTAACGGCATTGGAAATATTGGTTATTGATAGTGTAGTGTCGGCATACCTATGTTAATCTTCTCCACCACCTCGCGTGTATGATTACATGTCAACACCCACTTCCTTTCTTCTCTGCCAACACCTTACGTGTACAAATTCTCGACCTCCTCCCTCACCTCTCCCCCCACCTCCATATGTTAAATCACCCTCCTCTCCTCTCCATCACCAATGAACCACATGTGTATAAATCTCCACCCTCATTTACCATCACCACCTCACGTTTGTGTATAAGTACTCCACCACCTCACCGTCACCGTCTCCCACTCCCCACCTAATTGTAAGTTCTCCACCCATTCTCCTCACCGTCTCCACCTCCACCTATGTGTATAAGTCTCATCATCTACCTTTCACCACCACCTCCGTATTACTACAGGTCTCCTCCTCCACCTTCACCATCACCTCCACAACCATATCTATTATAAATCTCCCCCACCGCCTTCACCCAGTCACCAACCCGTCCATAGAATAAGGCCCCACCGCCACTCGGCTCGTCAACCCGCCACCATAGATTACAAATAGCCTCACGCGGCACGGAGCTCGGCATCGCCGCTAGGCGACGGCAGGACACCCACCGTAGTACGGTACAATTCCACCCACCACGGGAAGGAAGCGCCGAGTCACGCCCCAAACACACCACCAGACCTAGGTTACACGTTCCTCCTCCCATCCCCATCCCATCACCTCCCACTCAACTATCCTAATTACAAGTCTCCAAACCAACCACAAATCACCCTAAATCACCAATCCTCCTCCCCCGTACATTCTCCACCACCACCTAGTGAAGTCGTCCCCCTCCACCATATTATCTCTCAACACCACCACCAAAGGAAATCGCCATCCACACCATATAAACTACACGTCTCCACACACCACCATGTAAGCCACCACCCCTACATATACTGAACTCCTCGCCCCTCACAACAGAGACCCTCCATACGGCTCATAGTTACAGAGTCCCCATCCAAACCCAACTCATTACTATCCTCCACTCATCAATTTGTGTCCAAATGTTGTCAGAGAAGTTATTGCTTTTAGATGCTATGTATTGGAAAGCACCCAAAAATTCTCATGGCAAGACCACCAACAGCACCTGAAGGTACCATGTGTTTATATCATGCCGTATTTCTTTATTTTCTCGTAAATTTTCAAAAATAAAAATTATCCAAACTATGTATTTTTTTTGTTGCTTTGTATATCATTGCTTTTATATTAATTCATAAAATGTCCTTGTTTTATTTGAATCTTCAATCCTCTTTTATCGTTATGATTAAGATGTTAAACGTTCACAAAAAATTATAAGGCAACAACTATAACCATTATTTTACAATTGATGAAAGTATGTTGGTTTGAAAGGTTTTATTGAGAACAAACAAGATATTAAACATTTGATATAGTTGCACAGGGATCTAGTTTTGGAAGCAAGCGAGGACGTATCAATGAATCATATGTTAGAAGTATCTGAATTATTTTAGTATTAATTAATGTAGTATTTACTATTTCAGTGGATTTAGCTGTGTTGTTGAAGATACCTTGCAAGGCTGGTGATAAGAAATTGGGGTTATGGGTACATCTAGTCAATGGAAAATTTAGCATCACAGTTAGAAGATGTGAATATAGCAAAATATAGAGCAAACGACTTGCAAAGCTAATCTCACAATGCTCCAAAGGCATTCAAAGGTAGATTCCTACAACCTCACTGGAGGGAATAAAGGTACCTAAAGCCTTAAAAGTGAAGTACAAAGAATACAATATGAAAGTTTTCTCTATTCAAGCCATTTTGGCTTATGGACGTCGTAAGACGTACTTAGGCAGAGTGCAAAGGCCAAGCTACACCACGTCACTCCAATTACCATAATCTCCTCCACCTCCAT
Source organism: Solanum habrochaites (assembly GCA_027704765.1). Lineage (NCBI taxonomy): Eukaryota > Viridiplantae > Streptophyta > Magnoliopsida > Solanales > Solanaceae > Solanum > Solanum habrochaites. Next base: position 11,232,461 of record JAKWJA010002498.1, on the reverse strand, counting down.
CATTGACTTTGTTTATAAGTCACACCTCTCTCAGCACAAAGTAGTGTATAAATCCCACCTCCCGCGACCCCCCCCATACACTTTAAAAGTGCCACCACCACGCGGTTTCACGTAGTTAACAAATCTCCTTCACCACCACCTAAGGTCTCCACACCTCATTCCACTGATTAATTCAACCCCCTCCACCATCCCCAAAACGCTTACAGCATACTATTTACGAAACTCTCGCCTCGACCAACAGTCTTGACCACCAGCCTCCTTATTACTATAAGCTGCCACCCCCACATCACCAAAATCTCATATATATTATTAAATCACCCCCACTCCCCGTCACCGTCATCACTCAACCCCCCCCCACCTACTACTATCAATTCCCCTCGTCCCCCATAGCCTTCTCTCCCTCCCTCGCTTACTACAAGCTCCTCCACCACCATCACCATCTCCTTCTCCACCATACTAGGTAGCAATCCCAGCCGCCACCACCACCACCACGCTCCACCGCCCCACTAGGAACAAGCACCCCTCCCACTCAGTCTCGCTTCCCCTGGACAAGGTCTCCACACCACCATCACCACACAGCTCACACAACATCAACGCAAGGTCCCGCACCTCACATCGCCAACCCCGCTCACCAATATAGTACACAGCACCAACACACCATCACCATGCTCCGCCACCACCTACTACGTACAATGCCTCCGCCTCCACCATCGCTTTCCTCCTCCACAATACTATTACAATGTTACACCGCTACTGCCCTTCCTAGCTCTTCTCACCCACGACTCGAAAGACCACACGAAAGTCAACGTCCTCTCCGTCACACCATCCCACTAACACAAGTCACCACCCAACACGGGCTCCACCTCTCCCCACCACCGACTACTAAGCCGAACCAAGCACCACGGCGCAAGCCCTCCACACATGCCCACCTGAACCACTGAAGACGAACCCTCCTCCATGCCTTCCTCCTACAGTAACTCTCCTCCCTCCACCAGTATAGTTCCTCCTCACTTAGAACTCACCCTCCTCCACCCGTGAATATCATGCTCCACACAGCATAAATTTATGATTCACACCACCTCAAACTCACAACTAAGTAGATTCTAGGAGCTCAACCATTCTCCTGAATCAATCAAGTGAGTACTATTTGAATTCTGATGATTTTTTTACTACTAGACTTTGTTTCTTCCAAATAAATCTCATCTTCTATTTTGTTTTCTTATCTCAGATTTCAATTTGTCACAAAAAATGGTTTTATTGAGGGAAAGATTCCAATACTCCATGGAAACATCATCAATATTTATTGAACAAGATCTTCTATTATTACAATTGGAATACTGATACTTTATGACATGGACATTTTTGCTTCAACTTCTCCTCTGGCCTTCTTTCTATTGTTTTCCTGCTTGTTCATGGGTAAATGCTTCAGGTAACTTAATTTAACCTTTACAATAACTATTATATGGTCTTGATTTTATTCTATACTTAATGCATTTATTTCCCTATAGTATAACTTTAGTTGCTTTTTTGTACTCATGTACAAATCATGAATCATAAGACTTTTTTATTAAAATATCTATTTTTTAGTTATTATATATTTGTACTTTACCACTTACAAATTTGAAGAAGTGAATTTTGAACTATTAGAAGGTCTTTTTGGGGCTTTAAATGAAGCGGTGTTGGATAAACATACGTTTTTTTTCTTTCAAATTGCTCTTAATAGTAAGACTAGATAAACTTATCCGCCTTCGGATCATTCATAATCAGCCATCATAATATTAAAGTCATTTATTTTCTATATCGGAAATATTAGGCTGTTGTACATATTAAGAACTTGAATTTGTAAAATTTATTTAATATTTCATGAATTTTATCTTACTACATATATATTTTACAATTATAATATTTGTTCTTTGAATAATTTCTTTCTCTAATATTGAATGGTTTTTCATAGATTAGTCAACTATCTTTTCTCTATTGTACTCAATATGAGGGCATATAGTGTTGGTTAGAAAGAGAATTTAGAGAGAACACAGAGCTTTTGGGTTTTTGATTTGAGGATTGTTTTTGTATGGGAATGGGTTAAAAATTACATAAATCCAATATATATTAAGCCCCTAAAATATCTAAAATACCCTTCACTTAGTTGGACCATTTAATTAAGTCTAACTTGACTTTTATTTTTCAAAGTTTTCATCGCGGAACAAGTCCACATCGCGGAGGTGTTTCCTAAAGTTTTAGGAAATTAGTTTGGGGAAAGAGAGGTCCACAATAGCGTCCGTGATGCGGACCAAATTTTGGGTCCTTGGTAGAGCAGGTCTGCGACACGGACTAGCTCCTTAAACCCTCTGCATGCATGCTGCCTTGGCAGTAACTTGGCCAAGCTTAGGTCCTCCTCTAGGACCCTTAGGCTGGTCTTTGGGAGTCGTACCAGGATATTTTGACCCTAAACATGATTATTAAGACACTAAGTCACATCCACTAGTTTATAGCTCAAATAACACACTAACATTCAACCCAAAACACATAACAAAACACTAGCATACAACGACTAGTCTCCGAATCTTGGTCGTTCCTTAACATTTGCTATCAAACACAACCAAAATGACCTATAAACTGATTTACTCATTAAATTACTAAGTTATTAACTCAATAAACTCACGTGAAGCTCTAGTTTATCTTAGTTCATTTTGAGGGTCGTTACAACATAAATATGAGGTGTGGACTAGTTTGGTACAGACTTACTAGGAATTTATCATCGACTTTTTGAAATATTGATTTTTTGTTTCAGTGACAAGCAATTAGTGTGCGAAGATGATAGCGGTGGTTTATAGAGGTAGATTCGTTCCAAAATAATGATAGGGAAAAGAGGCACGGGGAAAGGCGGTAATTGCTTAGGCGCGGCAGTCGCGGAGCTGCCTAAATCTGAGCGGGGTCTTGGTAGTTGAGGTGCCCTGTGTTGTGTGTGTTGCACGTACAATTTTACATGATTAATGAGGATTTCGAGGGGATTAAAACTATTTTGTTGATGGGAAAATTCAAGATGTTATGATGTGTTGCATAGGCATTTGATGGTGAGTAAAGGTTATGATCTTATAGTATATCAAATTATTCGAGTGTTCAAGAATATTTCTTAAGTGTTGTCATGATGTATATGATGGTTTGGAATGGTAGTTAATTCATGTTATGTGAAAGTTGTGCAGACTTGACTTTGAGTGTAATTTAATAGTTTTATATCAATGAAAATGTACTATCATATTTGAAATTAGCAGTATCATACTTTTGTGGTATATGTCTTATCATGGAATGCTTACATAGAAAGAGAGGGAGTCATAGATCAGAAATGTTGAAGGCGGCAATGTATTTTCTAAGAAGACCTAGATACTAGTGATGACTAGAGAGTAAGGTAAATAAATTGTGTGGATATGATGTTTTTTAGTATTAAAAGTGTTTTCCTTAGTAAAGTATTGTGAAAATCATGTGGGGTTTGATAAAACATGTGTGAGAGCAATTATAATAGGGACTAAATTGGTGATTGTGAGTAGATAGAAAATTAAAGAGATAAAGTTATATGGATGAAAGGTTTTGATATGTCACTACGGAAAGAGTATATAGTTTTATTCAACTATCGTTCTGTATATTCCTATATGGACATCATTTTCGTCTTGGATATGGTTTGAATTGTGATTCGCTACCTATACTCACACATGTTTTCATATCTATGGGTGAATCTCTAGTGGTGGATCGGGTGTATCGATCCTGTGATTGTCCTCTTGGTAGGGTGAAATTCTTGGGTAGATTTGGTCATTTCAGTTATGGCGTATATGGTGTTGTTTGGGAAAGTAGAAGTATGTTATTGGTTCTATACGCGCGACCTTACTATGAGAATTTATGGAAGAGCTACCATGGGTTTTTACAGTTGTCTGAATGTTTTGGTATTCATATAATCATTGATATCACATTCCGTCTACGTGTGGTTGAATGTAGGGATCATTGAGTCTAGTTCTGTTGTTCTTCAGGGTTGTCTACAATTATAGCTACTAATATCGAATTTTTGATAACATTGTTAGAGGTTTTGTACACTTGGATGTACCTCTTGTTGGGTGGTTACTTGATCTTCTTCTTCTTTGGGTGAGATAAGTTGAATTCTTACATGATGAGTACATGATGTCTAAAGATCATGTTTTTATAACTTAAGCTCGTGAAAAGATTGTTTTGTGAAAATAAAATATTGATAAGATATGTGATGGTTTGTGCATTATGATATCTGGTTCTAGCTGGTATCAATTCAGAATATTATCTGGGTTATGTGAGAAAAGATTCCGCATGATGATTATTTTAAGGTCTAGCGTGTTTGAGTTTAGATTGCGTTCATTACTTAAACTTTTCGTAACGTTGATTATTTTTCCTTCTTCTTCCATATGTTTGATGACGAACATGGTTTTAAGTGGTGGATAATGCAAAGACCCAGAAAATTATTTTTAAAAATTTTAATAAAATTATCATTTTACCCATCTTGATTGTTGCCCAAGTCATGTCTGATTGGTTTATGAAGTTGACTTGAGAATTTTGAACTATTCGTTAAACTATAATTAATTAATTGACGGATAATCTTTATATAATTAATTTAGTTTGTAACTAACGCACTGAACCCTATATTATTAATACCATATGCCACTTAATTATTATTATCATTATTATTATTATTTTAAAAGAGATAAAAGAAACTTGAAGTTCTTGCCGTTCAAGTCTACGAGGAAAACCCTTTCCAGGTAAAGCTCGAATGATTTAAAGACCCGAGGTTATACCCTAGAATTTATGGGATCCTCAAATTGCCACACGGTGTCGTCGACCTCCCGGAGGTCTAAGACAAGTCCTTAGACATATTTCATTGCATAATCGTAATAAAAATAGCGGAAAATTTCAAATTTTTCATAGCACATCATATACTAGAACATTACTTCATATATATATAAGTCTTGGAACTTTAGGTCTCTTTTCCATCCTAAGACGCAACTCAATAAAATAGAATAGAGACACGGACCTTAACAACATAAAATATAAGTCTAAGATACTACATTAACTTAAAGAAACATCTTGGCTTAGGCAACCCTTAAATCATAAGGGTCCCATTCACTTGAATTTGGGAGGTCTATCCAAGATCTTCTTTTTAGGAGACATCCTCTGGCCATCACCACCTACACATTGTGTAAAAAGATGAAGAAAAATGGTATTAGTACAAGAATGCACTAAGTATGTCAACCATACAAAAACATCTATTTAAAGAGGACATTTCTTTTGAAATCATGCAACATGTCTTTTTAGTAACCCTCGAGTGTACTTAAAACAATGTATCACTTTGAGTTCACCTTACAATAGTCTTTCATAATATGATTCATAACACAAGCACTATATCATAAGTCATAAACAATCCATAGACATAAAAGAAATAAGAATCATCACCTAGACAAACTCCTAAGTCACACAAGTGCAAGTGCAGGTAGGCATCCCAGAATACTACCTCCACCCAAGTGCGGTACCTAGGAAGTCACCCTAGACAGGCATAACCTATTCAATAAGTCACAACATTTCAGCACAGTCATAACATATTCACTTAGAAACTATACATAAGGCCACATTACTATATCAATATATATAACGACTCTTCCTTAACCACTACAACCTTAGTATTAAAATCACTAGTCAATTTATCATAGGGTAAACTTACCCCTCTAACCTCTTCACAAGCCTTACTCATGTACAATGTAACATGGAGTCCAATAATCCACATATACTAAGTAAAACCCATTAGAATCAATAAGTGTAGAACATGCTAGTGCATAATTATATCTTAACGAACAGGACCGCTTCTTAACATGCATTCATAAAAGTCATACATAAAATAAGTTCATTACTTCAAAGGGTCTCCAATCCTATACATTCTGAAGTCATCTAGTGCAAGGTTATAGGTTAGAGTCCATAGCCTCCGATACCAAATACATGCCTACCCTTGTAATTTTAGATAGAGTTCATCTTCTATCTTAGTTATTATTAACCTACGGAGACATAGCCATAACTGAAGAAATAGATATGTACAGTACATGAATCCGATTGTTCTACCCTCCACAGAAAATAGAGGGTTAAAACTTGTCGACGGTGAAACCCACTCGTACATGGGCTATTCTAAGATGGGGAAACCACAAGCTAGAAGCCTATGGAGGGTACGTAGTTATGCAACATGGATCTTGCTTCTAGAAACATTGACTTTGCTAACGTGGAGGCCTTCCATATCATGAGACAACATTAGGCTACTTGGGAAACCCGAAACTTGCTAAGTGAAGGTTTTTTTGTGGGAAAGCCGCTACTTAGAACGTGAAGCTCACATCCATTTTTCATGTTCACTCTGTACTAGGATTACCTCCCTTTAATATATAATTATATATATAATATATATATATAGGTATATGTATATATACACACACACACACACAGAGAGACAGAGAGAGAGAGAATTAAGCCTTCTATGCATTAAATCATAAAGAAGGCCTTAGGAGCTTGCTCCTTCATACATCATATATTTCAAAGGATTCTAAGATGAGAATGTCCTTTCATCATGGACCCTACTTCATATGAGAACGTCCTTTCACATAATCATACAATCATACATCATGTGTGTGTGCATACAATGTGAGATCTACCTTCACATAACACCTTTAATTACACATGTTCGTAACTTCATTAATCATATACTTCACATGCCTAGAAATAGGTAATGATGCATTGGAGAAATATTCTTTCCTTAATCATCATAAATCTATCCTATTCATAAAGTGTGTGTGTACATTGGTCAACATGATCACATAGTATTGAGGAAGCTACCCTCTAAAGACCACAACACATGTAAAACATTCTTCAAGTCTCAAGTGAGGACTATAGACTAGAAACACTCACATTACATCATATGAGGCAAGTACATATTCAAGAATAGAATATAAGACTCCTAGCGTACTTTGATCACACATTCATATAGGGTTCATACAGGGTAGTGTAGAGGTTCTACGCCTATAAGATATTATTATAATAGCCATATTAGACCACAACAACACCTAATATGATCATCAACATACACATTATAACCTCATCTCACACACTATTTAACAAATAATGGCGAATACTATGCAACATAACTCACATAACATCACAATTACATTTATGACATGATATTAGAATCAGTCTATATCCTCTTTCCCAAAACTTCCTAACATTTAGAAATCATCATTTCCAAATCATAATTGCATGATAATCAATCAAGGCCATGATCATAACACATAAACATGTAAAAGAATGTAAATACCGCCACCATAAGTGGACCATACTAATCAACACAATTCAATGTATATTCTAGGCTTATTAGAAGAAATAGGTCAACTAACCAAATCTACAAGATAATGATCATATATGATCATTCCTCCACAATCCATATTCAATTTATGTAAAAGGTAATAGCCAATCTAATCACAATTCTATAAACATCAAGTCAAGATCAGAAGACCCACATTATAGGCTAATTTGAGAAATTAGGAGGATCATAGGTTCTCTCTCGGAAAGGTTTGCGCGTCGCGGGGCAGCCTCCCAATTCTGCCCCAAATAATTTTTGGGACATTGAGTTTCGTTCTAGGTGGGCTTTGCACAGGACAAGTCCAAATCTTGGCCTGCTCACTTCCTTGGGCAGCCTTTTGTCCAAGGTTTAGGTCCTTCTTGGAGGTCCTTCGGGTGGTCCCCTGGAGTCGTACCCAGACGTTTTGACCCTTATCATGTCTATTAAGGTACTAGGGTCAACTAAACTGCTTCTCAACTCCAAACAACACATAAAAACAAGGCAAACATACAAGGACTCCCTAGCACGTCTAAAGACCAACTTTCCAACGTTTGGGACGTTCTGGAAAGTTGACCCTCCAAAGGAAGTAAATCAATCATACAAGCTATAAAACACGATTAACATGTTTTTATTAACCGTTTTAGGCACATGTGCGGCTCTATTCTACTCTAGCATATTTTTGAGGGTTGTTACCAAATCCCACTGGGAAAACATTCGTCCCTCCAATGACACTTGACATATTTTTTACAACACTTTCAAGGATTCAATGACTTCCATAGCAACTTGACAACACTTATGGCCATGTTATCACATAAAATTCATCACCCACAAATTCACAAGGAACTGAACTTCATTTGCTACCATGCATTCAAGGCAACACATAATAAAACATGGAACTACTTTTATAATTAGTTTCAGCATACCTACTTTTCATATCATTGGACCTTTGGAGGAATACCTTCTCCAATTTTTGGAATGTTCATTATTTCATACAAGGTTAAACATATGATGGATTCAATTGCACACTTAGGCATAATCCAACTTCCACTCATGAGAAAACATTTAACATTCGTGTAGTTGCACAAGGAACATGAATAAGGTCATTAACTACACAATCTTATAGTCTCGCCATATACCATCGACCTTCACATCGGGTACTATAAACATGACCATGACTTAGCTTTGTTCAAAGAAGGAACTATCTCTCATAGTCAAACATATAAACATGGACACAATAGAGTTCACATAAAAGCAATGACATAGAGGTTATTTATATTATGAGGATTTCTCAAAACAACATTATGATTATACTTCCTTTCCTTAATGAAATAACACATGGTAGTCACCCCAAGCCAACATTACAAAACTATTGGAGTTAAATTTATATCTTTCTATTTCTAGCAAACACTAGATTTATATAAGCATGCATCATAGGAAAATTAATACAAATTTATAGGCACCCCATAAACATTCAGGCTAGACCAACCATCACTTCTCAAGATGATTCTTAATAACACTCCCATATCTCAAAAGTCACTCCATTTTCAACGCGATCATCTTATCTCACTTATAAAGGAGACTCAATTTCTATTTGTAGGGAATTACACCACCAAATCATAAGTCACATCAAGGCATTCCATTAAGCTATCTCATGAAAAATATTGCATATTTCTCATTAAAGATGCCACAACAACCACTGAGAGACATGCAAATTTATTAAAATTTCCTTTTTCATGCAATAATGAACTTTCATAGTATGCATACCATAATGTCATTTAAAACATGGAGAACATGCAACTTATCCTTTTATGCAAGACTCCTATCATGAACAAGCTACTTAGGTACTCTTTGGTTTCAAGCTTGAGTAACAATAGAAGGAAAAGATAGGGATATCTAAAACCTTACTACTCAAATCATCCTCCCCCACACAGGATAAACTCATTTAAGAGAAACTCATTTCACTCTAGGGAAATCATAGCTTAATAACCCTATTAACTAAGCACATAATCCCTCTCTTGGGATCTAATTGTATGAACATCCTTCTCACAAACACTTCAAGGTGATTTTCAACCTAGATAAGTTCAAGGGAACTCAACATAGGGACAACAAGGGCCCTAAAAATGTAACCATTTATGCACATTATTCCCCACTTGGGTTAAGACTAAGCAGATCATTCCCTCATACACCAAGGTTAAGGCAAGTCAAGACCAACCTACAAAGGTCATTACTTTTGGGTTGAACTTTCCAACCAACCATGCCTAGGTAAAATTTAAGCATTTCCTCAATTAATCATACTCAAATTCAAGCTTAAAAGACAACTAACCCCTTCAAAGTAGGTAAACCTAAATTATCTCTTTCTCTTGAAGACCTAAGGGTTTACATATCATACATCCCTTTAAGTCACCTTAGGTTAATCATACTTCCTACTTATGGAATAAAACCCTATTTCCCACTCTTAAAATATGTTCATAGAGGGAATCATTTACAAGTCATAAGGTTTCTACCATTATCTAGCATACTTCACAATCACCTTAGAAGGCTCAACACACTATCTTCCCTCCTTAAGAGAAATCCTAAACAAAAGGTTTAAATCCACACAAGGACAACTATGAAGCATTTCACATATACAAAGACAACATTCATCTTTCTCACTATTTACCACATTCTCCAAGACTTCTAAAGCCTACACCATATCATCATGCTAACATCCTACATAATCATAAGGCATTGTATCATTCCATGGGGAACTTCATATAACCATAACAACTATTAACAAGCTATAATCATACCCTATAACTTCTCAACATAATCTCTTATTCGCCATAAGCCACCTATAGCCATAAATGACACCACATCCACATATACTTATCAAACCATAAAACCAAGGTAAGTATCAAAACTCACCTTTTCTCCCTCAAGCATTGAGAAATCATCCCTTCCAAGCAATCACATCTAAAAGACAACAGGAAAAGGAAACATAAGAGAGAGATCACATAGAGTTAAGTTCTATAGCATGATATGAGAGTATTGAAGAACGAAAACTCTATTGTCCTATAGCCTCTCCCTCATAGATATTTTGCGACTCACCACCTATGATCAAGACTCTACTAGACGTGGAAATATAGAACTTTCAAACCTAAAGAAAAATTCCAAAAACCTTATGCTCTGATACAAGGTATGTAACGACCCGAGGGTATACCCTCGAAATTATGGTATCCTCGAATTGACATACGGCGTCGTCGACCTCTGGGAGGTATAAGAAAAGCCCTTAGAAATATTTCATTGCGCAATAATAATAAAAATAGCGGAAAATTTAAAAATTTTCATAGCATATCATATTCTAGAACATTACTTCATATATATTTAAAATATCATAATACATAATAAGACTCTAAGTGTCTTTATCATCCTAAGATACAACTCAATAGAATAGAATAGGGACACGACCCTCAACAACATAAAAAATAAGTCTAACATATTACATTAACTTAATGAAACATCTTGACATAGGAAACCCTTGAATCATAAGGGTCCCTTTTACTTGAACTTGGAAGATCTATCCAAGCTCTTATTTTAGGAGACATACTCTAGCCATTACCACCTACACTTTATGTAAATAGATGAAGAAGAATTATATTAGTACAAGAATGCACTAAGCATGAAAACCATGCATTTAAAGAGGACATTTCGTTTAAAATCATACAACATGTCTTTTTAGTAACTTCATGAACATAGGCACATATAAGCTAAATATAGTTCACATACAAAATATAGACATAGATACTAATCATAATAGCACATATAGACATTTATTATACTTTGAAACATATTCAATATATACTATACATAACCTCTCTTTTATCTTACTTCTTTTCTTAAGTAACCCTCAAGTGTAATTAATACAATGTATCACTTTGAGGTCACCTTACAATAGTCTTTCATAATATAATTCATAACACAAGCACATATATTCATAAGTCATAAACATCTCATAGTCATCAACTTCATATAAGAACCATCACCTAAGACAACTCCTAAGTCACACAAGTGCAATGTGCAGGTAGCATCCCATAATACTACTTCCACCAAGTGTACCTACGAAGTCACCCTAGACTAGGCATAACATATTCAACAAGTCACAACATATTCAACAAGTCATAACATATTCACTTAAAACTAGACATAAGACCACATACTTCTTGTCACGACCTGGATTCTGGAATCAAAATCGCAACCGGCGTCGTTGACCTCTCAAAGGTCGTAGACAAGCCTCTTCTTTCATTCATCACATTCATCTAGTTAAATTTGTGGAAAATTTAAAACTTTTTAAACTAATGAAGTATGCATAGACTTCATATCTTCTACGTCAGATACATCCTATACTCGAGAGCTCAAGGTAAAGACCAACACAGCTATATTATATAAGAATCAATTCAAAGGAAATCATTATGATCAATAAATAAGTTTGTGGCCAATTCGCGTTATTACAAAAGCTTTGGAAAGAAAGTACGAAAGAAACACTACGAATAACATCCACTATCTATGTCCAAAACTAGCGCTAGACTAAAATTGTAGCATCCTTGAAATCAAGAGGACCTACCAAATGATCTGGAGAACACTGATATACAAACCACTTCAAGAGTCTTCAATCTTCTCTCTGACTTGCACCTAAAAAAAGTAAATTTATATAGGGTTAGTAAAGCACTTGTACTAAGTTGGTTCGTTTGTATCGACATACACCTACGCTTTCATTATGAGATAAAAGCTCTTTCCCAACAACATGCCATTTTTGAAATTGCAAACTAGACTTTCTTAATCATTATGTGAAATTGTGGATGTGATATGATTTATGTCATTCATTCAAAACACCATTATTTTCCTATACGGATGCTTACCGCCATTAGTGTCATCACATAATTTTCAAACCACTCGGGCTAAGATTGAGATTTTGATCCTCTTGGCAAGAGCTCCTGTTTTTAACGTAGTCATGGTTTCACATCTTTGTTTCTTCTTGTTGTTGTGTAGTTCAATAATTCCTGGTCCTATGTGTTACTACAAGTTTTATGATACATTTAGTCCCTACCCACCCTGAATCAGTACGTAGTTCAAGAAGATTAAGGACAATGAGTCACCATAATTTGGGGCCTGAATAGATTTATAAGTCATAAGTATTGACTATACTCATTGTTTTAGTTGATTGCATTGTAGCATCCTTATTTTGGGCATATCACTTATACTTAGATCTGTCTTACTTTGTGCATGAAAATGCTTTATCAGCCTATCTTCATTGGCTATACATAAGTTATCATTTTGGATTTCTGGGCTTTTTTTACTAAAAACTTCTGGTCTTGCTTACTTAGGGCCATGAATCTTTTAGAAATCTTTATTGTCTACATACATTAGTTTGATAATTTTGATAATCATATATGAATATATTATTGGGGCTATGATCATTTCGATATACAGAGTAATTATAAACCAATTTTTATTTGGCTTGATCATTTTCATACAGAAAGATTCAAATTATTAGCTATGCCCTTTACTTATTGTAAACTTCATTGGACATGATTTAACTATTCTTATAGCAAGTCATTCATTACATCAAGTATTCCTTAATGCTTCATAAGCCAGTCTCTATTGGCTATGACACCTATTTCATTATTCTCATGTTAGGGAAGTTATCAAGTTTGGAGTTACTATTATGTATCTATTACCCTCTATTGACATCATAAAATAAGTCATTATAAGCTAATATTATTTAGCCTTGCCCATTATTTGCTGAAACTTCATGAGTGTGGTATTGGTTATTCACATTCTTAAGATCTTCTTCATAGATCACTTTGAACATACCTTCCATCATCATCCTTTCTTACTTTCATAGAGAAATCTTTACGAATAAGATCATGCGAGCTAACATGAAATCAGTGTCTTCCCCGCACCGAAAAGAGGTGATTCACCGATAAAAATGAATCTAGATCATGTGAGATACTCATGAAATCCAGTGTCTACCCTACACCAAAAAGGGGTAATTCCCGGCTACGGAGAATCCATCTCAAGTGTTCACTCCACAGCAAAAAGAGCGGCGCATGGCTATAGTGAACCAAGATATATTTGAGATTAAGAAGCTACGATAGATCAATGGTGCTCTAGACCAGGAAATCCAATGTCTACACCCACACCTAAAAGAGGTGGATCCCACACCAGGGTGAAAAATCGAACATCCTAGCCTCGCTAGGTGGACACCACTGGCTAGTCCTATTTTGGCTAGACTAGTCGAACACTAGGTCTTCATGAGATACTTATCCACCGTCTTGGTAGACTCGTCTCATGAGACTTACAACGTGCAAGCCACTGCGCATAACAGTCTATCGTGTGTTGTTTCTCCCACTTTATTTATCTTCTTTATGGTTTTAGAGTTGACTCCAGCATTGGGGTGGAAGATTGATTATAGATTGGGATTATTACTCTATTGATGACTGTTCATACCTTACTTTACCATTGATGAATGTGAATTGTCTTTACGATAATCATCTTTTGGTGTTAATGAGACTAGTCCTCACACAATTCTAGAAACACCCTTCATAACGGAGTATTCTATTTAATTAGTAGCTTTGGTGTAAGTGACACTTGTCTCACTTACTTTAACACCCATCCGGTCACTTACTTAATTTAGACCCGCTTTAATTTGTTATAAAACCACTTACTTACTGACTTTAAGTGTATTAGATTCATATCATCGTTGTGGATGAGTGAGCCTTCATTCAATGAGTTTTCATGATTCTTGTCATTCTTTTAGAGCATTTGGGAGTTGGTCCAATTGAGTGGCATGCCCTTTGTTATGTGCTTCATCGATTAGTTTAGAATTTTTTGTGCTTATATTATCATTTATAACTCTAACTACATTAAGATTGACATATGAATAGTATTTGCCTCTAACCTGTTTGGCAAGATTGGCTTAATCATATTTTATTGGATATGCCCAATTTTTACGCTGTGTTCATATTTAAACGTTTAATGTTGACCATTAGCCAATAGTTTAACTCATTTAATCATAAATTTATAGCCAATTTCCATGCATCCCTTTTGACAAAGTTACTTTTAAGCCATTTCATTGACATAACATAGGTATGTCATTAAGATGGATTTCATGGATATATTTGAGCCACCTATAATATAACTTTCTGCCTATACAGTTTTAAATTCTTGACAGCATAATAGGATTATTTAAATGAATACAACTCATCACACGTCACTTAATTAGTAATATCGTAATCATCTTCATACAAATAATATTTTCGGATCTCTTAAACATAAATGTCCTTCTTTTAACAATTTAAGTTCATGACTTTAAAGTAACATTTTTAAGGCACATTTGACATCATCAATTAACATTTGCTGACTTTTACATCTTCAGACGTTACAAAACACAAGTCAACATATCATACACCCACATCAACACTTGACATTTAACGGCAAAACTAGACATAATCTTGGCCTGCTTAATTCACGTTAGAAAAACTAGCTAGCTTCATACGAGTATAAGTTCGGAGGTTCATCATGCGACCATTCATCAATCAAGGACAATACACGTTACGATGTAGCCCAATCTGTGTTATTAAAATCAGAAATTACAATGTGATAAATCATTCAAAACAGGAACGAAAATAACTGAATTTTTAGAACATTAAGTATATGAAACAACAATTTATTTGTAATAATAATGAATCTGTAAAAGCTCACCAAAAATTTGGGAATACTCTGTTCAATAATTTTAGGAAAAATCAAGGTCCACTGAATTCCAGTGCCCCTTAAGGAATTATTCCCCTCTAGTATCGCACGCAATTATTCAGTGATTTGGAATATAATCCCCAGGTTTAAAATGATCTTAATCAGTAGGTATAGACCAAAAACTCTACTTTCCAGCGAATCAATCCACGCAGAAAGTACATGGAAGAAATAGAGTTTTTAAGAAGAAGAAGAATCAGAAAAATACTATAAACTATCTGAAGACTGAATGGTAGCTATAGCAAGACGAATATTTCTGAAAGGTTGCACCCCTTTCAGAATTGACATGACATATAATGAAAGGTTTGCAAACTTTCAAATGGGTATTGACTGTGTCTACAATTTGTCAACCTTTCAGAACAATCATGCGGAATTTTTAAATATAATGGAATTTTACAACGGGTCCCGCGCGCGAGGATCTAAGAAGTCGGCATCGGGTAACAAACTAAAAAGTTGAAGCATTCGGTTTAACTTCTGTTATCACTAATTATTAAAATAATTTTGGCCATTTAATTAATAAATAATATAAAATAAATTTGTCCAAAAATTATCTCTCGATCGATCTTTGGCAAAGCCAAAGCCGGAGCCCGTAGGCAAAGCGAAGCGAGCGAGGGGAAGCGACGACGCAGGGGGTCCATCTTTCCAAGCCTTTAACATTTAAAGGAGTGGTTTATATATTTTTAAACTCTCCTATTTTTCATTTCCATACCGATGGGGACGTATTGCCTTTTTTCATTAAAGCTTTAGGACTTTTCAATTCCCAACCTTTCAAGTTCTACTAAACTTTTCAAATTCCTCTCCTTCCCTCTCTTTCCCCCATCAATCTTGCTAAAAACCCAACAATCCCACACATTGATGGTGGGAATAGTATAACCTAGAATGCCACTGCAATGTGTACTTTACAGCGAGTGATTAATTGCATCTGGATAATAGGTTTCCCCTTGGACTTTCCGTAGTGAACATTGTAGGTATACTGTCAATCGGTAGCTGTTATATCTTTTGAACCATCGACTTTGGTGGGTACCTTAGACAATTCAGATGTAACACAATTACACCCTTTACTTTGTATGATTCCTTACGGTTGTGTTCGTTTCAGCCCTGAACACCTCCTGGTTGCATGCTGTAAGAGAATAGCTTTTGACATAAAATGCTTTTGACGCGGCTTCCACTTCACACGCAACGATAAGGTGTTCTAAGTGTCTCGCGTAGATACCCATTTGGGTTCAAAATTGCTCCAAACGTAGCAAATCATTAAGAACTTTAAGCTTTAATTAACCTCATTACAGCCTTAAGTCTTAACCTTTTCCTAACTTGTCCGTATCATAGAATGGATTGAGTTTTTAATATGACAATGTCAAACCGTCAGCCACAACTTTGTTTTCTCTGAATCTAAGCTCTTGGTATCTCCATGATCTGCTAGATAGAGTTACCACCGTCATGCTGACTTGCCAATAGGGGTAAACCCTTCCCTTAGATGAGCTTTCAACTGCCCTCTCGTCTAGGCCTTTTCGTTAGTGGATCTTACACCATTATCGCTTACAACTTTACATAGTCAATTTGAGATACTTCCACTAGGGAGAATTTTGTATTACGGTGTTTATGCTCTGCGTCGTAATAGACGATAACTTCCCTTTGTACAATAATGCTCCCTGCCCTACTATTGCTGCTTGACTATCGCATGTTGCAACTTGGTCAACTAGGTTTTGGGGCCCTAATGAATATCCTCTAGTAATTCCGGAGCCATTCCGCTCTTCACCACCTTATCCAAAGCAATGAATGCAGATTCCATTGTGGAGCGAGCAAGTAATGCATCTGTTTGGAAGATTTCAAAGAGAAACTCCTCCACCAGTATGAATACTTACCCACTTTTCGTGATGATGTTACCCATCATCTGACCCGTCCGGTATCCATTTGCCTCACTATATCCTTCAATCACATGCAGTATATTTATTATACTGCAAGCATAATGGTTGTGTCCATTTTAGATAACCCAACACCACGTTTCAATAGCCATCCATGAGTTTTTGATTCGGATTCTATTATAAACGTCTCAGTTTACTAATAGCACATGCTATAGTCTGGTCGCGTGCAATTAATTAGACCTCAACACTTAAACGTCCCAACACTCTTCTGGCATCTTCCAATTGATAGTCACTTGACTTCATTCTTTTGTAAATGTGAACAACTTCAATCATTGGAGTTTTGAACATTGAAATTCAGTAATTGACTTTATCCAATACTTTTTTTTATAATGAGATTGGAGATAATGGCTAGTCCGCTGGGAGTTTTGATATCCTGACCCCTAAGCATCAAATCAACAACTCACTGTCTTTCTACATCAAACTTGTTGGACACAGGCGCTTAATAGAATTTATATGCATCATTTCTTACTCATATTACAATTGCCACATCCAACTACAAACAAACAATCGACTTCTATGATTCATAACGTTTTATGTTAAACGCATTTATCACATTCGTTAATCGTGAATCCATTTGCCAACCTTATTTGATCAAATTTTAGCATGCCATTGTTGGGGCTTGCTTTAGTCCTCATAAAGTGACTTCACAGTCTGCACATTTTCTTCTTTACCTTAACCAGGAACTATAAACCCTTCAGGTTGTTCAATGTAAATTGCTTCCTCAACTCTCCTTTAAGAATGTTGTCCTTTACATCCATTTTAGATGATTTTTTAAGATCATGGACTGCTTCTAGTGCTTTGAACTCCTAAGTTCTGTTATCCTTGTTACTGTAGAGTATGTATCAAAGTAGTCAGACCTTCCTTTTAAAGATCCCTTTGATCCTAAAGGTTTAGTTCCCTGGAGGAAGATTAGTGCATTCCAGTGTGAATTGCTTAAAAAATTGATTCATCTCACTATTGACTGCTTCTTTCCAATAAGTTGACTCTAACGAAGACGCTTCTTTATGATTGTTTTGAGGCTCATTTTCAGCATATGCTACAAATCTTGTCCGATAAGCAACAGATTTTCGTTGTCGAGTATTTCGCCTAGGTTCCTCACTATTTAGCAATATTTTACAATTGAGTCTTCTCGTGTCGTTTATGTATTTCACTGTTAACTGCCGTTCAGTTTTATATATATGGATATGTTTTCAAAACTCTTATATTTCGATTCATTATCATTTTAACATGATCCTCATGATTCTCAGATTTGTGAACCAAAATCGACCATTCCTTTCCTAGTCACAGTGGGGGGGGGGTTACATCATACCCCATAAAGACACAACTATTGTTTTGGGAGTCATTTTATCCTCTTCGGTAAGGACACCCTACTTGCTAAACACCCCCACCCTTTTGAATATTTCAAGTTGCTTTTCTGTTCTTTCCTTTCCGCAACTCTATGGAATTGATTGTGTTTTTTTTTTTCATGGGGTACTCTATGAGTATATTTTAATTAGATGTAAGGATGGCTTCCCCGCACGATTTACGGTGGAACTCCGAATTTGATCCTTAAGGCCTTCATCATTTCTTATGTTGTCTGTTCTTCGTTCTGCCAACATTTGACTCTGGTGTATACGGAAGGGTGCGTAGTTTGATGATAAGCCCACGTCCCGCATCATGTTTATCTGAGATTCAATTGGTTTCCCTTCATTTTTGTATGCTTAAATGCTCAATTGGTCATCTTATATTAAGGCAAATATACATAACAACATCCGAGTGCAGCTCATAAATTTTATAAAATAACTTTTTTTGTCCACCACAAGATGGTGTTGACTCATATCGCATATATCTGTGTGAATTAAGCCAAATTGTTAGAATTCTTTCAACGACTTTAATGATGTTTTTAACAAACTTAGCTTCACACAATTTCACATTCTCGACTTATCGCATTTACATCAGCAATAACTTTTTCTAAGATTAACCAATTTTCCGCAAGGCTTTTGTAATTTACTTTCACAAACTGTAGTGCCATAAATCACTTAACTTCCAATAGTAAAGACAGAAGCAAATTTTCTTAATATGTCAACAACCATTACATTTAGTTTGAAAAGACCCTCATTGATGTAGCCCTTCCTATAGACTTTCCATTCTTCTCAATTCTTCGACGTTTCCATATTTCTCACTAACTAGGACCACTTAACCCGTTCTTAACGATAGTGCAGTAGAAACTATTCTTTTCTAATATTATGGACATGCAGACCATTTTTCAAAGTCAACTGACCTTGCCGGAGTCAGTTTGAACATTCTTTCCATTCCTGCAATCCTTTTTTTGTGGTTCCCCATGAATAATCTTCATTGTAACTCGGCAGGAGTGTAACGTTGCAAAGGCTTCTTTTCGCAGAAGCAAAATGTCTAGTGGCAACCTGAGTCGAGAAACCACTCCTTGGGATTTCCGTCCAACTAAGTTACCTCCGATATCATGGGCACACAAGTCATCTGCATCTTTCCATCTTTTCCACGATGTTTTCTGACTTTTTCCTTTGCCCTTTGTTTTTGCCTTTCTTGGCAGCATGAACAACCAGAAATCTATGACATCCTTGCCACAATTATAACAGTTGCCTTTTGAATTTCTTGTTGTCCTGTTCTAATACTTCTGCCATGTGTACTTGTTTCTCTTTTGTCTTATGTAGGAGCTTCCTCAACATATTTACACTCCAATGATTGTGGAACACTCTTTACGTGACTATCTTTTCGCATTTGCTTTTATCTTCCTCAATCTTGAGCGATCACAAGATCTTCAAGCTTGCGATTTCTTTAATACGCTGTGCTTTAGATAATTCTTGAAATCGTTCCACGAAGGAGTAAACTGTCTCCTAGCATTGCAGGCCACTAAAACTTCATTTACTACCCATATCCTTCATCAATCAGATCAGGGAGAATGAGTTGAAGTTCCTGTACTTGTGTCCCAGCATTTTACTTCTACCATTTTATAGTCTATAAACTTTGCGACCACAAACTTTTCAAGCATGCATCTTCTGTCTTATGTTTCTTCTCAAGTGTCATCTCCAAACTGTTTTGGAAGTTTGTTATTGCACTATAGCATTATATAGTCATCTCTAAAGCACTCAAATTAACCTTTACAGGGAAGTCTGACTGTTTCCATTCGTAAATCATCAATTTTTTCCTGTCTGGCATATTCATCAGCAGAAACTTGAAGTATCTTCACTTTCAAATTTATGCACACCAAGAGTGGTAAGCCCGAAAAATACTCGTTGCTGGCTTGCTGCATTCTTTGAAATTCACAGCCTGTGAATTACCCCCCGGTTTTCTCTGCTTGTGATACAA